>JAFELL010001516.1:0-34039 GCA_019059645.1 Caranx melampygus
AAAATATTTGGTGAGACAAGGAACACAGTACGCACCAGGTTTATCAACACAAATATAACATTTGTCAACAACACGCCACACACATCCCAGTCATACAACACTTTATTCAACATGGATGGACTTCTTTGAGGGTCACGGTTCTGGAGGGGAACCCACGATGGTCTACGCCACAGCGGAGGAGAGCAGAAAGAAAATGGATCCGTCTCCTGGACACTTTGCAACCACATGGTCTGAATGAAAAATAAAAAGACACTTCCTTCCTTGGTTCCCTCTGGGCCAGATCCCAGTCTTCTTGGAGTGTGGGCCTGGTACTTGACCTTTTACCTTCATTTAATTAATTATTTATTTCTCTCTTATTTATTTCTCTGTTTTTCCAGCCCATGCCTAAACTAACCCCCTATCTGGCTGCTATGTCATTTTTATCCTATGCCTGAACCTAAGGTTTATCCTATGCCTAAACCTAAATTTTGGTCTATGCCTAAACCTAATTTTATCCCATGCCTAACCCTAAATTTTAGTCTATACCTAAACCTAATATTTATTCCATGCCTAAACATAATTTTTAGCCCATGCCTAAACCTAACCTTTCCACCTGATTTACCAATCTTAATCCTAACCTAGATCTGGCCTCTTATACTAACCCTAACCTCAGGGAACTGGTTGCCTAACCCTAACCTAATTGGATTTTCATTAAATTAAAATAAAATCAATTGATTCGGCCCTAAACTAAAATTTCTAATGCTGTGTGGAGTTTGGGGACGTGAATACTGGAGGGGATTAATGGACTGTGCCCGTAATGTCCTCGTCGAAGACGAGGACATTAATTTTCTTCACCTAACCCCCCTAACCCTAACCCCTAACCCTAACCCCTTTGATTCCTAACCCTAATTTCTGGCATTGGTGCCTAAACATGAAGTTAAATAAAAAATAAATGACAAAATAATAGAAAAAGAAAAAGATATAAAAATAGATAAAATAATAAAGAAATAAATAAATACAATAAATACATTATACTTTCCACTTTTGGAAAGCTTTTCTAGTTCATATTAGTTTAAAAGTTTCATTTTTATTCCTTCCCACTTTGGGAAGCGTTTTCTGTTTATGTTTTAAATACAAATATAGTTATCTCTTACCCCCTTTTGGGGAAGTCATCTTGGTTTCGTTTTTGAAAAACTAAAAAAAACTAAAAATACACAAATATATATATATATATATATATATAATATATATATGTATATACACACACAGGACGAACACATGGAGGATGGGTGGACGGTGGTGCAGCGTGGCAGGAGAGGCCAGCGCACCCGCCAACCCCAAAGGGACTGGATGGCCGGAGGTTCTGGGCAGGGAAGGACCGGGCATGCACCTTCTCCTTGGGGAGGGGATCTTCCCCTATCCTAACCCTTCCACCCTTATCCCTCCACTCGACCCCCTCCTAAACCTAACTCTCTTCACTTTCATTTCCTAAACCTAACCTTCCCTCTACCCCTCAACCCAACCATCCCTCTCTTTCCACCCTTATCCCTCCACTCGACCCGCCTCCTAAACCTAACCTCTCTTCACCTCTCTTTCACTTTCATTTCCCCCTCCCCCCCAACCCCCTAACCCCTAACCCTAACCCAAGTCTGCATCCCGCTCCCACCCCTCCTTTACTCTCTGCTAACACTCTACCTATCCTTCATCCTAAACATAACCATCCCCTTCCCCTCACTCTAAACCCAACCCTATCCCTCTGGCTGGCTCGGAATCCTCCTCACACAACCATACACACACTGCCACACAACTCATTCCCCTGGTTTCCACTTTCTCCCATCGCACCATAACTCTCCATCACATCATCAAGAACAACTTCACAACACTCCAGACTCAACACCCGGCTTTCCAACACCACAAACTGATTTCAGCATACAGGAAACACAAGAATCTCAAATCCATTCTCATTCACTCCAAATTTACTGACCATAGACCAACACCTACATTACAATACAGCCACCACTACAGAAATAGAAAGTTTATCCAGAATTCACATACCAAGGCAGCTTTTCCTGCCACCGGCCAATTCTCCATCTCCACCACAAATGTAGTCTATATCATTACCTGTACACTTTGCCAGATACATTACATCGGAGAAACCAAACACTCCATACACACCAGACTCTCACAGCACCTATACCACTTTGGGGAAGGTCGACTACCAACCCCACTGGTTCATCACTTCCAGACACACTCTCCATCTCATCTCATCATCACCAGACTTGAGCACAACAGCAACTGGACCATCGGACAAAGAAAAAGAGCTGAAAAAATCTGGATCCACCAACTTGGTACCATAACACCACTGGACTGAATGATAACTGACTCTACACCAATTTATTTATTTATTTTTTGTTATCTTTTCTTTTTCCCTTAGCCTCTTTCACAATAATCATCTCATCCTCCCCCATGTGATCGAATAGCATAATGATTAACGTCCCTGTCTGCCAGCCAGCAGACCTTGGTTCGATCCCACCCTTTACCCCGCTCCGTTAACCTCTCCTTTCATTCTCCTTCTCCCCACATCATTCACGTCTTTCTCTCTCCCTTCCTTCTCTTTTAAGTCACCATAGCCCAATGGTGTTTACCCCCGCCTGCCACCCAGCAAGCCAGGGTTCGATCCCCGATTCCCGCCCCGATTTTTTTACTCATATTTTATTCATTTATTATTTATTTTTCTTTTTTCTTTTCTCGTCCCTTTCCTCAGTCTCCTTTTCCCCTCTACACTAAGATTCCTCATCAGCTCCATAGCCTAATGGTTACCACACCTGTCTGCCACCCAGCAGACCCAGGTTTGAATCCCACCTCTTACTATTATCTTTTCTTTCATTTTTTAATTTTTCTTTATTTTATTTTCACTCATTTTTTACTTCTACCTACCCATCATCACCTGCTCTCCGTCAACCAACCACTTCAAGATTTGGATTTACAGATCAGTAGGCCTGCGCACAAAGAATCCATCAATTACCCTTAACCCCAACCCCAACCCCAACCCTAACCCTAACCTTACCCATCCTAACCCCTAACCCCTAACAAGGTCCGAGCATGCTAATTAGCATCTTTTGTTCTAAAGGTCGTACATAAACGGGACTCGCACAGAAACTTGTTTCAGAGGCTCTACTTTCATAAAATATAAAGTCATTTTTTTGGAAGTGTAATACATTTTTGAGATTTTGGCCACCAGGGGGCGCATGAATAAAATTACATGTAAAAAATACGTATTTGGAATTGCTTCCAAAATCCAATCTATTCCATGAAAAAGTACTAAGACTAACATTTTCCAGCTATTACACACATGGATTCTATCTAAATGATCATGTACACTAGCTTCATGGATATTATGACCATGTCATCTATTTCTGTGAAAGGGGTACATTGAAAAAAATCATATAATATGAAGTGGTAGGGTTACCACCCTCAAAACTTTCTTCTATGGTCCAAACTCCATGACACATTAAAAATTGATAAGCTTCCATTTAGTCACAAAACAACTTGCAATACCTCATTAATTAACCACACTTTGTCAAACATATGATTTTGGTAGCACTTCAACAATCTTATCAATCATTACCTCCAAACTCTCATATATAGATAGAACTCATAGACTGGATTTTGGTAGCCCTTCCACATTCTCATCCAACATTGCTTCCAAAGCCTCATCCATGGACAAATCTCAATCACAGATTGGAATTTGATAGCAATTCTGATTCCTGGCCACTCTTTACTTCCAAACTCTTATCTATGGACCAATCTCAATCATAGATTACAATCTGGTAGCCCTTCCAATTTCTCATCAATCATCGCTTCCAAACTCTCGTCTATAGATCTATCTCATACATCGAGATTTGGTAGCCCTTCCAATTCCTCGTACAAAATCGCTTCCAGACTCTCGTCCATGGACCAATCTCAATCACAGATTGGAATCTGGTAACCTCTCCAATTTCTCATCAATCATCGCTTCCAAACTCTAGTCTGTTGTTCTGTATCATAAATTAGAATTTGGTAGCACTTCCAATTTCTCGTCCATCATTGCTTCCAAAACCTCATCCATGGATAAGTCTCAATCACAGATTGGAATTTGGTAGCACTTCCACGTTTTGACTGCACCATTAAAAGCTCAATTCCAACTATAATTTTATTCCATTCTCCAGCTTCCAACTTGAAAATTGCTATTAGACTCATCCCGACCAATGATGTATACACATCAATTTGGCTACATGTCAACTTGTTGAGGTGGCTAAGTGGTTTAAGAGCAAGTTACATATTCTACTGATGCAGGAGATTGCAAGTTCAACCTCCGACTTTATCCATTGTTTTTGCTGGGTGTCTGTTCCCCCTTTTGCTTTCCTTGTTTTCTGTCATGCCTCCACTGCCTTCTCTAATAACGGCAAAAATGCATATGTCTCTAAGACATATGTAACTATAGGAGAACATCATCAAATCTCAATTCCAACTTCCACATTCTCATCTATGGTCCAAGTTTAATCATAGATTGGAAGTCGGAGGCACTTCCACATTCTCATCTTTGGTCCAAACTTCATCACAAAATTGGAAATTGGAGGGACTTACACATTCTCATCTATAGCCAAGCTGTATCACAGATTCGAAATTGGAAGAACTTCCACATTCTCGTCTATGGCCGGGCTCTGTCATAGATTGGAAATTGGAAGCACTTCTCATCCAACATTGCTTCCACATCCTCATCTATGGTCAGGCTCTATCATAGATTGGAAATTGAAAGAACTTCCACATTCTCGTCTATGGCCAGGCTCTGTCATAGATTGGAAATTGGAAGCACTTCCACATTCTCATCTATGATCAGGCTCTGTCACAGATTGGAATTTGGAAGCACATCCAAATTCTCATCAACCATCACTTCCAAAGTCTCGTCTATTGATCGAACTCAGAGATTGGAATTTTGTAACCCTTTCAATTTCTCATCCAACATTGCTTCCACATCCTCATCTACGGCCAGGCTCTGTCATAGATTAGAAATTAGAAGAACTTCCACATTCTCGTCTATGGCCAGGCTCTGTCATAGATTGGAAATCGGAAGCACTTCCACATTCTCATCTATGATCA
Source organism: Caranx melampygus (assembly GCA_019059645.1). NCBI lineage: Eukaryota > Metazoa > Chordata > Actinopteri > Carangiformes > Carangidae > Caranx > Caranx melampygus. The sequence continues at coordinate 5,119 of JAFELL010001516.1, forward strand.
GGCTCTGTCACAGATTGGAATTTGGAAGCACATCCAAATTCTCATCAACCATCACTTCCAAAGTCTCGTCTATGGATCTAACTCAGAGATTGGAATTTTGTAACCCTTTCTATTTCTCATCCAACATTGCTTCCACATCCTCATCTATAGCCAGGCTCTATCATAGATTGGAAATTGGAAGAACTTCCACATTCTCGTCTATGGCCAGGCTCTGTCATAGATTGGAAATTGGAAGCACTTCCACATTCTCATCTATGATCAGGCTCTGTCACAGATTGGAATTTGGAAGCACATCCAAATCTCATCAACCATCACTTCCAAAGTCTCGTCTATTGATCTAACTGAGATTGGAATTTTGTAACCCTTTCAATTTCTCATCCAACATTGCTTCCACATCCTCATCTATGGCCAGGCTCTATCATAGATTGGAAATTGGAAGAACTTCCACATTCTCGTCTATGGCCAGGCTCTGTCATAGATTGGAAATCGGAAGCACTTCCACATTCTCATCTATGATCAGGCTCTGTCATAGATTGGAAATCGGAAGCACTTCCACATTCTCGTCTATGGCCAGGCTCTGTCATAGATTGGAAATCGGAAGCACTTCCACATTCTCATCTATGATCAGGCTCTGTTCACAGATTGGAATTTGGAAGCACATCCAAATTCTCATCAACCATCACTTCCAAAGTCTTGTCTATGGATCTAACTCAGAGATAGGAATTTTGTAACCCTTTCAATTTCTCATCCAACACTGCTTCCACATCCTCATCTATAGCCAGGCTCTATCATAGATTGGAAATTGGAAGAACTTCCACATTCTCGTCTATGGCCAGGCTCTGTCATAGATTGGAAATTAGAAGAACTTCCACATCCTCATCTATGGCCAGGCTCTATCATAGATTGGAAATTGGAAGAACTTCCACATTCTCGTCTATGGCCAGGCTCTGTCATAGATTGGAAATCAGAAGCACTTCCACATTCTCGTCTATGGCCAGGCTCTGTCATAGATTGGAAATCGGAAGCACTTCCACATTCTCATCTATGATCAGGCTCTGTTCACAGATTGGAATTTGGAAGCACATCCAAATTCTCATCAACCATCACTTCCAAAGTCTTGTCTATGGATCTAACTCAGAGATAGGAATTTTGTAACCCTTTCAATTTCTCATCCAACACTGCTTCCACATCCTCATCTATAGCCAGGCTCTATCATAGATTGGAAATTGGAAGAACTTCCACATTCTCGTCTATGGCCAGGCTCTGTCATAGATTGGAAATCGGAAGCACTTCCACATTCTCATCTATGATCAGGCTCTGTCATAGATTGGAAATCGGAAGCACTTCCACATTCTCGTCTATGGCCAGGCTCTGTCATAGATTGGAAATCGGAAGCACTTCCACATTCTCATCTATGATCAGGCTCTGTTCACAGATTGGAATTTGGAAGCACATCCAAATTCTCATCAACCATCACTTCCAAAGTCTTGTCTATGGATCTAACTCAGAGATAGGAATTTTGTAACCCTTTCAATTTCTCATCCAACACTGCTTCCACATCCTCATCTATAGCCAGGCTCTATCATAGATTGGAAATTGGAAGAACTTCCACATTCTCGTCTATGGCCAGGCTCTGTCATAGATTGGAAATTAGAAGAACTTCCACATCCTCATCTATGGCCAGGCTCTATCATAGATTGGAAATTGGAAGAACTTCCACATTCTCGTCTATGGCCAGGCTCTGTCATAGATTGGAAATTAGAAGAACTTCCACATTCTCGTCTATGGCCAGGCTCTGTCATAGATTGGAAATCGGAAGCACTTCCACATTCTCATCTATGATCAGGCTCTGTCACAGATTGGAATTTGGAAGCACATCCAAATTCTCATCAACCATCACTTCCAAAGTCTCGTCTATGGATCTAACTCAGAGATAGGAATTTTGTAACCCTTTCAATTTCTCATCCAACACTGCTTCCACATCCTCATCTATAGCCAGGCTCTATCATAGATTGGAAATTGGAAGAACTTCCACATTCTCGTCTATGGCCAGGCTCTGTCATAGATTGGAAATTGGAAGCACTTCCACATTCTCATCTATGATCAGGCTCTGTCACAGATTGGAATTTGGAAGCAAATCCAAATTCTCATCAACCATCACTTCCAAAGTCTCGTCTATTGATCTAACTCAGAGATTGGAATTTTGTAACCCTTTCAATTTCTCATCCAACATTGCTTCCACATCCTCATCTATAGCCAGGCTCTATCATAGATTGGAAATTGGAAGAACTTCCACATTCTCGTCTATGGCCAGGCTCTGTCATAGATTGGAAATTAGAAGAACTTCCACATTCTCGTCTATGGCCAGGCTCTGTCATAGATTGGAAATCGGAAGCACTTCCACATTCTCATCTATGATCAGGCTCTGTCACAGATTGGAATTTGGAAGCACATCCAAATTCTCATCAACCATCACTTCCAAAGTCTCGTCTATGGATCTAACTCAGAGATAGGAATTTTGTAACCCTTTCAATTTCTCATCCAACATTGCTTCCACATCCTCATCTATAGCCAGGCTCTATCATAGATTGGAAATTGGAAGAACTTCCACATTCTCGTCTATGGCCAGGCTCTGTCATAGATTGGAAATTGGAAGCACTTCCACATTCTCATCTATGATCAGGCTCTGTCACAGATTGGAATTTGGAAGCAAATCCAAATTCTCATCAACCATCACTTCCAAAGTCTCGTCTATTGATCTAACTCAGAGATTGGAATTTTGTAACCCTTTCAATTTCTCATCCAACATTGCTTCCACATCCTCATCTACGGCCAGGCTCTATCATAGATTGGAAATTGAAAGAACTTCCACATTCTCGTCTATGGCCAGGCTCTGTCATAGATTGGAAATCGGAAGCACTTCCACATTCTCATCTACAATCAGGCTCTGTCACAGATTGGAAATCGGAAGCACTTCCACATTCTCATCTATGATCAGGCTCTGTCACAGATTGGAATTTGGAAGCACATCCAAATTCTCATCAACCATCACTTCCAAAGTCTCGTCTATGGATCTAACTCAGAGATTGGAATTTTGTAACCCTTTCAATTTCTCATCCAACATTGCTTCCACATCCTCATCTATAGCCAGGCTCTATCATAGATTGGAAATTGGAAGAACTTCCACATTCTCGTCTATGGCCAGGCTCTGTCATAGATTGGAAATTGGAAGCACTTCCACATTCTCATCTATGATCAGGCTCTGTCACAGATTGGAATTTGGAAGCACATCCAAATTCTCATCAACCATCACTTCCAAAGTCTCGTCTATGGATCTAACTCAGAGATTGGAATTTTGTAACCCTTTCAATTTCTCATCCAACATTGCTTCCACATCCTCATCTATGGCAAGGCTCTATCATAGATTGGAAATTGGAAGCACTTCCACATTCTCATCTATGACCTGGCACTATCATTGATTGGAAATTGGAATAGCTTCCACATTCTCATCTATGGTCAAGCTCTATCACAAATTGGGAATTGGAAGCATTTCCACATTCTCAAAAATCATCACTTCCAAGGTCTCATCAATGGATCTAACTCATAGATTGGATTTTGGTAGCCCTTCCAATTTCTCATCCAACATCGCCTCCACTTTCTCATCTATGGTTCAAGGTCTGTCACAGATTGGAAATTGGATGCACTTCCACATTCTCATTAATGGCCAAGCTCTTGTTGTGGCTCCCCAGCAGCCACAGCAGTCAGCAGCAGACCAGTACAACCCAGGTGCTGGCAATTCCAATCAGGCCAGCTGCTCCAGATCACCCTCGTCACCAGCACACTACAAGAGGAGGCTGAGAGCATGCGGCCAGTGCTTGAACATTGACTTCAGTTGATTAGTTTCACTGGATCCATCATCAGCCAAGATAGATTGTTTTCCCAGCTTGATTTTCAGTTTTGTAAGGAGTATTTTTCATCCACCTAAAACTGTTCTTTGTGTTCAAGGCTCCCTCCACTCAAAACCAGTGTCTTCCAGCTCCACCCTTTGATCCAGTCACCATCACTCTTCTTCCAGGTCTCCTCCTCAATATCTCTTCAGCCAGGCCAAAATCCCACGTCTCAGCATCGCAATAAAGTGCCTTAAATCATTCTCTACGTTTGTCCTGTGCCTTTGTCTCTGGGGTCCCAGCACATTTGGCTGTTTGTTTTCTGAGCTTAACAGCTCTATCACAAATTGGAAATTGGAAGCACTTTCACATTCTCATCTACAGTTCAAGTTTAATCACAAATTGGAAATTGGAAGAACTTCCAAATTCTCATCTATGGCCAGGCTCTGTCACAGATTGGAAATTGGATGCACTTCCACATCCTCATCTATGCTCAGGCTCCATCATAGATTGAAAATTGGAAGCCATTCCACAATCTCATCTATGGTCCAAGCCTAATCATAGATTGGAAATCGGAGGAACTTCCACATTCTCATCTATGGTCCAAATTTGATCACAATTTGGAAATTGGAGGCACTTTCACATTCTCATCTATAGCCAAGCTCTATCACAGATTGGAAATCGAAAGAACTTCCACATTCCCATCTTTGGTCAAGCTCTATCACGAATTGGAAATTGGAAGCACTTCCACATTCTCATCTATGGCCAAGCTCTGTCAGAGATTGGAAATTGGAAGCACTTCCACTTTCTCATCTATGGTTCAAGCAATTGGAAGCACTTCCACATTCTCATCTATGGCCAGGCTCTATCACAGATTGGAAATTGGAAGAACTTCCACATTCTCATCTATGGCCAGCCTCTGTCACAGATTGCAAATTGGAAGAACTTCCAAATTCGCATCTATGGGTAGGCTCTGTCACAGATTGGAAATTGGAAGCACTTTCACATTCTCATCTATGGCCAAGCTCTATCACAAATTGGAAATTGGAAGCACTTCCACATTCTCAAAAATTATCACTCCCAAAGTGTCATCTATGGATCTAACTCATAGATTGGAATTTGGTAGCCCTTCCAATTTATCATCCAACATCACTTCCACATTGGCATACTTGGCCAGGCTCTGTCACAGATTGGAATTTGGACATACTTCCAAATTCTCATCTATGACCTGGTTATATCATAGATTGGAAATTGGAACAATTTCCACATTCTCATCTATGGCCAAGCTCTGTTACAGATTGGAAATTGGAAGAACTTCCAAATTCTCATTTATGGCCAAGCTCTGTCAAAGATTGGAAATTGGAAGAACTTCCACATTCTCATCTATGGCTAGGCTCTGTCACAGATTGGAAATTGGACATACTTCCACATTCTCATCTATGATCTGGTTGTAACATAGATTGGGAATTGGAAGAACTTCCACATTCTCATCTATGGCCAAGCTCTGTTACAGATTGGAAATTGGAAGAACTTCCACATTCTCATCTATGGTTCAAGCTGAATCACAAATTGGAAATTGGAAGCACTTCCACATTCCTGCCTAACGTAAGAATGTGTAAATTGAAATTTGGAAAGTGTGATTTTAATGCTTTTGAATTTAGCACTTCCAGATTCTCATCTATGACCTAACCCTCTCATCTAACTTCCACATTCCTGTCTAATGTGAGAATTTGTAACCTCTGTAACAATTCAATTGTAACTATGTTGGACTCAATAATACACAATGTAAACACAGAAATCATTACTCTGGAACTTTTATTAACAGCTGAAGGCTGAGTAACTCAGATTTCAAAACAATTTGAACTTTCATACACGAAGTGTCTTAGAACAAGATCAACATTTTGATGCACTGGAAATGTGGAGGAGCAGGGGTTCAGCTGGGATGGGATAGGCTCATTGTGGTGAACGATCAATCGAAGTGTTCGGCATGTCTTTTGTGCAGGGGCTGGTGTTCTGGTGGTGGTGACTCAGCCCGCTCGAGTTCCTCTTGCCCGGGTTGCTCTTTGACCTTGGTCGGTTCTTTGGCCTCCATTGGTTCTTTGGACTTGGTCAGTTCTTGGCCCTTGTCCTTCATCTCTTCCTCACTCGCTTCCTTGCCCCCAGCCGTGGGCTCCTTTGCCACTGGTTTCTGATTCCCCTTCCGGTCAGACATGGCACTGTCTGTCTGGCTTTCTTGGTCCTGTCATAAAGATAACAATAATAGACTTTCTGAATCACTTGTTAGACATTACACACCTTTTTGTTGTAATAGATGGAGATTAAAGTTTTAGCAGATGAAATTGGAAGCACTTCCACATTCTCATCTATGGCCAGGCTCTGTCATAGATTGGGAATCTGAGGCACTTCCACATTCTCAGCTATGGCCAGGCTCTATCATAGATTGGAAATTGGAAGCACTTCCACATTCTCACCTATGACTAGGCTCTATCATAGATTGGAAATTGGAAGCATTGTCCTCTTCATTCCCCAAAATGACATCAAATTTCAAAAGGTTACCTGCTACCACTTCCACATTTTAATCTATTCTTCATGTATACTAGATTGAATTTTGTAATTTTTAATGACAATTTCAAATATCAATCTGTATCACTACATTTTCTCCCACTACATAAAAAGGATAGATAACTATATCGAGTGAAGCCAAAATGCAACAGAATAACATCTACATGTTAGACAATGCCACTACAAAGCGAAATGAAGACACTACTAGTCGGTTTTAATGGGTGCAGCATATTAAAAATTGAGATTTTAGGACATTGTTTTAGCGCTTCAAGATCCTCATCTATGACTACAAACTTTTTCACTTTACTTTTTCTAACTTGAAATTTTCAAATTGTGATTTGAACAAACATTTTTGGATATAGCACTTACGGACACTACTAATATGTTTTAATAGGTGTAGGATTTTAAAAATTGAAATTTCATAGAACTCACTCACCATGCAGTTATAGATCCTCCTTACTAATGTCCCCACCACTTCCTGTGACACAGGAATTCCAATTTTAAAGTCTACAGACTTCCAAATCTCAATCTATTTGTGGTGTGTAATAGATGGAAATTTGGACTTTAAAGCTAATAAAAAATTTAAATAAAAATAAATCGAGATGAAAGCTTTAGCAGATGAAATTGGAAGCACTTCCACATTCTCATCTATGGCCAGGCTCTATCACAGATTGGGAATCTGAGGCACTTCCACATTCTCATCTATGGCCAGGATCTGTCACAGATTGGAAATTGGACATACTTCCACATTCTCATCTATGATCTGGTTGTAACATAGATTGGGAATTGGAAGAACTTCCACATCCTTATCTATGGACAGGCTCTATCACAGATTGGAAATCGGAAGCACTTCCACATTCTCATTTATGGCCAGGCTCTATCACAGATTGGAAATCGGAAGCACTTCCACATCCTCATCTATGGACAGGCTCTATCACAGATTGGAAATCGGAAGCACTTCCACATTCTCATCTATGGCCAGGCTCTATCATAGAATGGAAATTGGAGGCATTGTCACTACAAAGTGAAATGAAGACACTAGTCGGTTTTAACAGGTGTAGCATATTAAACATTGAAATTTTAGGACATTTTTGGATTTGGCACTTCAAGATTTTCATCTATGACTACAAACTTTTACACTGTCTTTCTTTTTAACTTGAAATTTTGAAATTGTGATTCAAAAAACATTTTTGGATATAGCACTTACGGACACTACTAATATGTTTTAAAAGGGGTGAGATTTTAAAAATTGAAATTTCAGAGAGCTCACTCACCACGCAGTCATAGATCTTCCTTACTAATGTCCCCACCACTTCCTGTGACACAGAAATTCCAATTTTAAAGTCTACAGACTTCCAAATCTCAATCTATTTGTGGTGTGTAATAGATGGAAATTTGGACTTTAAAGCTAAGCTTCCAAATATCAATCTAGGTCGCTACATTTTCACTTCACGTAACATAAGCGATAGATAACCATATTTACCATGGACAAAATTTCATTCAACAACTTATACATTGTAGACTATGCAACTGCACAGTGAAATGAGGAAACGGCTAACAGGTTTTAATAGGTTTAGCTTATTGAAAATAAAAAAGTTGGAGAGCTCACTTACCATGCAGCCACCCCTGCCACTGTACTCTGCATTTGCTACTTCCTGTGACACAGGAAGTCCAACTATACATTTACAAAGACATTTTCAGATTTATGACTTTCAGATTCTCATCTATGTGACTATGAACTTCCACATTACTGTTTAACAGCTTTATCTTTGCTTATTTTACACATTTAACATACTAAAATAATAAAAATTCACAGTGCTCACTGTGTGATCACCCCTTCTGCTTTACTATTCACCCCTACCTACACTTTGATAGTAAGTCCAACTTTAATTCTACAGACGTAGAAGAGATTGAAACTTCAACATTGTCATCAGTGACCACTTCTAGAGTTTCATCTATAGCCCAAGCTCAATCATAATTTTGATATTGGTAGTGCTTCCAATTTCTCATGTATGACCACTTCCAGAAATTCATCCATAGCATCAAGCTCAACCATAGATTGGAAGTTGGAAGCACTTCCACATTCTCATCCATGACCCAGGCTCTATTATAGATTGCAAATTGGAAGCACTTCCATACTTTCACCTATGGCCAAGCTCTATCATTAGATTGAAAGTTGGAAGCACTTCCACATTCTACCTTCACCATTGAAAGCTCACTTCCAACTACAATTTCAATTTTATTCTCCACCTTCCAAATTACAATTCCAGCTTCGAATTGGTATTGGATTCTGGCACTCCAACAATGTATACACAACAGTTTGCCTGCATATCATGGTGCTGTGGTGGCTGTGGCTGTGATTTAAGAGCATGTCACATATGCCACTTATGCAGGAGATTGTAAGTTCAACTCCCACTCTTATACACTGTTTTTGCTAAGTGTCTGTTACCACATTTTCTTCCCTTGATTTCTGTCATGCCTCCACTGCCATTTCTAATGAATCTGAGACAAATATTTTGGGCCTTGTAGCTATACAGGAATCATATTCAGGATCATCTGAAGCCCAATTCCAATTTCCACATTGTATTTTGTGACCACGTCCACATTCTCATTTATGATCACTTCCACCGTCTCATCTATGGCCCAAGCTCAATTACAGATTGGAAGTTGGAAGCACTTCCACATTCTCATCTATGGCTGAAGCGCCATCATGTATTGGAAATTGGAAGCACCCCCTTCCAAATTCTCATCTATGGCCAAAGCGTATTCAATAATAATAATAATAATAGATTAAATTTATAGTGCACTTTTCATCAAGTGATCTCAAAGTGCTTACAGCCAAAAAAAAAAAAAAAAAAAAAAAAAAAACAAAGTAAGATCAGCAATCATAGGCTTTCTTGAATAGAAGGGTTTTCAGGCCCGTTTTAAAAGAGTTCAAGTCTTGTGTGGCCCGTAGCTGGAAAGGGAGGCTGTTCCAGAGGCGTGGTGCAGCTGAGCAGAAAGCTCGGTCGCCCATGGTGGCCAGTTTGGTGTTCGGGACTTTGAGGAGCAGAGTGTTTGTGGATCTAAGGGTGCGGGTGGTGGATTTCAGGGTGATGAGTTCTTGCAGGTAGATGGGTGCATGACCATGAATGCATTTATGAGTGAGCAGGAGAATTTTGTAATTGATCCGGGATGAGACAGGTAGCCAGTGTAGTGAATGGAGGATGGGGGTGATATGGTCGTGTTTACGGGCTCTCATCAGGACCCTGGCAGCGCTGTTTTGGATGTATTGTAACTTCTGGATGTTTTTGCCAGGCATCCCGAAGAAGAGCCCGTTACAATAGTCTAGCCTCGAGGAAACGAAGGCATGGACTAATTTTTCCGCTGTTGGGAGAGATAGTGTGGGGCGGAGTCTTGCAATGTTGCGGAGATGGTGAAATGAGGTCTTGCATAGATGTTTTATGTGATTGGTGAAGGTTAACTGAGGGTCAAACCGGACACCAAGGTTCACGGCTGAAGATGAGAGGGGGATGAGCTGGCCATCGAAAGTGAGATGGTTATGGGTGAAGAGTGGACCTGATGGGGGGTGCCGATGAGGAGTACTTCTGTTTTATTGCAGTTTAGCTGGAGGAAGTTGCTGTTCATCCAGGCCTTCGTTTCCTCAAGGCAGGTGGTGAGGGATGACAGGGTTATGAGAGGGTCTGGGGTGGTTTTGATATAAAGTTGTGTGTCATCAGCAAAACAGTGGAAAGAAATCTGATGTTTGCTGATGACATGACCAAGGGGGAGCATGTAGATAGTGAAGAGGATGGGGGCAAGGATTGATCCCTGGGGGACGCCGCAGGTGACCGGGAGTGATTTGGACTTGCTGCCTCCCAATAGGACATGTTCCGACCTCTCTGATAGATAGGACTTAAACCATTTCAGGGCGTGGTCTGTCAGTCCAATGGTGTTGTGGAGGCGCTTGAGGAGGGTGGTGTGGTCCACAGTATCAAAAGCTGCGGTTAGGTCTAGGAGGATGAGTAGTGATGGGGATCCTGAGTCCGATGACATCATGAGGTCATTTGTCACCCTAAGCAGGGCTGTCTCAGTGCTGTGTGCTGAGCGGAATCCTGACTGAAATTTTTCAAACAGACTGTTGTGTGTGAGATGGTCCAGGAGCTGTGTGGCAACTGTTTTCTCGAGGACTTTAGCGAGAAATGGGAGATTTGAGATAGGCCTGTAGTTTGCACAGTTATCCGGGTCCAGGGAGGGTTTCTTGAGGAGGGGACGGATAACTGCAGTTTTGAGAACAGGTGGAACATGAGCAGTTTGAAGTGAGAGGTTTACTGTCTGGGTGATGATAGGGCTGAGAGTGGAGATGTGTGATTTAAGGAGACTGGTAGGAAATGGGTCTAGGCAGCAGTGGGAAGACTTCATGGCTCTAATGGTCTCCTCAATGTGGCTTGGCTGGACCTGAGAGAAGGAGCGGAGGGGTGGCAAGCTCCCTACCGGGATGGTAGGCCTAGGTGGGGAAGGAGGGGAGGTGCTGGGCAGCAGAGAGCGGATGTTATCGACCTTGGATCTAAAAAAGTCAATAAAGCTGTTGCATCTCTCAACTGTAGCTTCAGTTGGTGATGGGGATTGTGGTTTTAGAAGGTGATTTATTGTGGAGAACAGCTTCTTAGAGTTGCTGGTGTGCTTATTGATGAGGTTGGAGTAAAATTTCGACCGAGCCTCTTTTAGAGCCTGGGCATAAATTTTCTTATGCTCATGGAAGGCTAGCTTGTGGACGGTGAGCCCAGTGTGTTTCATTTGGCGCTCCAGAGCACGACCAGCTGTTTTTATTGACCGCAGTTTCTGGGTGTACCAGGGGGCTGAGCGTTCTAATGTCACTTCACGTGTTTTAACAGGTGCGTGGAGGTCAAGAATACTGCTAAGGGCAGTGTTGTAGTGCTCCACTAGCACACCTGCAGTTTCAGAGTCTGGGCAGGTGATATGCTGAAGGTCTGTGGCCAAGGCAGCTGAGTTGATGCGATTTAAATTCCTGAAGATTATTTGGCGTTTGTGTTTGGCAGCGGGCAGCACCGAGTTCAGGGTCATTGAGATCACCTTGTGGTCAGATACCCCAAGATCATAGACCTCGAGGCTCTTGAAAAGGGCAGAGTTGGAGATAGCCAAATCCAAGGTGTGACCTCTGTTATGGGTGGGGGCATCAACATGTTGCTGCAGGCCAAGGCAGTCCAACAGACTCAGAAACTCTGCTGTGAGGGGACAAGAGGGATTGTCGACATGGACGTTAATGTCACCAATAACTATAATATTGTTTGACGTGGTGCAGAGTGAAGTGAGGAGATCGTGTATTTCAGGTAGAAACGAAGGGTTGGGTTTGGGGGGCGGTAGATTAGTAGTACTGTCATGGGGTATGGGAGTTTGCATTTAAAAGCCAGACACTCCATGGAGGTGAGGTCTGGCAGCGGGAGGGGTGAAAGATCCAGATCTGATCGGTGGATGATGAGAAGGCCACCACCTCTCCCTGAGGTACGAGCTTTTTCCATGTAGCTGTAGCCGGGGGGCAGACTTCATTTAGTAAAAGGTGGTCACCATGTTTGTGCCATGTTTCAACCAGGCACATAAAATCAAGTCTTTTTTCAAGGATATGCTCATGAATGAGGAGGGATTTATTGCTAAGGGCTTGTGTGTTGAGTAGTTCCATGGTAGCTGGAAGCAGAGCTGAGGGTGAGTGTCTCTGTAGACTCCTTAGCACAGTGTGGTCTACTCCAGATTTCCGACTATAACTCCCAACCGCCCAGGTGCTCGGATGACGTCGACAGCGTGCGCCGCGATCAGCTGGAGACCAGATGGAGGGAGCCGTAGCAAGACAGCGCTGGAAGTAGACAAACTTTCTCCGAGCACTCCGGTGGACATAGCGAGGTCGACGTAGAAGGCTGTGTTGCTTGATGGCTTCGATGCATGTCGGAGTGGAGAAGTTGTTGAGCAACAGCAGCTGTGAGGCGGAGTATTTCAGCATCATGCCGATTGCTGGTGCAGTTAGCCCGGTGCTAGTTAGCCTGGTGCTAGCTGTTAGCCATGCACAAAGCTGGAGCAGGAGCAAGATCCGACTGCACAGGAGTATTGAGGCTAGCGGGGAGGATGGTGATTCTCGGCAATAAGCCGAACCACACCGGGGCTATCCTGATGAGAGACACAGCGACAGTAAACAGGCTTGACACTGCAGGGGAGCACCTGTCAGCGGAGGTATGACAGCTGGTAGCCGCCGGCAGCCGGGCGTTCAGGGCGGTGTAACGGATAGACGCAGAACCCAATTAAAAGCCCGGGAAGAAGTAAAAGACGATAAAAATGGTCAGAACTTTAAAGACAACTTTAAAAGGAGGTTACACTAGATCGTTCAAACGCGGAGAAGCTAGAGGTTAGCTAGGGAGACGGAGAAGCGGCGAACACAGAGACGCCAGCGTCCTCTCCGCCTATTCATAGTTTAGAAGCTCCCCCTATAGGCTCCATCTGTCATTGCCACTCCCTGTTGCAGCTTTCCCCATTCAGCCCATCATCTCAGTGAGACCCCACCGTCCAAACAGGATCAACCATACGAGAAAGAACAAACGCTCAATGAAACCTATGAGACAGTCCAATCCCAACCTCCGCTCACTTCCTCATTCCTCAGAACAAATCACACAGCAGCATTTCCTCAAACTGGCTCTGCTAAACACTCGATCACTCAATAACAAAGCACTAATTCTAAACGAATTCATCACTGATAACAACCTGGACTTCCTCTGCATCACTGAAACCTGGCACAACCACCTGGACTATTTTTCTCTCAACCAAGCCACTCCTCCTGGATACACATACATCGACCAGCCCCGTCCCACTGGCAAAGGTGGTGGTGTGGCCTCAATCCATAAAAAAGACCTCAAAATCATCACCATATCCACCACCCTGCTCACTCCTTCGAAACCATTGCTTTTAAACTGCCTGGTCCTGCTCCCTGGTTATTGCAGTTATTTATCGCCCTCCCAAGCCCAATCCATCATTTCTCTCCGACTTCTCCGACTTTGTTGCACAGCTCTCAGCCATCTCACCTTCTGTCCTCCTCCTTGGCGACTTCAACTATCACATCGACAACAGAAACTGCAAACAAGCCTCCGACTTCCTGGACCTTCTGGACTCCCACAATTTCACTCAACATGTCAACTTTCCCACTCACAACCATGGTCACACCCTGGACCTAGTCTGCTCCTCTGGTCTCACCATCCATCAACTTTTCAGCATCAACCTCCACATCTCTGACCACCTGGCTATCTTCATGGATATCAATCTACCCTCCCCCCTCCCCAAGGTCAAACGAACTATATCCTTCAGAAACCTTAAATATATCTCCCCCCAGGACTTCTCAGCCTCCCTATCCAACACCCTGTCAACCCATCCTCCCCCACTGTCTGATGATCTTGACGAACTAGTCAACCACTACAACAGTATTCTCTCCTCTTGTCTGGACCAACTTGCTCCCACCAAAACCAAATCTGTCTCTTTTTCCCACTCTGCCCCCTGGTACACCCCGGAACTCCACCAAATGAAATCCCGCAAGCGCCAGCTTGAAAGACTTCATAGAAAAACTGGTTTGACAGTTCATCTCCAAGCCTACACAGACCACCTCCTACAGTACAAAGCCGCCCTCAACACTGCACGCTCTACCTACTTTTCAAACCTCATTCACTCCGGCTCCAACAACCAAAAGGCTCTTTTTTCTACTATAAACAAACTCCTTAACCCCAGCGACAACATCTCAAGTTCATTCACCGTTGACAAATGCAATTCCTTCCTCTCATTCTTCCAGTCCAAAATTGACAAAATCTACAGTTCCCTAACTACCTCCCCTACTCCCCCACCCCCATCACCCCCCTCCACCCATCTCATCACCCGGCCCCTCTCCAAATTTGCACCTGTCTCCCCAACTATGCTATCCACAATCATCTCATCCATGAAGACTTCCACCTGCATGCTTGACCCCATTCCATCCTCCATCGCCAAGGACTGCTTCCCCACCATCTCTCCGCTGGTCTCCAAAATCATCAACTCCTCGCTCAGCTCTGCCTCCGTCCCATCTTCACTGAAACTTGCTGCTGTCACCCCATCATCAAGAGACCTGGTCTTAATCCTGACACCATGAACAACTTCCGGCCCATCTCTAACCTCCCATTTCTGTCAAAAATGCTGGAACGTGTTGTCGCCTCACAAATAAAATCCCACCTCAACAACAATGACCTCTTCGAAGAATTTCAATCCGGATTCCGCTCACAACACAGTACTGAAACCGCCCTCCTCAAAATTACAAACAACCTCCTCCTCTCCTCAGACTCTGGACAAATCTCCATCCTCATCCTCCTGGACCTCACCGCTGCCTTTGACACCATCAATCATTCCATCCTACTCTTCCAGCTGAACTCCCTCCTCAACATCACTGACACTGCCCTCACCTGGATACACTCATATCTCTCTGGCAGACAACAATTCATCTCCATCAACAACTGCTCCTCCTCAACTGCCCCCTGTCCCAAGGCGTCCCCCAGGGTTCTGTGCTTGGTCCTCTCCTCTTTATCCTGTATCTCCTCCCCCTTGGTCAAATCATCTGCCGCCATAATCTTCACTTCCACTGCTACGCTGATGACATCCAGTTATACATCACCACCAAATCCATCACCCCCTCAACTCATTCCACCCTGTCAAACTGTCTGACAGACATCGAATGCTGGATGCAAGCAAACTTCCTCAAACTTAACTACGACAAATCAGACATGATTCTAATTGGTCCAAATTCCCTCACCCAAACAGCCAGAGACTTCCACCTCACTATTGGCAACTCAACACTGTCACCCTCCCCCCACTGCCGCAACCTTGGAGTCATCTTTAACAGTAATCTCTCCTTCGACCAACACATCAAACACATCACTAAATCAGCCTTCCACCACCTAAAGAACATCTCTCGCCTCCGTCCCTCACTTTCTTTCTCGGCCGCTGAAACTCTAATCCACGCCTTCATTACATCCGCCTTGATTACTGCAACAGCATACTATATGGTACAACCGCCAAACTCCTCAATAAACTCCAGTACATCCAAACTCTGTTGCTCGCCTCCTCACCCACACCCACTCCGTGACCACATCACACCTGTCCTCCAGAACCTCCACTGGCTCCCAATTACACAACGAATTGAATTCAAAATCCTCCTCCTCACCATAAAACACTCCATAACCAGGCCCCCTCCTACCTCGCAGACCTTCTCCACCCGTACATCCCTTCCCGCACCCTCCGTTCTTCCGATGCCATTCTCCTCACTGTCCCCAAGACCAAGCACAGAACTTGGGGAGATAGAGCTTTCTCTGTTGCTGCCCCCACCCTCTGGAACTCCCTTCCCAAACACATCCGAGAAACCACAGACCTCAAGACTTTCAAATCACTTCTCAAAACGCACCTGTTCCACTCTGCTTTTAACACCTAGCATTCTAACTCTACCTACACTGTTATGATCCGTCTGGTCCATCCACTTCACTCAAATCTTTACCCAACTGTGTTTCTCTCCGTTCTGATTGTTTTGGACA
Source organism: Caranx melampygus (assembly GCA_019059645.1). Lineage (NCBI taxonomy): Eukaryota > Metazoa > Chordata > Actinopteri > Carangiformes > Carangidae > Caranx > Caranx melampygus. The sequence continues at coordinate 21,146 of JAFELL010001516.1, forward strand.
TCTTATGTTTGATCAATCCCTGCATTGCACTTATATGTTTCTAAGTGTTTCTAATATTGTTGTTTTCTAATATTGTTGTGTAAATTCTGTAAAGCGACTTTGAGTATTTTGAAAAGCGCTTTATAAATAAAATGTATTATTATTATTATTATTATTATTATTAGAAATTGTAAGACTTCCAGAACCTTATATATAACCAATTTCTTGGATATAAATTTGGAGTTTTTTTTTCAATGAACTACACAAAAAGCACATACATAACATGTTCTTTTAATGAACAATTGTACAAACTTGATGGTATCTATCTATCTATCTATCTATCTATCTATCTATCTATCTATCTATCTATCTATCTAACAACCCAATCTATGGAACTTGGGACTGCAAGTGATTCATATTCATCGCCATCCTTGCCAGGGCACAGTAGGACTCTTATCAGCCAAGGCTGTCTGGTCGCAGGCAGGGACATGTCCTGTCCATCTTTTTCCTGAAGAGGGTGCTACCATGCACTCAGGGCTGCTCGCACACCCAGGACACTTCCCAGGTGAAAGCACTGGTTCAAGCCTAGGACTCTTCCCAGGGGAGGGTAGTGGGTCAAGCCTAGGACTCTTCCCAGGGGAGGGCAGTGGGTCAAGTCTTGGACTCTTCCCAGGGGAGGGCAGTGGGTCAAGTCTTGGACTCTTCCCAGGGGAGGGCAGTGGGTCAAGTACAGGAGTCTTCCTAGGGGAGGGCAGTGGGTCAAGTCTAGGACTCTTCCTAAGGGAGGACACTGGGTCATGCCTGGGACTGTTCCCAGTGGAGAGCGCTGGTTGATATCCAGGGCTCTTCCCAGGAGAAGGTGCTGGGTTAGGGGGCACTGGCACACACTTAAGCTGGCCATCGTCGGGGGAGCTTGGTGGTGCAAGAATTGTGTCACACTTGTAATCAGGGCTGGAATCAGTCGTGGGCTCAGGGCTAGATACTGTATAGAGCTCAATGGATCCAACATCAGATGAAGGTGATATCTTGAATCCCATGGAGCTGTCTCTAGGAAGGGGTGCTGGCATGCACTCAGTGGAGCTGTCTCTGTGGAGGGGAGCTGGCATGTTCGAAGTGGAGCTGTTGCTAGGGAGAGCTGCTGGCATGCACCCGGTGCAGCTGTGCCTGTGGAGGGATGCTGGCATGTACCCAGTGGAGCTGTTGCCAGGGAGAGCTGCTGGCATGCACCCAGTGGAGACAGCCCTCGGGAGGGGTGCTGGCATGTACCCAGTGGAGCTGTTGCTAGGGAGAGCTGCTGGCATGCACCCAGTGTAACTGTCCCTAGGGAGCGGTGCTGGCATGTACCCAGTGGAGCTTTCCCTGTGGAGAGGTGCTGGCATGTACCCAGTGGAGCTGTCCCTCGGGAGGGGTGCTGGCATGCACCCAGTGCAGCTTTCCCTGGGGAGGGGTGCTGGCATGTACCCAGTGGAGCTGTCCCTCGGGAGGTGTGCTGGTATATACCCAGTGGAGCTGTTGCTAGGGAGAGCTGCTGGCATGCACCCAGTGTAACTGTCCCTAGAGAGGGGTGCTGGCATGTACCCAGTGGAGCTGTCCCTGTGGAGGGGTGCTGGCATGTACCCAGTGGAGCTGTTGCTAGGGAGAGCTGCTGGCATGCACCCAGTGGAGCTGTTGCTAGGGAGAGCTGCTGGCATGCACCCAGTGTAACTGTCCCTAGGGAGGGGTGCTGGCATGTACCCAGTGGAGCTGTCCTGTGGAGGGGTGCTGGCATGTACCCAGTGGAGCTGTCGCTCGGGAGAGCTGCTGGCATGCACCCAGTGGAGCTGTTGCTAGGGAGAGCTGCTGGCATGCACCCAGTGTAACTGTCCCTAGGGAGGGGTGCTGGCATGTACCCAGGGGAGCTGTCCCTGTGGGGAGTGCTGGCATGTACCCAGTGGAGCTGTCCCTCGGGAGGGGTGCTGGCATGCACCCAGTGCAGCTGTCCCTAGGGAGGGGCTGGCATGTACCCAGTGGAGCTGTCCCTCGGGAGGGGTGCTGGCATGTACCTAGTGCAGCTGTCCCTAGGGAGAGGTGCTGGCATGTACACAGGGGAGCTGTCCCTGTGGAGGGGTGCTGGTATGTACCCAGTAGAGCTGTTGCTAGGGAGAACTGCTGGCATGCACCCAGTGTAGCTGTCCCTAGGTAGGGGAACTGGCATATACCCAGTGGAGCTGTCCCTGTGGAGGAGTGCTGGCATGTACCTAGGGGAGCTGTCCCTGTGGTGGGGTGCTGGCATGTACCCAGTGGAGCTGTTGCTAGGGAGGGATGCTGGCATGTACTCAGTGGAGCTGTCCCTGGGGAGGGCTGCTGACATGCACCCAGTACAGCTGTCCCCATGGAGGGGTGTTGGCATGCACCCTGTGTAGCTGTCCTTAGGGTGGGGTGCTGGCATGTACCCAAGGGGCTGTCCCTGAGGTGGGGTGCTGCATGTACCCAGTGGAGCTGTTGCTAGGGAGGGATGCTGGCATGCACCCAGTGCAGCTGTCCCCGTGGAGGGGTGTTGGCATGTATCCAGTGGAGCAGTTGCTAGGGAGGGATGCTGGCATGTATCCAGTGGAGGTGTCCCTAGAGAAAGATGTTGAGATTTCCCTAGAGAAGGATGCTGGCACTGGTTCAGTTTGGGGTGACGGGGTGACAGAGCTAATGACAGATATCAGTGCCTTTAAGGCCCACCAGGCCAGATTTAATTCAACTGACCTGGAGCTCATCTCACCCCTGACTTCTGCATCGTGCTTGAGATTATCCGTTGCCAGTGGTCCTGGTATGTAGCAGGGGTTCTCATCCACTGAACCTTGTGGTATGCACTCAAGGGCCGCTGGACCAGGGGTCCTGGGACATGTGTCCATTTTTGCCTTTGTGAGACAGGCTCCTGGGATACATGTTGTTGATTTGGAACTGTACATTTTTATTCTAACTTTTAATCCATACCATCAGCTGCTATAAATTCATATACTATTTGGTTTTTAATATGTAATAGATTGATAGTTGGAATTTAAAACCACGCTTCCATACACCAATTCCACATCTCAATCTATTTGTGATGTTTAAAAGACTGACATTTGGAATTTAAAACCACGCTTCCAAATATCAATCAATATCACAACATAGTTCCAAACACCAGTCAATATCATGACACAGTTCCAATATCAATTTACATATCTCATCTATTGTGATGTGTAATAGATTGACATTTGGAATTTAAAACCAGGATTCCAAATATTAATCAAAATCACAACATGTTCTCCTGCGACAGAAAAGTGATAACTACATCCTGTATGTTCAAAACCCCCTATAAAAACCTATGTTATTACAGACAGTGATAGTACACCAATTAAAATATAACAGCTACGCAGGTTCAACAGATTTAGCATATCAAAATCAACAATGTAGAGAGCTCACTCACCACATGGTCTGCACTGCTAGCTCGCTCTCGACTGCCTACTTCCTGTGAACATAGGAAGTACAATGTAAATCTGCAGCCTTCCACATCTCAATCTATTTGTGATGTGTAATAGATTGATATTTGGAATTTAAAACCAGGTTCCAAATATCAATATCAAATCATTTTCCCCTACAACAGGAATGTGATCAATATCTTACATGTACATACATCAAAATACATTTGTTTTATATAGCAAAAACACAAATAGGTAAATTGCACACAGGGTTCAACAGTTTTAACATATCAAAAATCAAAAGTTTAGAGAACTCTCTCACCATATAGTCTTCAGTGCTTGCTATTATTCAGCTCTTAATTGAAACTTGTGTTGTGGCTTTCCTTCAGCCAGCAGCCAGCACAGCCTATCGGCCCGGCACAGGTGCTGACAATGCTAATTGGCCCAGCTGCTCCACATTGACATCAAGAGCTGCTAGTATAAGAAGAAGCTGAGAGGAGGCGCCGGTCACTTGAACGTTGACTATTGTAGTCAGTTTAGCTGGCTGTGTCCTTACAGTATTCAGCATTAGCGAGTTTTTGAATAGCTCAGAGTTGTTTGTTGCTTGCTAACCCTGTTCTCCTCTGTTTGTGTCCCAGGCTCCCTCTGTAAACCCAGTATCTTCCAACTCCATCCATGCTCCTCAGCCCCTCACCCACACCCCCACCTAACAGCCAAGTGGACCTCCCACCCTCTCACCTCTCCCTGGATTCCCCCTCCCTACCTCAGTGGCCCAGTCCCAACTCCCACATAAATTCATTCGAATAAATTCTTACAATCACTGGATCACTGGTTGTGTCATTGTCTCTGGGGTACTTGGCACTTTTGACTACATGTTACATTTGAGACTAATAACTTGGATGCCTCTCTCGGGAGGGGTTCTGGGCATACTGCTGCCTGGAAGCCCCAGGAAGACCCAGGACACGATGGGGTGAGTATGTCACTCAGCTGTCTTGGCAATGCCTTGGGATCCTCCCAGAAGTGCTGGAGGAAGTGTCCAGGGAGAGGGCAGTCTGGGCTTCCCTGCATAGAATGCTGCCTCCCACAACACGGCCCGGATGAAGAAGCTGAAGATGGATGGATGTATGATGGTGTTACTATTATTACATTTACATTATTTACATGTACATCATTACTTCTGAACATTACCCAGAGCTCACTTATGCCTTCCTGATTCTCATTGACAACCACTTGCAGGTTCCAACTTCCAACTAACCCATCCCCCACTGCCACCTCCTGTGAATTGGGACCACCTCCATTGGATTCTGCCCCCTCTAAAATACAGATACATCAATGTGGTACCTGTAGATATATGGGAATATATCAAATGCCCACTTCCAATTTCCAGGTTCTATATACTGTATCATGAGCTGCCTCCGTGTGTTCCCTGTCCATATCTTGTGTTATGATGTTCCTTGTGTCTTGTTTTAGTGTGTGTAGTTGAATTAGTTCCTTTTATTTTGAAGTTCCAGGCTTGTCTTCCAGTGTTCTCCCTCTTGTGATTACGTAATGTGTTTCACCTGAGTTGATTTAACCAATTGTGTCTAGTTCCCTTGTGTCTTCCCATTGTCCTTGTCAGATTGTCTGTGTTGCTACCCTGTGTCTGAGTGTCATGAGTATCTCCATTTTCCTGCCATCATGTTTCCTTCCATGTGAGTAAATAAAGATCCTTTTTCCCCACACGGAATCCGTCTACGAGTCTGCATCCTGGGTCCTGTCAATACCTCAAAACCTGACACCATTATGATGATGATAGATAATAATTGGAGCTTCCACATCCACATCTAACAGGTAAGCATCCAGATGTTACAAGGGCTTCTACATCCTCATCTAACAGGTGAAAATGGAAGGTACAAGAGCCTCCACATCTTCATCTAACAAGTAAGAATGTAGATGTTACGAGAGCTTCCACATCCTCATCAACATGGGATTCCACATCCTCATCTAACAGGTAAGAATCTGGACGTTACAAGAGTTTCCACATCCTCTTTAACAGGAGTTTCCATCCTTATCTATCTCATCACTTTGGGATAATTAACCCTGACCATATTACATTTCTTCATATTAATTACCATATTCCTGTTAAGTTAGCTGGCATTGTTGTTAAATTATGATATCAGTATCTCAAATCAAATTCATACACGGTACTTTTGGTCAAACATTTATTCAGCTATATTTCTGTCAAAAACAACAACAAAACAAGATCAGCCTCTGACCCATCATGAAAAAAACAAATAAACATATATTAACATGAATAGCTGTTCCAGCTGACTAAACCTGTGCATTCTCTGGGGATGGGGGAAGTGACCAGGGGGCCAGATGTTCTGGAGGTCCCTCCTGCGTTTCTGGGATGTACCAGTGTTCTACATTGTCTGAGGACACAGAGCTGTACCACTTCTCTTGTGTCTCTGGGACACTCCATCCCTCATTTGGGAATGGGGTGTTACTGAGAGGCACTAACCTAAATGCAGGTGACTGGGAGTCGGATGCTAACCCCAACTCCATGGCTGGCTGTCTGGGGGGCAATGGTCCCAAATCAGTGGGTGGCTGGCTAGTGGGAGCTGGCTCAAAATCAGGGGGTGGCTGGTTTGAGTTCACTGGGTGGCCGGAGGTTCTGGCCCAGAATCAGAGGTGTCAGGTTAGAGGTCACTGCCTGGCTGGAGGGTGCTGGCCCAGAAGCAGAGGGCGGCTGGTTGAGGTCCCTGGCTGGCTGGGGGGCGCTGTTCCAGAAGCAGAGGGCGGCTGGTTGGAGGTCACTGGCTGCTGGGGGGCGCTGTCCCAGAAGCAGAGGGTGGTGGCTGGTTAGAGGGCACTGGCTGGCAGGAGGGAAATGGCCAAAATCAGTGGCTGGTTGGCGTGGACACTGGCTAAAAATCAGTGTCGAGGATACTGGCTGGCTGGGGGCCCTGGCCCAGAAGCAGAGAGCGGCTGGTTAGAGGTCACTGGCTGGCTGGGGGGTGATGTTCCAGAAGCAGAGGGCGGCTGGTTGGAGGTCACTGGCTGGCTGGGGGGCACTGTCCCAGAAGTAGAGGGTGGCTGGTTAGGGGCACTGGCTGGCAGGGGGAAATGGCCCAAAATCAGTGGCTGGTTGGCTGTGGGTATTGGCACAAAATCAGTGTTGGAGGATGCTGGCTGGCTGGGGGCACTGGCCCAGAACAAGTGGATGGCTCATTGAAGAAATCCACCAGAGCTGCCCAAGCCGCTCCAGTCTCACCTCACATTTTGCTTTTGTTTTTGAAAGCTCAATCTCTTTTTAGAGTTGAAGCTTTGGATTACTGTTTTTAAAAGAGACTGAACTCTGTGCGTAGATTCTCTGTCTCTTTTCGCAAGGGTCACTTTTGGATGTTTTTGTTGAAAGTTCAGATGTTTCCAGTGTGTCATTCAGTTTTAGTTCCTCCTCAGAACCGCTGGAAGATGGACTGCTGGAAAATGACTCAGCTGCCTTTTTGAGGGCTTCATTCTCAAATTCCTGACTTTGTAATCTTCCACTTCATTAGGCAAGGCCACATAAATTTTCTGCGCCGTGTGACTGTCATGACACATGGCCTTTGCATCCGATCCTTGTGCTCCTTGGACAGTACTTGTTTGCCTGCTTGGTAAGAGAAATAATTAGCAAGGTGACAATTTACTGTATGTCATTCCCCCATTCTCTCCCTGCTGTCTCTCCTTCTGTCCTAGCTGAAAAAGGCACAATACCCTCCGAAATAACTTAAGAGGTTCATTTAACAGAACTGATAAAGTGACTTACTTACTTGGGTGGAGACACTGCTGCGTATTTATTAAAGAGATGCTGCCTGGCATCCCAGCATCCTTCCAAGCTGTAGTTAGGAAATTGCAGGGCTTCAGGATCTGGCTCCCTGAGATAGTGTGGAGCAGAAAGGGACAGTGTAGCCCTTTCTGCGCAGGGCAACTTCAAAAGGGTGAGACCCAGCCATACTCTTCCTTGTTTAGGCTCAGTGAAGCCTGCCCAAATGTTTTGGTTGTTTTGTGGTCTTCCACCTAGAGGAAAAAATGCACAATTAGCACTCTGCAATTGTAGGATTTAGAGTTGAAATCATTTGTACTTACAAATTTTTCTCTACAATGTGATGATGATAGATGACAATTTGGAGTTTTCAAATCCTCATCTAACAGGTAAGAATCTGGACATTACAAAAGCTTCTGCATCCTCATTGACCAGGAGATTCCACATCCTCATCTAACAGGTAAGAATTTGGACTTACAAGAGCTTCCGCATCCTCATCTAACAGGTAAGAATTTGGACATTACAAGAGCTTTCGCATTCCTCTAACAGGTAAGAATCTGCAAGATACAAGCTTCCACATTAAAATGACTTTGTGAAATGAAATGCTTTCTTGAAAACAGCGGAAACTCACCAATATGCGGAAATGTCTCCCTTTGTGGAAGACATCTGGTCTGGCGGCACTTTGCTTAGTGATGTTGGTGAGCACAGCAGATCGGTGCCCTGTCAACATAGCCATACCCGAGGATGTACCCCATGAGGTTGTTGTGCAGAATGACTGAGTCGGGATCACTGACAAGTTGATCTGTAACAACACCAAAACACACAGATTATAAACAGGAAAAGTATATAAGAAGGTGTCATTTTTAAATATTTATCCCAACTTACCAAATAATTGTGGGATTTGTTTCTTGCCACATTCATAATGACACTTCTTGAGCAGCATTTACTTGTTCAACTGTGAAACATTTGACATATTTTAATAAATGAGAATTCGGAAGATTTTTGGACCTCCATAACTTGCAGTAAGTGATATGAAAATGGAACCATTCAAATTTTAACCTGTCTTCTTTTGAAGAACTTTCTGCCTGTGGACTGTCACCTTTTTCGTCAGCTCTGCCTGCAGCCGCTTGATCTCATAACTGAGCTTTGTAAAATCGCTTGGCTTCAACCTGCTCTCTGGCATCGTGGCGTCAATATGCTTGAGAAACAGGACCACGTTCACCAACATGTTTCTGATCGTGGTGGGAGCGTACCCCTTCTGTGCCAAGTACAATGGCCATCTACGAAAACAAAATAAACCAATAACACTATGTTTCACTGAAATACATGGGCTATATAAGTTTCCACACCCTCATGTACAGATAAGATCTGGAAGCTATATCAACTTTCATATTCTCATCTAACAGGTAAGAATCTGAAGTTATGAGAGCTTTCCGACCTTCATCTAACAGAAAATAATCTGGAAGCTCTATGAGTTTTCACTCAATGAAACTTTCACTGAAATACACAGGAGATTAAATGAACAGTTTTCATTTCCAGGATTACATGACTAATGGATAGATTTAACTTACAGACGCAACCGGTCAATCTTGCAAAGGAAACGCAGGTCTCTTTTTGCAGCTTCTTCTTTTTTGATGTTGCCAGCCAGCATATAATCGCAAAAGCGATGGGCATGGCTTTTTGCCTGTCTCGCATTGTCTCTGTCCTTGGTTCCTGTCCGCGAGCCACGCCGAAAGGCCTCAAAATCCGCAAGAGCCCTGACTGCCATCACAAAATAAGTATTCACAAACAGTGCACACTACATATAGGCAATCAATTCACCAATCAATTCATCATAAATGGAAAAAAAATTATAAAATTGCGACATCGAAACTTACGAAAAAGCGATGGCAGCACTCTCCCTTGTGAAATCTTTTCTCCTTTCTGGACTGAGCTGGTGGGCTTTTCAACTTCTTTGCCCTTCCCTGGTGCTGGCGTTGTAGGCTCTTCCTGCTGATGCAGGTTGGGCCTGCAGCAGTATTTGCTGCTGCTGTGTCTGTGGCTGCTGCAGCTTCTGCTGCAGTGTATGTGGCGGCAGCATCGGTGGTTGGGGTGTGGGTGGCTTCTGCTGCTTCCTCAGTCGCTTCCTCTGCTGCGGCTGAAGCTGCTTGGTGTATCTGGCAGCTGCTGCTCTGGCAGCATCAGTGGTTGCGGTGTGGGTTGCTTCTGCTTCTTCCTCAGCCGCATCCTCCGCTGCGGCTGCAGTTGTTGCGGTGGTGTTGGTGGCTGCTGGTGCTGCTGCTGATGCTGTGGTGTCTGTGGCTGCATTACTGTTGGCTGTTGCTGTGGTGTCTCTGGCTGCAGTACTGGTGGCTGCTGGGCTGCTGTGGTATCTGAGGCTGCAGTACTGGTGGCTGCTGCTGCTGTGGTGTCTGAAGCTGCAGTACTAGCTGCTGCTGCTGCTGCTGCTGTGGTGTCTGTAACTGCAGTACTGGTGGATGCTGCTGCTGCTGCTGCTGTGGTGTCTGTAACTGCAGTACTAGCTGCTGCTGCTGCTGCTGTGGTGTCTGTAACTGCAGTACTGGTGATGCTGCTGCTGCTGCTGCTGTGGTGTCCGTAACTGCAGTACTGTGTTGGCTGCTGCTGCTGCTGTGGTGTCTGTAACTGCAGTACTGGTGGATGCTGCTGCTGCTGCTGCTGTGGTGTCCGTAACTGCAGTACTGGTGGCTGCTGCTGCTGCTGGGTTTCTGTAACTGCAGTACTGGTGGATGCTGCTGCTGCTGCTGCTGTGGTGTCTGTAACTGCAGTACTAGCTGCTGCTGCTGCTGCTGCTGTGGTGTCTGTAACTGCGGTACTGGTGGATGCTGCTGCTGCTGCTGCTGTGTTGTCTGTAACTGCAGTACTGTGGCTGCTGCTGCTGCAGTGGTGTCTGTAACTGCAGTACTGGTGGATGCTGCTGCTGCTGCTGCTGTGGTGTCTGTAACTGCAGTACTGGTGGCTGCTGCTGCTGCAGTGGTGTCTGTAACTGCAGTACTGGTGGATGCTGCTGCTGCTGCTGCTGTGGTGTCCGTAACTGCAGTACTGCTGGCTGCTGCTGCTGCTGTGGTGTCTGTAACTGCAGTACTGGTGGATGCTGCTGCTGCTGCTGCTGTGGTGTCCGTAACTGCAGTACTGCTGGCTGCTGCTGCAGTGGTGTCTGTAACTGCAGTACTGGTGGATGCTGCTGCTGTGGTGTCCGTAACTGCAGTACTGCTGGCTGCTGCTGCTGCTGTGTTGTCTGTAACTGCAGTACTGGTGGTGGCTGCTGCTGCTGCTGCTGTGGTGTCCGTAACTGCAGTACTGCTGGCTGCTGCTGCTGCTGTGGTGTCTGTAACTGCAGTACTGGTGGTGGCTGCTGCGGTAAGTGAGGCTGCAGCAGCTGCAAAACAGCCTCATTTATTGTCCATCACCTTCATTCTGGCTGCCATGCTGACACAATTGCAGCCACAGTTGGTGGCAGGTCTTTCAGGAAGAGCAGGAAGTGAGGCAGGGGGAGACAGAATGGTGACAGAGCCTCAAGTGGGCCTCAGCAGCTTGAGCCTCAGGTGGGACTTGAAATTCCATTTGCTCAACATCTTGATCATGATAACTCTCAAAGTTGTCTAGTGAAGAAGAAAATTTACACATATTCGCACTCACAGCAATTTGGAACTTCCACATTCTCATCTAATCGTAAGTATCTGGAAGGTACAATACCTTCCACATCCCCATCAAACAGGTAACAATCTGGAAGGTACAAGAGCTTTCACATCCCTCATCACAACAGGTAAGAATCTGGAAGATTTGAGACCTTCCGCATCCCTCTATAACAGGAGATTCTACATCATCATCATGTATAAAACTATAAACATACCATCTTCATTTGGACCATCCAAGTCCAATGTAGACACATCACTTGAGGGCCAGACCTCCTCAGCTCTGCCGACTGGTGTATAAAGATTCTTCTCTTGGCATCTTCATGATGTCTTCATGATCTCTTTCCTATAAAGAATGGCTGAGTTTGTTGAATGTAATATGAAAAACAAATAAGCATAACTACAATCATACTGCACACTCTTACTTACTTCTGAGGAAGACAGGGCGTGAACATCAATGAATGCTTGTCTAGCCTTGCCAAATTCACTTTGTGACACAACGGCAATTCAAATGTTGTTAACCCTATAACAGAATGTGAGAGCATGAGTCTAGAAGAATAAAATGAATTTACTTAAAATTTGAATAACTGAGTTAAAAAAATTTTAATTATCCTTACCGCCCATTCCCTATTTAACAAGGAGGTTGAATTCCTCCTTGTTAGGGATATAGTGTGATCGTTTAAGGTGTTGTATTAAATTTCTGTAATCTCCGAACATATTCCACAGAATTTTTTTTCCCTGTTTAAAAAAAAGCACCAATAACACTTATTTAACTTAGTTTAAATTTAAATATATATTACATAAATGATTTAAAACAAATTTCACATCCTTATCTAACAGGTAAGAATCTGGAAGCTATAGGAGCTTTCACATCCTCATCTACAGGTAAGAATCTGGAAGGTACAAGAGCTTCCACATCCTCATTTAACAGGTAAGAATCTGGAAGGTACAAGAGCTTCTACCTCATATCTAACGGCTAAGAATCTGGATGTTACCAGACCTTCCACATCCTCATCTAACAGGTAAGAATCTGGAAGTTATAAGAGTTTCCACATCTCATCTAACAGGTAAGAATCTGGAAGTTTCAGAGCTTCCACATCCTCAAAATATTAAAGTGATGATTTCCATTCCTTTCAAATTCTCAACACTCAGTCTGACTTTACTTACCATTTTGTCTCTCTGTCTCACATCTGATCTAAATGAACAAAAAGTGGAAAGGCTTTCTGTAAAGTCTTCATGTAATATAGACTTGCAATTACTTCTACCTAACATAATGTATTACCTTTTTTTTTTTCCGTTTTGTCAGTCTGGATCTAATATTAATGTCAAAAAACCCCTAATGCCAGAAACTCAAATTTTAAATTAAATACTATAAACAATGTTTGGGATGTAAATTTGGAAGTAGCGAATTACATTGATGATGAATTCGATTCCCTAACCCCTAACCCCGACACCCTAACCCCCCCCAACCCCTATTAGGAGATCCAGGGGAGGACAACTTCAGCCCATCCGACAGAGCTCGTCGCGATGGTGCCACTCTCGCCGTTTTACGACGCTACGCACTTTGTGGAATCGCGCCCTTTTCTCTGCACATGGACCTCAGAAATTCTGAAAATCACACCAAAAATCATGCTCGCCGCGCTCTTTTTTTTGACAACAAGCTCGTCCGGATCGGACGAACAAAGTGCAAAGACCCCTTTTTCAGGACACCAGGTGGCATGGAATAAATATACCTCCTGTGGAATATACCATATTTGGAATATTCCACATTCTCACCTACATAGCCTAGGAGCGTTCTGGACACGCGGGGCGCTTCTACCCCCCCATTTTCGGGCACGCCCATTCCAACGGTGCCACCCCCGACGCTCTACTACGACGCCGGGAAGTGGGCGTAACCTCTAAACCTGCCTAATGAAACGGGAACAACTTTTGATAGGGGCAACCGACAGAAGCCGTTCTGGTGTCGATTTACTCGTGACGACGAGACAGTCCGTAGACACCTGAACCGAACATGTGGGAACATTGGTTTCGACAATATGACGTTTTT
>JAFELL010001517.1:0-37007 GCA_019059645.1 Caranx melampygus
AAGAACAATAGGAAGAAGAAGAAGAAGACACTGTCGGGGAGAAGTCAAGTTATAAGTTTGCAGTCAAGTGGCGAAGCAGCGCTGAGCGGACGACCATCACGTCAACCGTTGCGATCGTCACTTCCGGTGAGTGGTCAACGGCCAGTGAGTGTACAGTCGTGTGTACACAGTGTCCGACTGAACCTGGACACTGTTCAAGTCTTTATATTGACGCACTCTTGCTTGTGTGTGGAGCTGAAGACAAGTAGCATCTCATTGTTGTTGCTAACCACTAAAATGTTCACCTCAGATCCCACGTTAGCTTTAGCCAGAGTTTAGCCCTGTTAATAAACACGACTTAAAGGTTGTGTCTGAAATCACCACTATCCCGGAAGTTAAATGACGATGATGACTTTTCAAATGGCCTTATATGCTATCTGTTGCACCTGACATCGTTTATATATGGCGGTATTTAAGTTTGAGCATGTAGCAGCAGCAGCGGCGGTGGTGACCTCCGACAGGAGTGGAGGAGCAGCCGTTGGTTTGTTGCTCTGTCCGTAACAGGCGCTTGGAGCTCGGCCAACAGTAATGGAGCCGAGTGCCGGACGAGGCTGGTGACAGTGAACACCGATCAATGGAGATAATGAGACATTGCTGTTGTGTTGATTGTTGTCGCTGGTGGGAAAATGGCGTTTTTCACTCTTTGTGCTGTTTCTCATTATAAGATCATGTGATCAGTGTAAAGAAGATGCATGTGAAAGTCCTTGGATGGAAGTGTGGCTCTGCTGGCTGTCAGCTGAAGCTGTAGGCTTCTTAATGGCTAAGGCCAAAGTTTTATTTATCTGTGTGTTGTGTGTGTGTTTATAGGCATTAGATGGACAGTAGCAAGTAGGATTTCCCCTGATTGGATCAGCAATGTCATGATTTGATTGGATGATAAATCAGATGAGGCCGTTTGATTGGATGTCGGAGGACTGTGCCAGATCTGCAGGGATAATCTGCTTTGGTGCAGAGAGGGGTGATTCCCTGTAGCATCGTATACATGATGCACGTGCACACTCACACACACACTCACACACACACTCACAGCAGCTGGTGTGGCTGGCAATGGGCTCTTATTTGGACTTCCTCTTTGTAATGGCACAAATCCTGCTCAGTTTATCGACGTGTTTCTCTTCTGAGAAATAACACAACATTTTCCTCGACTGAGTTCAGGATGAAGATAAAAATTAAAGATCATAATTTGACCTAATCTTGGAAATACCCCCCCCCCCCCAACCCTAACCCTGAATTATCTAGCTCTACATTAAGGACGTGTCCTGCACTAATGCACCATGGTATCACAGAGTGCGTCACTGCACAATACAAAGCTCTGGATGCCGTCAGATTAATGTTTTTACTTTAACATCCATTTATCTCCATTGGCTTCAAATCCAGCTTTTACTGCTGCGGATTTAAACCCGTGTGTGTTTCCTTCCTGCCGTTACTCTCGACTCCACTGAGCTGCAGCTTCAAGTGCTTTGTGCTGCGTCTTGGAAAAACGTGATTTTTGTCTTAATTTGTGGACCCAGATTAAAACTGGGGGTGGGGGGGGACGGGCAGCAGCAAGCAGCACCGTGGTCCTGAGACTCCAGGCAGGCAGATTACGAGTGATGGGGCCAGTCTAATTCCTGCAGCAGTGATTAGGTTGAGGGTGTAATTATCTGTACTCATTAGAGCAGCAACACACAACATGTGGGTTTGAATATATGCATGTGTGTAGTTCTGCATATAGAAACGTCTTTCTGTGTCAGTGTTACACCGCCGCAGCAATAACTGCAACCCTCCCACACACACACACACACACACACAGCTGGCCCACTTCTGCTGCTGCTTCCACATAAGTCGCATCACTCCGCTCTGTGTATGAGCCTACGGCGGCTCAGGGGGACATATTCCTCCCCACTTCAAAGGCAGCGGGATCTTTCTGGGCAGAAGCTAATTTTAGCGTCTCTATATAATGTAGGTCAAGTGAATATCTATGAGATGGAGAGGAAAAAAAAACGTTTACGCTGCAAGTGGAGATGACGGGAGGAGGCAGAGACGAGGCCCTGTGAGGGATGAATGTAAAGCAACTGGAAAAATGGTTTCCCTCAAACAGAAGATGAAGCTTTTATATCCAATGAAACGTAAAGAGACGCTGCAGTCGACACAGAAAGGAGCGAATAAAAGGATCAATTATGGATTATAACATTAAACACGTTTTAATCTGCTCCTGGATTTAATGGATTTAAAAAAAAAAAACAGTCAATGATTATCACGCTAACGTGACGTTGTTTACGCCATTATACATGGAAGCATCACACAGATTCAGAATCCATTAATCTATTTATAATCAACATGATTGATTGTGTTAACAAAAACCTCCATCAATATTAAAACGATCATAATGTGACACATGGACTCAGGACTCGATGGTGCTGATTGACAGGGATCTGATGGTCTGTTATCATCAGGCAGCTTTACAGAGACACAGAGGATTAGAGGTGAAAACGGCTTATCGACAGTTAATTCATTAATTGATTGAGGTGGTAATTGATTGGTTCAATGCAAATAAGTCCTGACTCACGTCCTCATGAATCGGAGCAGTAACGTTTCCGTCATTACGATGCTGTGGCCGTTAAAACCCGCTGAACGTTTGTTTAACATCACGTTGCTTTAATTCACCTTGTAAAGTCGGAGGTTCAGAGGTGGTCAGGATGTTTAGCGTAGCTGATGATGAGGATGTTGAAGGCAGAGATTAGGAGACAGTAATGACTTTGATGATGATGATAGCTGACACGTGTTAGCTTCCTGCTGCGGGCGTCTAATATTCTCCTGAACGTAAACACATGTGACAGTTAGCATTAAAGCGCTAATGCTAACAGACGCACGCAGGACATTGTATTGACGGTACATGCTAATCGGGCTAAAGGTTTCAGCTCAGCAGCCATTAAACTTTGGGACCTCTCTCCACAGTTACACTTTCAGTTCAGACGCTGAAAAGCACCAACAGATGATGTTTGTGTAATTTGGCAAATTTAATCCTCAGTGTCACTTTCATCAGTCTCTTTTTTGTTTTTTCAGACTCGTTTAAGCTCAACTTGTTGTTACATCATCCTACGATCTCTGTTCTCTGTCGTGCTCTAACAGCCCGTGATGCTAACTGACGGCGCTGGATTAAGGTTAACTTTACGTAACATGAAATGACTTTTTTTTAATTTTTTATTTCATAACTAAACACATAATCAGAAACTTCACACTTCATATGCAGCGAATGGTTCCTTCAGCTCGTCTTCGTTTATCTACGTCACTGACAACTTCACGCTCTTTGGAAGCTAGCGTTAGCTCTGAATGCTAAGATACAGCACACTGTGTCTTATCTAATAACATGAGCTGAATGAAAAATGTTTTCTGAGCTTCCAGAGACAAAACGTTTCTTTGTTTGTTGTTGTCACCGACGTGTCTGTTTTCTTTACATTGCGACACCACGACGTGTCACGCCTCTGGTGGTGATGCAACACTTTAATCTTCTGACCAAACCATAGGCTGCTCATTATGTTGCTGTTTATGAGCTTATACTGGGGGGTGGTCTGTAGTGTGTGTGTGTATGTGTGCACATGCTTCGGTTGGTTTTGGGGGGTGTCGTAAGGAGATTGGCTGCTAATCTCCTCTTCCTTTCTTTCCCCTCATTTCCCTCTTTCCCCCTTTCTCTTGTTCACAATATGGATCCTCCTGCGTGTGTGTGTGTGAGAGAAAGTGTGTGTGTGTGTAGACTGGCTAAAGTGGAGCACCTCCGTCATGGCACGAACAGACATTCAGACATTCATGTGAAGTGACTGGAAACGATCCCCCTGAAACTGACCACATACTGAGAGGATGATGAGAGGATGGAGGGGGGGGGGGTGAAGGGTGAGGAGGGGTGAGGTAGTGAGAGTGAGACGAGGACAAAACAGGAGGAAAAACAAAACCGGATTAAAAAAAAAAAAAAAAGTGTGAAAGGCGACCGAAGAAAGAAAAGAGAGAGATCATTGCCTGTGTGGGAAGTCGGCACGGCAACCACAAAGCCCCTCCCCCCCCACCCCCCCCTTCATCCAGCTCGAGCCTTGGCTCTCTCCTCCTCTTCCTCTCACAACTCCCCGTCTGGCGCGGGCAGGAGGACGTGACGGACGAGGCAGCGTCTCTCCTGCAGTCAGTCAGTCGGTCGGTCAGTCGACCCGTCAGTCAGCAGCGTCTCTGTCTGCTCTGGGACTCAGTCTGGTCCTGAGTCCAGACGCCGGTCAGTCGATAACTAGATTAGTGGACGTGCAGCTCAGTCGGTCAAAGTAAACAGACAGTGAACGGTCAAGCTCCGTGTTTCTGCTGCGTCTCTCCACACGTCCACTCGTGTTTCTACTCTTTTATTCTGACTTGCGTTGCGAGACATAGAGACAGAGATCAGAGAGGTTACAGACTTTCTGCACTCTTGTTGTTGTTGTCGTTGTTTTTCCTCCTCCACCTCCCTCCATCGGAGCAGCTTCACCACAGCTCCCAGTGTCTGTGGCTGGTCGGGAACAGTTTGGATAATCCTCCTCCTCCAGAGGGAGAGGAGCCGTCCACAAACATGTAGCCGCCAACGAGCGTTAATCCAGCGTCGCTCTCCTGCAGCCACAGGAACATGAGATAAGAGCTGACGACGACGATGATGAAGAGGACGAGGAGGAGGAGAGGCTGGTTTAGTGCTGCCAACCACACACATGTCTGATGGCTGCTCACACTGTGGGATCCTCAGCTCGTCTGACTGAACCTCAGACCCCGGAGTGTAAACGAGGAAGAGGAGGAAGAGGAGGACTAACTAAACAGGAGTGAACAAAACTCTGTTACTGAAACACTGTGATCATTAGATGCAAAGTTCAGACACAGAACGTCGACTGTTTCAGAGTAAAGATGAACTCCTGTTGGAGGAACCAGGTGAGAGACGAGCAGCTTTAATCCGCCTCTGTCCTTACTGTGTGTGTGTGTGTGTGTGTCAGTGCTGCAGTTTATACTGACTGAGCTGTGTATAATGTCATCATCACTATTGTGTGTGTGTGTGTGTGTGTGCAGGAGGAGCAGGCTGCCAAGCTGAAGGCAGAGAATATCCGTGTCGCCCTGGAGAAGATTAAGGAGGCCCAGTTGAAGAAGGTGAGTCAGCTTCACACACACACACACACACACCACACACACACAGGTAAAAAAGGAGGATGGACAGTTAAAAATGTGTGTGTGTGTGTGTGTGTGTGTCTATGTGTGCATGTGAGTTGTGAGTCTGGCACGTGTCCCAGACTCAGTTTTCTGGGTCAGGTCATGTTACTCCACATCAGTCAATAACAGCTGGGTCAACGCACACCCACGCACACACACAAATAGAGGTATACATACACACAGATGTACCCACACACACACACACACACCACACACGGAGCCTCAACATAATGACCATCGTGAGTTAAATCCCAATCCACACAGAAGAGAGAGACTGGATTGGCAATCTGGATTTACCACACACACACACACACACACACACACACACACACACAGAGCTCCAGATACCTGTGTTGTGTGTGTGTGTGTGTGTTGTATTTTGGTCCATTCATACATTGAACTGACTTCAGTTCATTTTCTATACCATAATACTAGGCCGTATGATCAGGTCATGATCAAGTCTCATGAATACGCCTCAAAACCACAGGTAACCATAGCAACTGTATTTAGCTTCATGCTAAGTACCACGCTACAGTGATGTGTAGTGATGTGTTATATAACTGGACTTGGGCGTGTTTGTGTGTGTGTGTGTGTGTGTGTGTGTGTGTGTGTGTGTGTGTGTGTGTGTGTGTGTGTGCGCGCGCGCGCGCGTGTGCGTGTGTGTGTGTGGTGCGTGTCTCCATGGTGACAATAAAGAAAACGTGTCCTTGTCTCTCTCTGTGCAGCTGGTGATCCGTGTTCATCTGTCAGACGAGAGCTCGAAGACCATGATGGTGGACGAGAGACAGACAGTCAGACAGGTACGAGCCCACCACAGTACCACACCTGGAGTACTGTAGTATACTGAAGTACTTCATCAAGTACTGTACCACAGTAACAGCAGAGTAGAGTTTGACAGTAGTAGTACTCACCAGGTGTAGAGGTAGCAGCAGTTATACTTCTAACATCACTACTACCAAGTATCATCAGTACACAGTATATCATGTACCATACTAGTATCAGTAACAATAGTAGGATCACAGCAGTAGTACTCATATGGAACTAGTATTATACTAGTATCATTAGCATCTAACTACTAGTATCATTAGCACAAGAGGAACTAGTATCAGTACAGTAGTTATCTGTGGAAGTATCATTCAAAGCAGTAGTAGTAGTACCAGTAGTAGTATTACTGCAGTGTGTGTGTCCTCAGGTTCTGGACAGTTTACTGGAGAAGTCTCACTGTGGCTACAGTCCAGACTGGTCACTGGTGGAGACCATCAACGAGCTGCAGATGGGTGAGCACGCACACACACACACACACACACCACACAGAGCTTATCCAGGTATCCAGGTGCTGGTGTGTGTGAGGGGGGCGGAGCTTGTACTGAGTAAACTTGTGTCCAGCAGTGACTGTCAGACCCTCAGCCACTTGGATATGAACACACACGCACACACACACACATCTCCCCTGAGGGGGGTGAGATGTGTTTGCCAGCACACACTGTACTACGAGCTTCAGCTCCACTTAACACTGTGTGACACACACACACACACACACACACACACACACACACACAGAGTGCAGTGATGCGTGTGATGTAACCTACATCTTCAGGGCTTTAGCTGAGCAGCAGTCAGCAGCATGATGGAGGAGAGAGAGAAGTGAAGTGAAGCTCGCTCTACCTCCTTCACCTCAGACAAACCTGAGTCTCTGAGACCTACTGAGGCCTGAGGGGGGGGGGGCAGTTTATGAGGGAAAACTGGTGTCTGTAGCTCTGGGGTGGGGGCGGGGGCTCTGATAGTGACCCCCCCCCCCCCCGTCCCGTTCACACACAGACACACCAGCACCACCAGCTCCTGCTGAGAGCCCTGCGGACTTCCTGTCAGAGCGTGACCTCTGACCTCCCTCTGCTCAGCCTGTAGGAAATAAACCAGTGGTAGAGCACGACTACGACCAGAGCTGTTATTATTATTATTATTACCACGTTGAGCAGTATTTGCTTCCTGACGACCTTTGACACAATCTGGTGACGTGTCCATCATCACTGAAAATCATGGAAAGAGTGAAACCTGCGACCGAATCTGTGTGATGAGAGCCGGGCCGTCCTCAGACTGAATGTGGGTCACAGCTGGTCGGGTTTGTCCACTTCAGTCCTCAGAGGAAACATGTGAGCGTCAGCCGGGCCGAGACGAGAGCGAGAGAAGAAGGAAAGGAACGAGGCGGCAGATCGCCACGAGCCGTGTGGATGTTTGTACAGAGAGGGTTTCAGCTCCTGCAGCAACACTCAGCTGCATTTCTGAATTTCCATGTCCCCAAACAAACCAGGGAGTGTTTAAAGGAAAAATACCAAAGTGTATGAAAGAGCAGGGAGAATGTTAAAGCAGCGTCAGATTCCTCTGCAGTGAGACAATCTGGAGGAGCTCGCTGTGGGTGGAGGCGTCACAGCTGCTGCTGCTGCTGCTGCTGCTGCATTCAAGGCCAGACATGAGGCGCTTTTACTAACTCAGTGAACATAACTTTAAAAGGAGACTGGGTTTGATTGATAGAAATGAGTTCACCATTGAAAAACAAACTTCAAAATAAGCTTCTCTTTTCTAATCTTGGCTCGATGTCGAATCTTGGCTGGTGAACGAGTGATGGCACGACCTCATCCAAACACCATCCACAGTTTTGTGGGACAACACGGTACAACAGAGAAACAGAAAGGTGTTAAGGAGTCGTGTTTGTGTGGAGAGTGAAGGACTGTGGATCTGCTCTGATGTGTGGTTCCCTCTGTGCAGAGCGCATCTTCGAGGACCACGAGAACCTGGTGGAGAACCTGCTGAACTGGACCAGACACACGTCAGAACCGCCTGATGTTCACAGAACGCATCGAGAAGTACGCCTTGTTCAAGAACCCCCAGGTGACCGCCACACACACACACCACACACACACACACACACAGAGGAAGCTCCAACCAAACGTCATCATGTGTGGATTAAAAAAAAAAACGTTCAGTTGTCTTTGTGTTTTCTAACCTGTCTCACCTCTGCTGCTTCTCCCTGCTTCCTGTCTGCTGCAGAACTACTTGTTGGGGCGGAAGGAGACGTGTGAGATGGCTGAAAGAAACAAAGAGGCTCTGTTAGAGGTCAGTGTGTTTTCTCCTCCTGCACACAGCTGCTTCCTCGAACGCATCCTCACCTCCTCTCTCACACCGAGGTTAATTTTTCTGCCCAGTCGAGAAAACGTCACTCAGCTTCCCGGGTTTCACCTCACAGGCTGCACACAGGCCTGCAAGACACAGCTCAGGGCTGAGATGCCACCTCACCATCCGATCAGTATCTCTACTCTCAGAGAAATAACATACCTGGGTTCACTGACCAGCAGTAACAAGTGTGTTTTCTGTGTGTGTGTGTGTGTTAGGAGTGTTTTGGCGGCAGCTCGTGTCCGTCCCTGAGATGGAGGGAGTGCTGTGGCTCAAAGAGGACGGGAAGAAGTCGTGGAAGAAACGCTACTTCCTGTTGAGAGCCTCAGCATCTACTACGTCCCCAAGGGAAGGCCAAGGTGTGTTGTTTGTGTGTGTGTGTTTTTATCTTGTGTTATATTGAAAAAGATGCTTGAAATTCAACCTGTGTGCACGTGTGTGTGTGTGTGTGTGTGTGTGTGTGTGTGTGTGTGTGTGTGTGTGTAGGCCTCCAGAGACCTGGTGTGTTTCCTCCATTGGATCATGTCAATGTTTACCACGGACAGGACTACAAGAGCAAGTACAAGGCTCCTACAGACTACTGCATGGTGCTCAAGGTACACACACACACACCACACACACAGCAAGCCCTGGTTTATGTTAGATAACTCCAGTTCTCACCACTGAGCTTTTTGTTGAACTTTTGTGTTACAGCGCCTCCCAGTGGTGTTGAGTCATTACATGTCAAACATCACTGTAGACACTTAGAGACGTCACGTGTTTGTTTGAAGCGTTGGTACTGCAGAGTTTTCAGCTAAGTTTCCTGTGTGTGTGTGTGTGTGTGTGTGTAGCACCCTCAGATCCAGAAGAAGTCTCAGTACATCAAGTACCTGTGCTGTGATGATGTCAGAACCCTCCAGCAGTGATCAACAGTATTCGAATCGCCAAGGTAACGGCTCTCCTGTCTCAGTTTTCAACCTGAGAACTGAACAGTTTTCCATTTTGAATAAAAGGAGCACGAGTGTCACATGGTCGTCTACAGAGGGAGTTGTACTGTAGGCTGGTCCTGGTCCTGGGCCTGGGCCTGGCCTGGGCCTGGGCCTGGCCTGGTCCTGGTCCTGGTCCTGGTCTGTCAGAGTCAATCAGCCTCCTTCACAGCACTAAAACAAATTCATCTGTCGAAGCACCAAGAATCACATGTGACACAAACCATCGGCTCAGAAGCAGAGAGTTAAAACAGGATGAGGGTCACGTGCTGTGTGTTGAAGTTTGTCCATGATTCAGGCCTCTGTGGTGTGTGTTGTTCTGCTCATGCTCTCTCTCTCTCTCTCTCTCTCTCTCTCTGTCTCTTCTCTTCTCTCTCTCTCTTTTTCTCTCTCTCTCTCCACCGTCATATGGGAAGCAGCTGTACATCAACTTCCAGGAGGCGATGAGGAGGACGGAGGCGGCCTACGACTGGTCCTCCCTCTCCTCGTCCTCCATCAAGTCAGGATCCAGCTCCTCCAGCCTCCCAGGTCTGTCCATCTGTCTGTCCATCTGTCCGTCCATCTGTCCGTCCATCTGTCCGTCTGTGGTTGTAGAGCTGCAGAGTTCATTAGCATCTATTGTCATGACTCAATTTCCTCAGATCGAAGAACCTCCAGACGTTTTATTGAACAGAAAACCTGCAGCGTTCAAGACGAGTAGAAGATAAAATGTCTGAAAGTTTTCTGTTTTATCGATCAGATCATTGATCAAGAACTAATGAAATAATGATCAGGTCTGCAGGTGTGTTGGCAGAGTGAGCTGCAGGAAATGTCCGTTATTAATGAACATCAGTTCATCATGAATAAACCTGTGTCCACACCTCAGAGTCCCAGTCCAACCACTCCAGCCAATCAGACAGCGGCGTCTCAGAGATGACATCAGCAGGCCACACCCGCTCCCAGAGTGTCGTCAGCTCCATCTTCTCTGACGCCTGGAGAGAGGGACACAAGAGAGGTGTGGTGTCACACACACACACACACACACACACTCCATCCCATCATTTCCTGGTTTTCTTGTTGGACCACATTTCCCATGTTTCCCCTCTGCTTCCCTGCCAGCGGTCAAAGGTGAAGGGTCGTATGCCAGTTCCTCTGTGTGCAGGAGGAGGAGGAGGAGGAGGAGAGGAGGGAGCGGAGGTTAGACAGGAAGTGATGTAACAGGCATGTTGGCAGTTTGGCTGCAGCTGTGTGAAGTGACCTGGTTTAACCCGTGTGCTCCGGCCGTAACACACTGACTCAGAGTCAGTTCGGGCCTCAGCGTCTGCTCAGAACCTGCGGGTTCACGTTTCATCTCTGAAAATAAACGTGAAAAGAGACGACGGTTAAAAATCTGCATCTGTTGCTGTTTCCATCTTCGTGTTTTTGAATCAGGACCAACAAGTAAAACTCCTCAGTTTTCTGTGGGCGACGTGTGTTTGTCAGGTTGAACTGCAGGACTGAGGCGAGTTTGTAGGTCAGACTTGTGTGTGTGAACACGAACTGCGTTCTTCTTCCTGTTTTTCACCGGCTGCAGCTGGAGCAGGCGGTTTGTTCTAACCTGGTGTCTAACAACGTCCTAACCAACAAACACCTCAGAGCAAACCACTCAGTGTAGCTCAGGTCACACGGCTTTCAGGCAGACAGGCACGTATGTGACGTGTGGTGTGGAGCCGGATCAGAGCAGGTGACTGAACAGTGCTGGGTTGTGTGTGTGTGGGGGGGGGCGTTTGACCTTTGACACTGTGATGTGTGTGTTCTCAGGCTGCACGGTGTGTTTCAGGTCTTGCGTCGTGTCTGAACCTCAGAACTTTCCCTGCTCCTGTTGTGATGGTGGAGTTGTTTATGACGTGTTGTAATTTTATCTCTCTCCATCTTCTCTGCTCCTCCTCCTCCTCCTCCTCCTCCTCCTCCTCCTCCTGCAGATGATGAAGATCGACCCTATCAGTAGGCCTATCCCTCTCCAGATCCCATCCCTCTCTCCACAGCCCCTCCCCCTCTCTCAGCCTCAGACCCCGCCCTCCCGGACCAGCTACACCGACGGCCTCGTCCAGTCCGATGACTCCTCCCCATCGCCGCCGTCGCCTCCTCCGCCTCCGCCTCCTCCCCCCGTTGCGAGCGTGGCCCATCAGCCAGCACCTACCTCCTCCTACGTCAAGTACAGCACGCTGGCTCGGCTGCAGGGCCAGAGCCAGTCCAGGACGCCGCTGCCGGCCTCACCCCGCCATCCATCCCCATCCAGTCCACCAAACCAAACTACAACACCCTCCCAGCTGCCTACAGCACCTCCCCTCCACTACCACCATCTCCTCCCCCGCCTCCTCCACCCTCAGCACCGGCTCCGGGTTCTGCCATGGCTGCGTTGAAGTATGGTCCATCTAGTCCCACCGCTCTGCCACCGCCACCACCGCTGGAGGAGGAGCTTCAGGAGCCCTCCTACCTCCCACCTCCTCCACCTGAGAGCCTGGAGGCCAATGGGCTGCCACCTCCTCCACCTCCAGAGCTCAACTCCTGCCCTCAGCTCTCCAACGCCGGCCTCCAGCAGTTCTTGGCTCAGAAGTTTCCCAACATGGTGTACGACTTCAGCCCAGGAGTCGCTGAGGACGACTCCCCGCCTCCTCCGCCTCCTGCTGAGCTCTCTCCTCCTGCCTCCCTGCAAACCCTCCGACCTCTGTCCCCCAGTGCCCCCCCCCCTGCTCCTCCAAAAACCTTTACGGGCGGTTTTCCCCCTCAAACCGCCCGCAAACCTTCGGGTCCTTCTTCCCTTCCGATCGCCCTCTCCCCAGTGTCTCCGACGCCGCTGCACGGCGGCCACGGCCCCGTTAAAAAGCAGCAAAGCTTCTCCACGGGTCATTCGCCAAATCAGCCGCCTCCCACTCTGCCAAAGCAGCACAGCCTCTCCTCCAAAAACCTGGCCCTCTCCCCCTCCTCCTCCTCCTCTGTCTCCATCGCAGCTGCTACTCCTCCCTGGTCAAACAGATTGTCAATCAGTTCCCAGGAAACGCTGCTCCTTCCTCTCTGCCCGCCTCCAGCTCCATGGAGGCTCCAAGTTCTCTGCTCCTCAGTCTCCTCCAGCGGTCAAGGCCAAACCAAAGTGGCAGCCAGGAGGTGTTGTGGCTCCACAGTCTCCAGAGTTCCCCCCGCCTCCTCCTGACAACTCCTTAGGAGAGTTCCCTCCTCCTCCCTCGGCTTCCTCCTCCAAGACGGGCTCCCCTATAAAGAAGTCGCCTTCCACCTCCTCCACAGGATCCACCAAACGAGGGCCTCCGCCGACCCCCCAGAGGGCCTCCTCCATCCGCTCCAGCTCCGGAGAGACCCAGGAGGAGAGGCCTAAGAAGGTGGAGAGCCTGGTCAACAAATTCGGCCAGCTCCTCAGACGGGAACGTCGTCCAGCTCCTCGTCGGCGACCGGCTCCCCGTCCAAAGACTCCTCTGCACTTCCTGCTCCGCTGCCCAAACCGGGGAAGCTCAACCTGGCCAACCTGCCGCTGGCGCTGCAGGGGCTGCAAACGGGCCAGCACCATCAGCCCTCTGATTTCCCCTCCCCTCCTCCGCCGCCTCCCCCCTCCCAGCCGGCTCACCTCGACTCCTCCCCCGACTACTTCCCGCCTCCCCCCAGTGACTCTGAGCTTTTTCCTCCCCCTCCTCACCCGTCAGAGTTTCATCACCCCCCTAAAGTCGCCGTGGTGAACCCCCAGCCTCAGATGCAGCCGCATCAACAGCCGGCACCCTCCTCTGTGTCGTCGTCATGGAAACAAGGCTCGCTGAAAAAGGGGGCGGTCCCTCCTCCAGCACTGAACCGGCGGAGCAGCAACACCAACCAGTATGACAACGCACCTTCAATGCCCCTGTCGCCACCCCCCATGTCTCAGACACCACCTCCCTCCCTGTCCTCTTACTCCTCCTCCCCCTCCTCCTCCTCACCGGTCCCCCCCACTTCCCCAAAATCAGCGGGGCCGGTCTCGCTGGCGCTGAAGCCTCACTTCCTGGAAGACCTCAATCGCACCCTCAAGAGGAAGTCGGTGTCTCGCCACGGCTCGCTCACCTCCTCCACCCTCATCTCCTCCAAGATGGACCCTGTGGGCACCATGGACGACATGGCGCTCCTCCCGCCCCCCCTCCAGAGCTCATGCAGCAGCAGCAGCATCAGCAGCAGGGCGTCCGGGGACACTCCCAAACTTTGTCTCGCCACCACACGCACTCCCACTCCACCAAACACGCCAACATCTCAGGCTATGCAACGCTGCGGCGAGGGCCCCCTCCCGCTCCTCCGAAAGGGACCAAAGCACCAAACTGACCAGTGAGTGGTAAGGAGCGAAGGACGCTGGGTGGAGCCTAACGAACTGAACTGACTGTTTAGGTCTCATCGTTACCGCAGAGAAGAAATAATCGATGTGTGTCTTGACTTGTCCGTCTCTCCTCATCCTGAACATCCACCCGTGGATCTCCGAGCAAGTAGCAAACCGTGTTTCCTACTCGTAATCTCAGATTATGATTGTTCCTATTATCCTCATTATTACTATCATTACCAATACATGTTTAATCCAATGACATGAGCAAAAATACATATATATATATGTATATGTATATATATCTGTATACAAGCAAGCCAGAAGAGTCACCTATCAAGCTTTTTTCACGATGTCTGTGCAGCTTTGCATTAAAATATACAAAAGACGAGACTTGAACGACGACGGCAACAAAGACGATTTGCTGCGAACTGACTGGTACTGCATGGAGCCGAGGACACAGAGCGCACGATGCCCACGGAGGGACGGAGGGATTCATGGAAGGACACGAACCAGAGATGATGTGTACAGAAATGTTGAGGGTCGGGGGGGTCGGGGTGGTGGGGTGGGAGGGGTTGTGGGCGGGGCTTAGAGGGAGCGTTGCCATTTATTTCAAACTTTTTTTGTGTGTGTTTTTTATATAAGATTATTTAATACTGGAAAGATATTGTTATTATAATTATTTGAAGTTTTGAAGACGTGTCAGAGGAGAATGAGTTTGACTGGATGTGGGTCTGTGATTCTCAAAAAAAACAACAACAAAAAAACAAACAAATGTCGGTGAAGTGTTGACCAAACTCCATACAGATGGTTCCACTGAGGTTCTTTATGATCTAACACACTTCTGTAGATTCAGAGCTTGGCGGCTGATTGGTTGGTGACTTGATGTTTGAATGCACGCTGATTTTACCAGATACTCGCCTGAGAGGCTGTAGCTCAGATTACAGGCGTCTCCAAAATCCCAAATTCAAGTATCAGCCTGGAGGGAGCTCTACATGAAGCTCCTACACGTCTTCCCTTCCCTCTGCAGAAGTAGTCGTCCTCGCTGTCCAAACAGCCAAATAGATTTTAATCAGTTCACTTCCTGTCAATAGATGTGAATTACCTGGGAGCAGAAGCTCCTGTGGTCTGAGCTCAGCCTTCGCTCATCACTCAGTCAGTTAGTTAGCAACATCAAACTAATGTCCACGTCTCCAGCGCCGACGTGACTGTCATCCTGTTCAGACAGACTCTTGTTCCGTAGATCCATCAACCAGCTTTGCAGTCGGTGTTTTGATAGCTCGTAGACCAAGCGGCTCGTCAGCTACAACGACCTGTGTGACGGACGGTGAGCATCAATTTGCAAGTTAATAATAAATCAGTCACTTGTTTGTCGTCATGGTAACGACTGGTCAGTCACTTCGCTTGTTAAGTCGTTTAAAAAAAAAAAAAAAAAAAGGTGCAAGTCCACTTAGCGTCTTCAGTGATCAGAGTAGTGAACAAGTGCCTGAAAGACTAAACACTAGTGTAGAAACCTCACATCACCGCCTGTAGATTGTGACCAACCTTTATGTTTCTGGACTTCCTGAGGATTCACACACTGCCAACTGGATCAGACACTGTGGACGGAAACACACCTACTGCAGAGCAAACCGCTGTGGGACTGAAGTCAGCGTGATTGGCTTAGACATCTGTCAGTCAGAACATCATCCTCTGAAGGCCTTCATTTCTCAATAATCACCGTGAGAGCTCACGAGTACGGGGGGGGGGACAGTCCCACAGTCCACAGTCACGTTCAGTTTACTGTCAAGTACGAAACAGAAACACGTTAAAACCTTCACGTTTTCATTTTGATTAAAAAAACAAGAAATTATCCAACAAATATCAAAACATTTGCCAGTTAACTGTCGACTCGCCGGCTCCAACGTCACTGCTCATCTGTCTCTGTTTACAGCCGCAGTAAACTCCAGCCTCCTCCACTGTGATGTGCATCTGTGTGAATACGAGACAAACGCTCTTTCAGCCAAAAAACGACCAGATTGTGAGCTGAAATCATCAATCGACAGAAGAAGTTTGGGTTTTTGGTAAACGTAAGGTTTCCTTTGGTTTGTTTTTTCTAATGATCTCAGTCAGAACATTCAAACCTTTGGATTTTGGACAAGACAAGTTATTGAATCTGGCCCACTTGGAGACTTTTCTCTACTTTCTGACTCTGCTGAGATAAAAAGCTAAAGTGCTTCCCAGAGGCTCCCAGAGAGAAAACACAAAAGACCACTCACCAAACAACAAACACTTGCCAGGAGGCAGTTACAAGCACTCAAAACACAGCAGCACTAATGGAAGCAGCCGGGGTCAGTTTGGGAAACAGCAGTCCAGTATGTCAGTGCACAATTGAATTTTGTTTTGGTTTTTTTTAAGAAAGATATGTCTGTTAGTCCAGACTGCAGTAGTCATGTTGGTTAGCCTGTCAGTGCGGCGGCTGCATCCTGTCAGTCAAACATCCTTCCTCACTCTTATAGCTACAGAAACATGCTCTGTCATTTTGAGTAACAGAAATGACTGTGTCTAGATTTTACATGTTCTATGCAGCTGTTTCCTGTTTTTATCACCTCGCTGCCACTAGATTAACACCTTGTCTGCATGACGTCACCACGCCAGCACAGATGCCAAAAAAGTGACAGTACTGCTCCAGAATAATTCTAGGTTTTTAATGTGCAATGGTTTGTTTTGTTTTGTTTGTTTGTTTGTTTGTTTGTTTGTTTTTGAATCACTCCGGTTTAATGTGCAATTCTGGCAACAAATTTAATTTCAGTTCACTTTAAATTGTTTGTGATGTTGTTAGAAGAAAAGAGAAGTTCATCCTGCAGGAACAATAATCTCAGCCTGCATCACGGTGTATCTGAGTGACATTCAAGAACGACGTGCAGTTGAAAAGCTGTCGGGCCTGTTGTTGCATTTTAAATAAATGAGTCAAACTGAAGAGCAGATTTTTTTTTTTTTATTACTGAGGTTGAATTTTTTCCCAAACGTGGAAGTGAGCAGGTTGGATTTTCAGGTATGTTTGCGTCACACGAGTCAATGCACTCTGCTCTTGGTGAATATACATGTCATATTACTGCCTTCAAGTTCACTCTGTCAGATCATATTTTCAGCACTTTGTCTGTGTGGATGCTTGTTGGCTTCAAGAACTGTAACCTGTTAACATCAATGACTGTCATAAAACACCGGTGTTATCTTCTTTTTTCAGATATATTTGATTTTGTTTCAAGAACTTTTCAAATCTGTGTTTAGGAACAAGAGAAAAAAGGTAATACAAAGATTTAGAAACTTGTCACAACTATCAGAAATTTCCGTTACATAGTCAATGAACAACCATACTGGTCTGTTGGGCAGACACAATCTCTTTTGAAGGCACTGTATGAAGTGAAGGTCATAATTTCAGAAAGGTCAAAGGTCAGAAAACTCATTGCTTTCCATTCCTGTCATAAAGACTTGTGTAAGGCACCAGAGAAGCAGGATTATCTCCCGTTTTCTTGCCCGGACGCTTGTGATAAATAAAATGTTCAAACCAAGAACATGTTGTGAAGATATTGTTTCATACGAGGGAAAACACAAGAGGTGTACGTGCCACTGTTGAGGCCACACAATCATCCTACTTAAGAGAGAATTAAAATACAGGGTAGGAAAAACCTGTTACTACAAGTTACAACATAATGTTGATTTGATGATGGACATAATTTATTGGAGAATACCAGGTGGCCAAGAACACTCAGGTGCATCATGGATGATAAATCTGAATTATTACAGTTAAAACATTTATTGTAGCTTGAGGACAACTACTGCATTCGGTGATCGATTTGTCAGGGCTTTCCCCACAACTAGCAAGTGGCTGGAGGAGAGGAGGTGAGAATTTCTGAGAAAAAAACTAAGAATTTCAGAGAAAAAAGAGAAAAAAGTCCAAATTTCTTAGAAAAACCTAAGTATTTTTGAGAAAAAACTAAGAATTTCTTAGACAAAACTAAGAATTAGAAAAAAAAGGATTTTTGAGAAAAAAAATAGAAATTATTAGTTTTTTTTTCCAGAAATTTCTGAGATAAAACAAAGGATTTCTGAGAAAAATGTCAGAATTTCTAAGAAAAAACTAAGAATTTCAGAGATAAGACTAAGGATTTCTGAGAAAAAAAATTGAATTTCTGTGAAAAAACTAAGAATTTCTGAGAAAAATAAGAATTTCTGACATAAAAGTAACGATTTCTGAGATAAAACTAAGGATTTCTGAGAAAAAAGTCAGAATTTCTTAGAAAGAACTAAGAATTTCTGAGAAAAACAAAGAATTTCTGAGAAAAAACAAAGGATTTCTGAGAAAAAAGTCTAAATTTCTGAGAAAAAACTAAGAATTCTGAGAAAAACTAAGAACTTCTGAGAAAAATTCAGAGTTTCATTCATTTTAAACTTAAATTTAATGATGTGCATCTCAAAGAAATGTCTAGAAATGCGATTAGAAACCATGAAATAAAAAACTCACCTGAGGACCGTCACATCTATGTCTTCTTCAGTACCACAGTCAGTTGATTGTTGTCAGTACATACAGAGGTTCATATCGAACAACAACTACTGATAATGAATTGATTTGATGAGAGTACAGAGGAATCAGAACATCTCCAGAAACATTTTAAATGTCACTTTTCTAACAAATCTAATGCAAAGAGCCCAGGTGTCTCGTCACCTAGGCGACAGGTGGAGATGAACAAACTTCTTCTTCTACTCGGTCATCACACATGGTCATTTTTCTGCCCGGTCGCCTCCTACTGGCAGATCTGTGGTGAAGCTCAAAGTATATACACAGTTCAAGACTAAAGCTAATGATTATTGTCACTATAGATTCATTTACTGGTTTTCGTCTCAGTTGATGAAATGTGTAATAAATCCTGAGAAAGGATGGTTTGTCTGTCAGCAGGATCACACAGAAATGACTGACAGTGCACACACACACAAACACACACACATCATGACTTGAATGAATTGAAACCCCAGTCTGATATCAAGGCAAAAGACATTCATCTGATTTTTATTGATCTTTTTGTAGGAGGCAGAATCACTGCAGCATCAACAGCAAACATACACTTATTATTATTTTTTAAATAAACAATGTTTTTCCACTTTCATGATACAAAACTATTCACATGAGGAATAAATGCTGTTACTTTCAATGTAAGTGAGTAAGTTACCAAACAGTAACACTTGTGATTGTGGAGTGTTTAAAGTAAAAACTGAAATACTGGCACAGAGCTCATGCATTTACTTATCATATGTGCAGAAAAAACGCTGACGTGTGTTAATCACAATGAATCGCCTGTTTTCAGAAACACTGACACACAGTCACACCTGGAAGCTGCCCAACAACCTGAGCTGTTTGGCCACTGAGCACCTGGACCGGGTCGGATGGAAGTGGTTTTTTTGCTCAAGGGCACTTCAGTGGTAGTGGTTCAGTGTTAGTGTGTGTGTGTGTGTGTGTGTGTGTGTGTGTGTGTGTGTTGGTTGGTTGGAGCGTGGTCAGTGTCTGCGGTCGTCCTGGTCCACACAGGAAGCATGGAAACAAACAGAGGAACAGGTAAAGAGAAAATGAGAATGAAGTAATTACAGTTTACTAAACATAATCACTTTATATAGATATGAACTGTTCTTTATTGATCGTTTTGGAAGATGCAGGGTTACCTCACTGATATGAGCTGGGTGGACGAAATAATGAAGTACGGAATGATCATGAAGTTGAAGGCTCAACACAAACTAAACCAACTTTATTCACAGTGCCCAGCTGTTCCTAATAATCTGACTGTGGTGTCGTAGTTACCAGGACGTTGATCCACTGGGAGTCGGAGTAGATGTACAGAGCCTGTCTGTCCGTCCTCAGCACCATCACGTTCTCCCCCCTCAGCCTCCTCATCTGTCGCTCTCCATCTGCTATAAACACCTGCAGGAGAACCAGGAGGAGCCTGAGTTACACTCTGAACACTGTGAGCACCACTCACTGCACTATTCCTCCTTTATTCTGAAGGATCCAAGCAGCCTGTCAGGTTTGAGGCACCTCCTACAACTGGCTCATGCTACAGATTCTCCACACGAGGGCACTGCTCAGCAGCTGACCTCTGACACCTGTTCACCCTGTGGGCTCTGATTTGAGGTAACTACAGGTGAAAATACCACCTGGACCCGCCTTCCAACAACTTGCAGGATTTGGTTTCTCTGAGTGTTTTAAAATCTTTTTGTTTTATTCTGAAATCTGCTCTGTTTTTATTGGATCAGTCAGAAAACAGTCAGCCAATCAGAAGAGAGGGTGACATCCTCCTCTCTTCTGATTGGCTGACGCCGACCTGTTGTAACTAGAGCTCCAGAGAGAAGCAGAGAGCGAGAGGAGATGGAAAACTACACTGACATGGTTTTTTGGGGTCTTGAAACCACAAATATATGTTTTATTCAACTGCGTGTGTGAGTGTGTGTGTGTGTGTGTGAGACACTGACCGTCTGGACTCGTTCCAACAGCGGCTCTGGGGTTTGAACCTGTGAACAGTGACATTTGGCAGAAGGGCCTCTGTTTCCCATGTCTCCTTGCAGACCTGGCAGGACGTGCACTACGACACAAGGTGACATGAATCAGAGAGTCACCACAGCTGCTCCACTTTCCCTTCATCACGTCAGATTTTTTTATTCTGGCTCTAATAAACTATGGTGACTCGTCTCTTTTGACTCCGCCTTCAACTCAGAAGTAGAATCATATAAATCCATCATGTAAAATCTGTCATCTGTTAGATTTAATCTCCTCTAATACAGCAGCTAACAGCACACACCTTGTCCAGGTTGTCCAGGGTCTCCAGTCAGACCAGATGATCCCACCAGACCAGGATGACCCTGCTTCCCTGGAGGCCCCCGGGATCCCTTCACCCCCTACACACACACAATTCAGAAATATACATTATTAAAATAAAAATAAAATTAACAAAGACAGTTGGAGAAGACCAAGTGAGACCTATCATCAGCAGAGACCTCTCCTTCTTCTCCATGTACCCACCATGGTGCCTCTGCTTCCTGTGTCTCCTCTGGGCCCTTGTTCACCCCTCAGGCCTGGATCGCCCCTCTGGCCCCAGTGGCCCTGGAACAGCACAGACCAGAACAACCATCACAGCTGCCTTTTTTTAATCTCAGTTTACAAATTAGGAGTCTATCTCCTCCTCTACCTTCTCTCCTGGTTTTCCAGGGACACCTCGTTCACCCTGCAGACACACACAAACACAGAGGTGAATGTCAAATTTCCAGTCTCAGGAGAAGAGACAGGAGGAGTTGAACCTCACCTTCTCTCCTGCGGCTCCTCTGTTTCCCTTCACACCTGTATCTCCCTGACAGAGGAATTAAAAATATGAGTCACGGTTTAAAATGTCCGAGTTTTATAAAACATGCAACATGATCATCACTCACCATGAATCCTTTACGGCCTTTAGTGCCCTGTGAACACACGAGTGTTACCAACCCCCTGCACATCAGCTCAGAATCAGAGGCGTTATTGATCCCCAGAGGGAAACACACACAGAAAGAACATGACGCAGATAAAGATGAAAGTGTAATATATAAGAGAAAAGTGAATATGTAAAGAAATATGTGAAGATGTGAGTTTTCAGGTTGCATTGTTTGTTTACAGGTGACGAAGCTGCTGATCTGTGACCATGTGAAAAGTGCCTTCATGTCATGATGAAAAGCTGTGAGCTAAAGCACAGATGAATTCATGTGGTTCAACATCTGTGAAGCACAAACACACTGATGAAGTTCATCATAAACAGCAGAAGAAGCCTGAAACATCCACTGAGTGTTTAGACAAACTCTCTAACTCAGACTGTAAACCACTCAACAGTCTGCTCGAGCTGAAGAGGAGCTGATGGGGAAAACCTTTGGAAATGTTTATTTCAGTCAACTTTGAATAACTGTTGTATTTATGTGCTGTTTGTTTCTACTGGCTCTTTCACATAAAGGCAGAACATTTTCCTAAAAAACACACACAAAAGAGACTTTCTAAACCTTGTCCACACGGAAACGGAGCTTCATCCTTAACAATCCTTTTCTTGTTCGTTTTGAAATAAATCTTTGTAAACACGGATCGTTTCTGCGTATTAACACACGGATCCACTAAAAACAGCTCAAAACGCTGTAGTACATATGCCAGGCCTGGGTGGAGTCGGTGCTTTCTCCGCAGCCCGTAACAGGGCGCAGGTGAAGCTGGGCGTGCAGCACGAGTAGGCCCCGGCCACCGCTAGCCGCTACAAGTGCTAGCGACGAGCTAGCGGTTGCTAGCGGTGGCGCTAGCTTGTAGCTAGCACTTGTAGCAGCTAGCGGTGACCGGGGCCTACTCGTGCTGCAGACGGCCCTCCTCCTCGTCGCAGCGTAGCTCTCGAGGCTCCCGTTGTCAGCGCTTCACTCGGGCATGAAGAATATGTTTTGCTGTTGCTATGTGTTTTAATCTTCCTATGCTATCCCTGAAGTAATCATCTTTGACGCATAATTATTCTTGGTATTTTGTCATGACTGTTTTTGATTAGACAAAGAGTGTTGTGCAGGGCATCGGGTGAGGATATGATGTACAAGGACAGTGATTGTAGAGAAGACAGGTCACCGCGACCTGCATTTGTAGAGAAGTAGGTAGGTCAGGGGGTGGAGTGGAGCTCTGTACAAAACTATCTGTGTAAACGGGGAAGATACACACTTTGCTGCTTGCATACTTCATCAAACGAACACGCGAGTCCTGGGTTTATAAGTTGAAGGACTCAACAGACTGTATTTCCTTTTCTTTGCAGCCCTAACAAATGCTGCTGCTGCAGGAGGCTGCACAGTTGAGCCCGAG
Organism: Caranx melampygus; assembly: GCA_019059645.1. Taxonomy (NCBI): domain Eukaryota; kingdom Metazoa; phylum Chordata; class Actinopteri; order Carangiformes; family Carangidae; genus Caranx; species Caranx melampygus. The sequence continues at coordinate 22,520 of JAFELL010001517.1, forward strand.
AGGAGGGGACCTGTTTTAAAGTTGTGTTTACAAACTGCAACGAACAAACCTCCAGACTCTACCTTTAACACACCGACACACACACACCTGTAGCTGCCCTGTCTAAACCACATGACCTGCTTCCATTGAACCATGTGACAACTAACAGGTAACAGACCGTCAGGTCACCAGATCTGCAGCTTGATTGATTGATAACCACCCCGTGATGCATTCAGGGTACCTGGTCATCCAGTGTTATTATGTGCTAAAGCAGGTGGTGCAGACAGTGTATGATGTGGAAACATGAGGCACCTTGATCATCCCAGGAGTCCCTATGTCTCCGTACAGACCCCTCCAGCCGCGGTTTCCCTTCTCGCCCTGTGGAAACAGTGTTTCATGTCAGATCACAGCAGGTGTTATCAAAACAACACCAGAATCACACAGGTCACTCAGATGAACCCTGGCAACTACAAACTACAAGACTGTGACCTTTTGACCTGGCTCTCCCATGGGTCCTTGTGGTCCTGGTTCTCCCTCTGGACCAGTCACACCGGGGCGACCCTGAAGTACACACAGCAGTTTGATAAGACACAGCTTTACTGTTAAGTGTGTGTGTGTGTGTGTGTGTGTGTGTGTGTGTGTACCTTGGCTCCTCTGGCTCCTCTGCAGCCCTTTAAAACACAAGCACAATTAAATTATAGTGAACACTGCTTTAAAACACAGTACCGTTATTTTTAACACACGTGACAGAGGCCTGTTGAACCTTTTCTCCTTTCAGTCCCGTGATGTGTTCTGTTATATCGACCTGACGATTAACGAAGACACAGAACAGATTTTAGTCACGTACGTGCTACACCAATGAAAATAAATAAATGTGTGTGTGTGTGTGTGTGTTATCACCATCAGCTCTGCTTTCCGTGTGATTGGAGGAAACATAGGAGGAGGAAGAGGAGGAGGGACGAAGACTTCACATCTCTGACCCGGCCACCTGCTCAGAGGAAATCCTGCACAGACAGAGGTGAGAACATTTATACGACTCTGAGGTGACACTTTAGCTTCCTGTCTCTTATTTTGAAGGGTTGATCCACATAAGAACCAAAAACCAGCTCCTCTCTCTCTCAGCTTCTCTCTGGAGCTCTAGTAACAACAGGTCAGTGTCAGCCAATCAGAAGAGAGAGGAGGCTCTGAGCCTCTCTTCTGATTGGCTGACTGGTTTCTGACTGATCCAATAAAAAACAGAGCAGATTTCAGAATAAAACACTCAGAGAAACCAAATCCTGCAAGTTTTTGGATGGTGTTGTCCAGGTGGTGGGCGGGGCTTTATGATCACACTACACATGGACCTTCATACTGTGTGGAGCTTTGATTTATACATTTCCTATATAATTCTACATTACTGGGACATGAAGCTCAGATTCTGGCTCTGGTTCTGGTTCTGGTTCTGGTCTGTATTGGGACTCACTGGTCATGATGGAGGCAGCAGATGGTTGGAGGCCGCTGAGCAAGGCAGTCCATCCCAGAACCAGCTGAGTCAGCATCTCCTCTCTTCCTGCAGCAGCTACATGTTAATAATGGAAAAAGAAAAAAAAAACACATGCACAGACCTTCGACTGGTTGTTCAATTAACCAGGATGTGGTTTCGCTCTTACAAGAGGATCAGAGATCACATTTATACAGAGGTGGAGCTGAGTGTGATGGTGAAGAAGAAGAAGAAGAAGAAGAGCGACGGTCTGAGATCCAGAGATGTTTTCAGGATGAAAAACTGGAAAAACTGGCCGAGGTTAAATATGAATCCAAGTGTTGCAGTAACAGGTGAAGAGATGATCATTCACACACACACACACACACACACACACACACACTGTTACAACAAGTAGTTTTCACATGAACAGAGTCAGAGATGATCATCTCACTTCTACACAGCAGAAACATGAGCAGAGTATAAGGAAACTAACCCACTCAGATGGACGATGGTGCATCGAGATATTGATCCGGATCCATGATTAATAAATAAAGTCATGTCCAGCTCTGGCACAGACGCTGACGTCTAGTTCAGACATCATGTTAAAACGACTGTGTGATGATAATGTGTGTGTGTGTGTGTGTGTGTGTGTGTGTGTCCTACCTCAGTGTGGTCAGGTCCCGGAGCCTCTGCTGTGTGGACGCCCTGCTCCTGCGGTTGGAGGCGTCTGCTGGAGCTGCTGCTCTTCCTGGTCATGGTCCAAGCAGCGCTGGAGCCCAATCTGCTGGGCTTGCAGCAGCGCTGAGTCCGACTTATCTCAATAAACGGTGGGAATGCAGCGCAGCAGCCTCTGGCAGCGTTCGACCAGAAATAATCAGATAATTGCTCCCACACACTGAGCCAAAGTGGAGAGGAGAGGGGCTCGGCCCCCGTCGCAGGGAACAGCGAAGGAGCCGGTGGCACCTCCTGTCGTTTTCTGTTATATGACGTTACTGTATTTTCCATTTTCATCTGAGGCTCCGAGCCAAACAACTCAGCAGCAGCTTCCTCTGACTGCACAAGGGCTGAAGACCCACACAGAACATCTGAGGCCACAGGATGGAGATCAGGTTCCTGTATCTCACCTGGAGAAGTGATCAGATCAGGTTCAGTCCAGATTTCATCGTGTGGTTTGAAAAATCTCTGGGTTCAGGTGCGTTTTATTAGAAAGAAACTCATTAAATCTCCTTCACAAACTACTTCCTGCTGCGTCAGTGCTTTAACCCAAGTTGTATCATCATCAGTGCGTCATGACATCACTGCTGGGTGTGGTTATAGTTGCATCAGGCCACACACACACACACAGTGTAGCGTAACAGCTGTATATAATCTGGTTTCTCCTTATCGTTATTATTATTTGTGATTTTTGTCCCCGTATTGGCAGCAGAGATGGACGACAGGCTCAAACTGATGAGGAACCTCGATGAGCCAAAGTCTCCAGATTTTTAAAACCTGATTAAACCAAACAGGTGGAGAAGATTTTCCAAAATCACAAACCATTTTAAACCCAAAGTGAAAACACCGAATCCATCCTGCAGCTTTCAAGGTTTCATTACCAACATGTACTTAGGACTCGTCCCCTCACCTGTCTGTGACACCTGTAAAAGACCTTTGACATAAAAACTCTACCTGTGTCTCCTCGTGTAAACAATCAAAGTTGAACAAAAAGCTCAAAAGTGCAACGGTGCTTTAAAATTCAGTTTTTGCCTTTTATTGAAGGATTTAAAACCACAAATAAAGACTTAAGTGCAGCTCGTCTACTTCCACCTACTGTTTGCTCCATTACGTTAAAATGGTAAAAGACAATAAAGGAAGAGAGACAGAAACTAACAAAACTCTACAAAAATATACAAGAGCAGAGACGAGCTGGACTGTCGACGGCCTACAGATCAGGCACGAGTGAATGAGGCTGAGACAATGTGAGAAGTCATATGTACAAATTCGGACATTGATCGCCTTCCATTGTCTCTTATTACAAAGTCTAACAGTAATAAAACGCCGTCCATGTCCAGACTACAACTATTTAAAAGATTTCTCCTCTTTTCTTACACAGTTTATAAAAGTGTGACTGTGCTTCCCTTTGAGTTTCTTAAAAAATCAAACTACCCATCAGCTCCAGGACAAAAAAACCCTTTCTGCTTCTTCTAGAGGTGATAAAGTTCAAAGAGAGAAAAAGGCCGTGAAAGTTAAAACAATAAAATTCTCCTTAAAAATAATCGTCCATTTTCAAGGCCAGGGAGGAAAATATCCTCTGTCATAGATTCTTCTTCTTTGTGACCGTTTTTTTTTTTCAGCCGTCTGATCCTGCAGAGCTCGTCTTCAGGGTTTTTCCTCCGTCTGTTGGAGGCGTGTGTGCAGCTCCACCACCACACGCTGCATCATGCCTCCTAACTGATCGTGCAGCTGGACGAGCTGCTGCGACGAGCAGCCGCTTAGTTCTGTCGGTGTCATCCTGCAGGTCAGAGCCTCGACCTCTGACAGCAGCCCAGCGGGGGGCAGCAGCCGACCTCCAGCTGGTGGTTGTTCTCCTGCCGCCGATTCTTGCGTCTGATTCTCGGAGACGTCCTGTCGTGAGCTCCCGTCTGCAGCCGCGGGCTCGTCCACCAGCTCTGTCGCTGCAGACAGATACAAGTTCAACATACATTTAATATTTACACACATTCAAGTTTTCAAATGTGAAAATAATCCACCACACCACACCTAGACACCTAGGTGTCTTTACACACCTAGTGTCTCGCCTGAGGTCTTATCCTCCTCATCCTGGTTTTGAGGAGCGCTGGTCTCCTCCAGTTCAGACGTCATCATCTCCATTTCATCGAAACTCTTCAGCTCGTCTCCACCTCGACCTTTACGCTGGAAGACATCAGGTCAGATGTCAAAATAAAAGAAGTCCACTCCTAAATGTAAGCTTCCTTCACCTCGTAGCAGCCGTGTCCGCTGACATACCTGCTGTTCATAACTCTTAAGCGCCTTCTTCACATTGGAGATCTTCGGGGAGCGAATCGGCAGAGTTTTGATTTCAGACGGAGTCAAAGCGCTGAGGTCACCCACCGTTTTGATGTTCCTGGCTCGAACGAGCTGCCCGAACCCACGAGACCTGAGGAGGTTATTTAAAAAAAAACATCTCGTTTTCATTTGAGCGTCATGTAGATTCATGTAGATTTAGAGGAGAAATATTAGAACAAACAAAAGGTTTTCTTTCACCAGCCCCTCGTGCTTCACTCACCACATGTTAGAGGATATCTGAGGCAGCACAGCCTCTACAGGTGTCGAGCAGCCGACCAGAGCTGGATAGATGCAGTCTCTGGGGACGGGTCGAGGCTCCTGGCTCATTTCAGAAATCTAGAGAGAAAACGAACAAGAAACAGATGAGGCATAAATTTGAAGCTTAAAACAGCGGTGGCCATAATGAGTGTTCAGTTGTCGTACCAGGCATTTCTTGGAGCTCTTGTAACCTGGACTTCGCAGATTTCTTGGGCTGAGGATCAACAAGCCCTTCGTTGGAGTAGTGACGTACTAGAATAAAGAGCGGATGAGAGTCACGTTCAGTCAAAACAGATCATTTTCAGGAGAAAAGGGTTTCACGTGGATCTGAAACACTGGTTTTTACCTTGGGTTGTGGGATGTTACTCATTTTGGGTCTCCTGGGGGAGCTGGTTCTGACAGCAGGGCTGCGACGATCAATGTCGTCTGCAGTTTCCTGCTGTTGGATCGGATCAGCAAAAGACACACGTCTGGACTGTGAAGGAGAAGAAGAAGTGAGTGAGACAGATTTTAGTGGTGGGACATGCATTTTGACAGGTTGGAGCACCATCTCTTACTTTGACCAGAGGTGAGGGCGTGTCTTCTTCTAGTGGTCTCTTCTGGCCCTTCTTCAGGATACTGGTGGAGGGAGAGGCTGACGGAGACCAGGTTCCTCTGGTCCGGCGGTGCTGGGGCTTTGGCCAACATCCAACGCCATGACAGCCTCCAGGTCCTTCTGCTTCACTGGAGAGTCTTGGAAAACATCTTCCTGGTTTGAGTCTCGCACCAGTGACGAAGCAGAACAAAGATCGGTCATCGCAGAGTCCAGATTTACAACCACGCTGTTGTCAGATTTCTCCTCGTCCTGACACGCTGCTGTCTGGGTGTTGCCGTCTTTATCAACCTCCTGCTGAGGTGCAGTCTCGTCCTCTGGATGCCGCTCTGATATAATCTGTTCGTCCTCCTTTGGAATCTCATCTTCGACATTCAGACAGTCTTCCTGGTTTGGTGAACTGGAGGTGCGACCTCCATCTTCAGCAGTGTCCTCCACCGGAATGACTGGATGTTCTTCAGGGTTCGATTCCGATGATTCTTTCTCACTTTCTTTAACACTGTCAGTAGTTTCAGAAACTTCTTCAGCTTTGTCCTCAGAGGACTCCTGAGGTATCTGGGTTGTCTCACCAGGGGGCGCCAGAGTATCAACAGCAGACGGTTCAGAAGGCAACTCTTCCTGAATTTCTTCATGACTGACTCCAGCTGATTCAGGTGTTTGCAGGTCCCCATCGTGTGTCTCTTGTGATGCGGCATCATCAGAGTCTCTCTGCTCTGTCTTGGAAGGTGATGAACTGATCATTTTTGTGTCGTCAACCTCAGTTTTCTCTGATGCAGCAGTTTCCACAGCTTCGACAGCATCGACCTCTGCCTCCATTGGAGACTCTTTGTTGCTTTGCTCCTCATCGTCACCCACAACTTGGGACAGTTCAGAGCTTTGCAGGTCTTGACTCTCCTGTGACTCGTCTAAATCTGTTGCATTATTAGCCTCTAAGGTTTGTGTATCTGCTTTTTGAGAACCATCAACGATATCACTAACCACATCGTTACTGATTCTGTCCTCTTGAGATTCAACAGTGAGAGGACTTGGGAGCAAAGCTTTAGATCTCCTCCCTCTCCTTTTGGGCACCTGGGCATTGTCTCTGGTCTCTGGGGATTCAGACATCGAAGACTCCATACTACCAGCCACTTGAGAGGACCTTCGTCTCGAGTATCTGCCCCTACCTTGGGATTTCTCTGTTGATCCAGCATCATCTAACGACTGCGAACTCTCTGGGGTCGAACTAGGACTTGATTTTGACAGCTCTTCGTGTACTTTGCTTCTTCTAGTCCTTCCTCCTGTCCTGACCTCTGCCTGACCAATCGTTTGAGAGTTGGACCGACTCTGCCTTCTCGATGAGTCCTTGCTGTCACCTTTGTCTTCAGACTCCACTGCTTTGCTCCTTCCAGACCGCCGCAGAGACTGGCTATCAGAAGATGAAGGTGTGCTCACTTGGGAGTCGTCCTGACTGAGGTTGCCGTCTGTACCTTCTTTTGTCCTCTGTTTGTCTCTGACCTCTGATTCAGAGGTCAAAGACACATCTGGTCCATCTTGAGGCTCAGTAGAGACCATCGATGAATCTCTCTTGTCATCTTCAGGCTTTTCTACAAGTTCAACCTCTTGGGACTGGGCACCGATTTGAGAAGAGGTTATTTGAGAATCCATCTTTGGCTTGTCATCCTTTTTTTCAGTCTGTTCTTCAAGGTCAGTCTCTTGAGACCTGTCGGCAGTTTGAGGGGAAGAGGTGATCACCTGAGATTCTTTCTTTAGCTCATTGTCCTTTTCAGTCTGTTCTTCAAGCTCTTGAGACGCTGTTTGACTCGACTGTTCCTTCTCAGGCGAAACCTCTTTCTTCGGCCCCGTCTTCTGCTCAGTCTCTAATGATGCTTTACTCCGCCGGACACGTCTGCCCTGTGACTGACTTTCATAATCAGACTGTGAATCTGACTGTAGGTCACTTTGGCTGGACTCTCTGGTGCTTCTCCTTCTCGGTTCAGGTTTATCGAGGAACTCGCCTAAACCACTGTGCAGTTTGACCTTCTTATGTGCTCTCCCCTGAGAGTTGCTTTGGCTCGTCTCACTCTTTTCCCTCTGAGCCCTGGTTCGCAGTCTGTCTCTGCTGCCGTCCTCCTCAGCAGCCTGCTTACTCCTCGTGTTTGGTCTGCTTTGTACCGGGCTCGACTTTTGAGAATCGCTTTTAGGTTCCTCTCCAGAACGTTTCCTTTTGCTCGGTGTGTATCTGTCTTCCCGTTCCTCGGGGCTCTCTCCAGGCAGCAGAGGTCGGACCCTGGGGCGTCCAGACCTTCTGGGTTCAACTGAAGAAGTCTGAGACAAAGAGGATTGAGAATCATCCAACTCCTCTTCCTGACTTGATGAATTCATTTCCACTGACGCTGCAGACTTTTGTGAACTCTCCTTCCTCTCCTCTTCAATCTGGGTACCTGGGATAACATCCTCATCCTCTGTTGTGTCACTGGGAAGTCTCTCAGTCAGCTTTACAGGCTCACTTCTCAGCCCTGAGTCTTTTGGTCTTCGAGGGGAATCGGTGGTACTGCTGACAGGATGCAACAAAACCTGTGAGCCCTGAGAGTTTGGACCACTGGATGTCTGGAAGCTGGAGTAGATGTGTTGCTGCTGTTACTGGGCTCCTGGCTGTTGGAGGTCTTCATGAGGGGACCTGTGAACTTAGAGGCACCGCTGGGACTGGAAGACTTTCCCTCTGTATATTTCTCCAGAGTGATAAAGGACTGACGGCGACTGTTGGGTTTCTGAGGAGTCCCTAAGACCAAATCTGAAGAGCTAGAGGCGTTAGGGCTTGAGCCTTCTTTACACTGCGCTTCCTTGTCTTCTGCTTTACTATCAATCTTTGCTTCATCCTCCATGGAAACATCTGTCGACTCTGGGATCACTTCTTCCTTCTGATGGTTTTCTGTCATGTCACCTCCTTCTTTTGGGCTGGCATAGTCTTGAGTCGCTTTTGACAGGATTTCAAGGTCTTCTTCGTTTTCCACATTTTCCTTGGGAACCTGGAAGAAACCAAAGTCAGGTGACTAAATCTGTTAACCGATGTAAATAGAAAGATCAGGTCAAACAAAGAAGCTTTTTAAAGGTCGACTCTTCACGTCCAGTCGTTTTTGTTTTTGCTGCTTTGGTTGCTTTTGTCTTATTGTTGTAAAAACTCACAGCTACACAACATGAAGATATAAAATAAAGCATTTTGTGCTTAAGATGCAAAAAATATGTTCATTTCCCATTTTTTTTAATGCACTGTAACAGTAAAAAGGCGTTGCTGCAAATGATTGCAAAATTGCCTACCCCCATCTGAGTAGGATGCCTCTTGGGCACCTCATGGGGGGGTATTGTGGGAATCTCCAATTGGACAGCGATTGAGCAGCAGTCCCAGGACACACTGGAGTGATTAAACATCTGGCCTGAAAACTGCTCAGGACCTACCCCCCATGAGGATCTGGGGAGGTTTGTGGTTTGGTCAGAAACATCTGGGCTACTGAGCCCGACCCAGACCCAGACAAAAGCATCATGTTCTGTGTTTGCCATTGGGATGAAACGGGTCTAACACGGACTGAGCCGGTCCAATCCTGCCATGGCCTCTTATTAATGCTCCAAACAATCTCCGTCTTAGGTTTTTACCAGCGACAAACCAAACTCAACCCCCAGTTGCAGTTGGGCCAGAAACCCATGCGGCTTGCGATGGCTATTTAGAGCTGAAAGTAATAATACACAAGGAGATCTTGTTTGATTTGTGGTCGCTCCGGCAGAATGAGAAACAGGACAAAAACAGCCCCCAGCGAAGGCCAGTGATGAAGGTGTGTGTTTCATTACCTCGCCAGGAGCCTCTCCGTTGACCTTGTCCGCCTGTGCTGCTGGCAGTTTGTCCCTGTGGGAAAGAAATGGTTCATTATGTGAATGTTTTTTTTTATGAGAGAGCTGGGATTTATCTTGATTCTAGTAGCAGATGCCCAGAACTCACAGAGAGTCCTCCTGGCTCTGAGTGTACTGAGTGAAGGCCGTCGTGTCCAGAGAAGCGTCGAGGTTGTTGTACATGGCCGGGATGTCGACCCTGTGATTGGAAAACATCAGCGTCACACAAATCGACGACACACACCACAGTCGCTTTATCACGGTGGACAAATCTCACCTTTTAGTCCTCTTCACTTCCTTCTGGTGCTCGGTCAAGACTCGTTCCTTCGTCTCAGGAGGGATAAAGACAAAGTCGATAGAGGCCTCTTCCTCCAGAACCTCTCTGCGAGGAGGCTTAGGAGAACCAAAGTCCAGCTTTGTCTGTGGAGAGAAACACAATGAAAACCAATTGTATAATGGTTGAATGACGAGTAATTAAAGCCAAGAGAAAAATCAAACAAGCCTCAGGAGACTTACGAAACCATTACATACACACAATCAAGACTTTTTGAACTGTTTATTTTTTTTTCCTTTGAAATGAAGGGCTGGATTTTGCTGATCAGTGCGAGAACAACTGCTGATTTATGATTTCCTGGTTTCTCTGCCAGATGTTCCAACTAAGAAATCAGCAAACCCCTCAGTGTCTGAGGTATCACCACATCCATAAATCTTGCACTTCCTTAATGTGCAAGACAAATCCCTGCCTCTGATTTCCCACAGTTTGTCGATCAATCAAAAAGGTCGAACCACAGAATCACCTCTACACACACCTGATCAATACACACATCTGGTTACAGTTACTTGTTAAATATGTGAAACTCCTCTTCTTCCTCATTTGTTTTCATTCTGTCTCAGAGATGATCGACACCACTGGTTCCCCAAACGTCTTTAAAACCACTTGAATATCTGTCCCCCACCCATGTGGCAGCTGTGGGACACTTGGCTCCTCCTCTGACATGAGAAGCCAAGTAGTCACCATACAGTCCAAGTTTTACTACTTTAACCATCTAGTAAAAACAGTCCTGCAATAAATCCTCGCTGCTCCCATGATGTCGTTTGGGAACTGTGTTACAAACATATTGATCTAATTCGTGGTGAGTGATTCACAGAGCTCAGACTCACAGACACTGGTTTCGAGCTCTTTGTGGAGCTCTTGTCCTTCGGCTCAGGAACTTTTCCCAGCAGCGAATCTCTCTTCCCCACAGACGACACAGGCATCCCACTCAGCTTGGTCTCCATCTGGGAGCTCTCACTCTAGAGGACAAAACAATCGGCCAACAGTAAGAACACTGACAACACACAGAGAGACAGTGAGACATCTGTGATTCTGTAACTTGTGGAAACTCACTGAAAATTGTCCACTGAGCTCATCAGCACCTGTGACGACCTCAAAGCCCGGAAGAATGATCGGGATCTTCTGCTTCACTTGGCTCAGTATCGGTCTGTGTGGAGAACAACATCGGTCAACGCATGATGCAAATGGACCCGATCCATCCGACAGTGACCGGCAGGACAGATGTGCCAGATGCAGTATGTATTATATATGAAAGTCTTTCACCTGATCTCCTCGGGGTAACTGAGGCCGACCGAGTTGGCGAAGGTGGCGTTCCAGAACTGGGTGACGGAGGTTCGGAGCTGCTTGTTCCTGTGTGGAAACACCACACACAGCAGAGGAGACAGCAGAGACAGCAGGTCGTTGTCGTAGGCCAAAGTCGAGCGGCTCTGCAGGCAGCCGAGGACGTCGCCCAGGAGCTTCTCCAGCTGCAGCACAGGAAATGCCGATCAGTAAAGATGAGCCATTCATTCATTCATTCATTCATTCATTAATCGGCCTAAGACTAATCCATTCCTCATTTTGTCTATTAAAATGTCACTGAGTATTAAAATTGTCTCATCAACAAACTGCAACTAAAAATATTCAGTTTCTTTTCACGAGAGTCGAAGAAAAAACAGAAAAATTACGTCAAATGAACTCATCTGACGTCATCTGTGACCTCGTTGATACTGAACGCACCTTGGCCAGCAGCTGTGACGTGAACTTTGGCGGCTCGCTGGCGGCCTGTTTGTAGAAAAGCGCGAGCGGCTGGATCAGAGAGGCGAGCACCTCCTGGATGGCGTTGGCGAGGACGAGGTTGGTGAAGAGGGCGGAGAGGACGGAGACCAGGGCGACACCCGTGGCCTCGACGAAGCCTCGGGGTCATCCAGGTAAACGTCCAGACACTGGACCAGCAGAGACTGGAACGTGGACAAGTTCCCCAGAGTCTTGTTCTTCTTCTTCTTCATCCAGTTGACAGGAGTGTGAGGAGCTGCAACAGACACAGGTGAACTCTTAAACACTGAACCTAAAGGTTTCTCTGAGACTGAAGAACAACGACAGCTGATCTTCTTACACTTCAGCTTCTGCTGAAACTGAGGAGTGTACGGTGAGAAGTCCACACACTCCACCACGACCTGCAGGAGACTGGAGACGGCGTTTAATGTTGAAGGAACCTGGAGGATCAGACAGAGTCAACGTGTCAGAACAAAAACACAAACCACAATGTTCTGAATTAAACTAAATCTAAACGTCTAAATGCTTAGATTGTTGTTCCTTATTTGCCTGCACAGGGACGACAGATGCTGATTAGCTGTCGGCTACTAACTCTGGTGAGACTGTCCATTGTGTGACGTCCCCGACAAACGAACCAAAACTAATCTAAACACTTTCTGTCTCATCTTTTTCCTGCACAACTCGTGTGCTAAGAACTGTTTTTAAATGTTCGCATCACACAGAAACGTTCATCACCATGACGACAGTTTCCTCTCCTCACCTTTAAGGCGTCTTTGTCAATCGAGGCCGACATCTTTGCACACAGCTCCTCGCAGCAGATGTTCTCCTCGGCCGTGACCACCAGCGCCGAGCAGCGAGCGAACACTTTGTACAACTTGGACCACGTGGACAACATGGACTTCTGAGCCGCCTGAGCAGAGTAACAGACACAGAGATCAGAGTTTTTCCCTCTTTAGAGACAGATGTTGAGGATGATGTGGTAAAGACGTGGAGATGGACGACGGACCTGCTGCAGTGGAGCTCCAGGCAGCAGGTGAGTGACGGGGAACAGCAGAGCAGAGTGCATCGCGCTGAAGTTGTGCTCCAGAGCGTCGCCCTGGTTCACTTCATTAGACTGGACATGGAGAAAGATTAAAGATGATGTTGAACCAGATTAAACTCATCAATCTGTCGTCATCACATCGACTCGTCTCTAATATCTGACATCAGATCTATTCTTCCCCAAAAATCACTTTTGATCTTAATTTCTACCTGAAGACACTTGTGTTTTGATCACAGTATGATGAAGGTTACATCTTATGATCTGTGAACGTTTATGGAAAACAAAGACTCATTTTATAAATGTTTTGAATGTTTCTACATGATAATGAAAAAATATTAAAAACACACCTGTCCTTTAATCACCCCCCCCCCCCCATGACTCATTAACACCCCCACCCACCTGTGTGATGGTGTCTGTGAGGGGTCCGACCATCACGCTCCACATCCTCAGCAGCTGCTCCTTGTTCTGCACCGAGCCGGCGCTGCCCCTGAGGGCCCCGAGCACGGCCTCCGCAAACGCCAGAGGGGACGTGGGGCCCGACAGGCCGCAGCCCACCACGTCTGAAGGCACTGGAAGAACCTGGAGACGGAACACATCAGACCATCAGTGGGGAGAACATCGTTACAGGGACATTAAAGTCCACAAATCTAAACTGAGGAAGTTTTGAACTGAACTCTTGTCCAGTCTGTCTATTGACCCAGTGCATGATGGGTAGCTGCAGCAACAACAGCCAATCAAACTAATGCTGCTGACAGCTGTGTTTCCTCCATCAACAGCCTCATATCATCTTTACCAGACTTCACCCACCTCTCGTCCTGGATGTAGGCCGACAGCAGGCTGCTGTTGTAGAGCATGAGGATGACAAACAGAGCTGGAGTTCCCTGGCGAGAGCAAAAACACAGGTTCACTGATTTCTGTGGAAACCAAATAGTAAAAAAAAACAAAACCAACGTGTGATTAAGACTCACGTTCACACGTCCATCTTCCCGACCTGGTAGGAGGTGGAGCCGAGGACTCTCGGAGGATCCGGTCACCGTGGCCTCGAGCAGAAGCTGAGGGAGAAACAGGAAACAGTTCAGTAACACAGAGAGAATTTTAGACTGTAACTCAACTAAAGACTTTACTAAGGCCAGATGAACAGATCCAGGATCATATGCAGGCTGAAATAAGTGATCATTTTTACAATAAACTCAAAAGGCTTTTTTTTTCCTTTATTAAAACCTCTTGACTTATTTTTAGTTATTTACTTTGTTCTGTTCTTTGTTAATATTTCATTAACCTGCTGTGTTGAAATAAAAACATTTGTGATGAGCTCTTGTGAAGTGAACACCATGTCTGTACTGAGTCAGGACTCTGGTCTGGGTCTGTCAGTCTTACCAGGACTCGATCGGCAGGCAAAGCCTCCGAGTGACGATGCTCTGCAGAGCCTGAAGCATCAGAGTCAACACCTCACAGCCCTGTCGCTCCTTCTTACTGCCCACTGTCCAATGAGGAGGAGGAACTCATCAGCAGGAACAAACACAAACACAAACCAAAAGCTCCTGAATGTTTAAACAGAGTCCGGTCTGACTGAGGAGAGTTAACATCATCATCATCATCATCGGGGACGAAGCCCTCAGTGTTTCCCTCTCGTCACCACCTCCAGGAGCTGAAGGCTCGGACTTAAACTGATGAGAGTGGTCGGGTTGGAGACGAGGACGAGGTCTCACTGGTCCCCGTCTCCGAACCTCAGAGCCCAGAAGAAACCAGTCAGGGTTTAATGTATGTGGAGCTGAGAGGTGGGACCACGACTTCAAGAGCCCCCACCCTGAAGCAGCAGCCACAAGAGGTTAGGAGGGAGGGGTCTAACAGCAGCTGAACATGTTACCATGGAAACAAAAGACACACACTGAGTTCATCAGATTATTACTAAACGTTTACCTCGTTCAAACGCGAGTCTGATTCTTGTTTTTGTGTCTTTTCTCACAGACGTCGATGGTGTTCAGCTGCTGGACGTCCCATCACATTTATCATCACAGGACTCACCAGACTCAATGGTTAAGTTGACAAAGCGGACGAGACTCGTCAGATGATGGACAGGAGCGAATCTGTGGGAAAAAAAAACACAACAACAACAACTGTGAAAACGTTGTTTCTTTCTCTCCATTTGAATGTCGAGAAAAA
>JAFELL010001518.1:0-36575 GCA_019059645.1 Caranx melampygus
TTTAATAGAACAAAACCTGAGACATCAAGGTGTGGCCTACTGCTTCTTGTTACTTCCTTCTTGTAAATGTGGACAGATACTATCTGTGTTTATTCTGGACTCTTGAAAATTTTCTCAAAATAAACACATAATGCAGTTGTTTGCTGCTTTTAAAAACTTGGGGAGTTTAGATCAGTATATTATAGCAGTGAACTCAATCATAATTGTTACAGAATATATCTGAATGGGTAAAGCATTAATATTTTTGAAAACGCCATTTAAAACCGTATGAACCCTAATATATAAATATCCATTTCATTGTTTTAAGGCTCTGTGTGTGGAGAATTAATGCTATTAAGGCGTCTATGGAGTAAGCTCTACTCACTGTCCACGCCATCATAAAATCACCAGTCCTTGCTGCTTTTTTTTCCCCCGCTTGATCTCTTGTTATGAGTATACTTTCGTTTTCTACCAGTTGGACTTGTTGAGCCACACCTGAACAAAGGACCAGATAGATAGATAGATAGATACTTATTCATCTCTCAAGAGAAATTCACACCAGTGTCGTTTCTGAGTGCCTGTTGCAGTTAAGATACCCCATGAAGTTTTCTTGTGGTTATAAAAGAGGTTCATATTAATGGGATGAATCTACATTACCCACACTTGTTTATGTGTCCATTTTCGATAAATATATCCTTTTATTTTTGTAGTTATTTGATATTATTTAGTGGTCGACTCGCCCAGCATTTCCTTGGAAACAGAGCGATTTATGGCAACCGACTACGCACATTATAGATTGTCACAACGTTACTAATAGTAAAACCTGTCTGTGTAATTACCTCGTCGGTGGCCATTGTTCGGACAAAGCTCTCTGGTTCGGTCTTCAAAACTCCCACGGCTCGCTCTGGCTAGCTCGCTCATTTACGACCAATTTGCGAGCCTGCACACTGTAGTGTGAAAACACATCCGCTTTCTGAAACTCCACGTAGTCATTTTAATCAAGACAGTCAAATGTGTTTTACACAGCATGAGCAAAAGTCATGGTCATTATATCAGACTTGTGTTAAAAAAAATCCTCTTGGTTGTTTTGCTGGGTATTAGAAGTGTACAGTAATTTGCTCAGTATTTAAGGTTATCAAAAAATGACAAAAGTCGATCATAAAAGCAGTTGAAATTCTGATTAAGGATGGTAATTAATGGTATTTAATGCTATTTTTTGTTGTTAAATTGCAGCCATTTAAGAGCACATAACAGTAATAAAGATCATCATAAAGATCTTCATACAATCATGAATATTGTAATGACAGTTTCCAGCTGCTTGAAGTGAAACCTTCTGTTAATAGGACAATTTCACACCCAGACTGGAAAGGTCAGCTGACAGATTTAGAGTCTGCCTCTTGATAAGTCTTTTTATGTGATATAATTACCCTCCTTTTGTGTCAGACAGGTGGAGCCACACCTGAACAATGGAACAGTGTCATCAACTGAGTGCCTGTTGCAGTTAGTCAAGATAGTCAAATATGTTCTACACAGCATGAGCGTGTCATTATATCAGACTTGTGTAAAAAAAAAAAAAAAAAAAAAAAACATTACACTTTGTGGCTTGCTATAGGCATTGAAAGTGTACAGTAATTTGCTCAGTAATTAAGGTTATTAAATGTCAAAGTCAATCATAAAGGCAGTTAAAATCCAGCATTCTGATTGAGGAAGTGTTGAAATGTGGAAAATGCTATGCAGTTTGGAGTTTAAACTCCAAGTTGCTGAAAACTAGTAATAGTGACTAAGTGACTGGAGTGCTGTGATTTTGTGGTAGAGCAGCTTTAAAGGTTACTTGCTGTCTCTCAACTCTTCCTTACCTCTTTATTCCAATTCAGCACAAATCACATTTGCCCCTGCTTACAATGTCATCCTTAAAAATAATAACAAATAGAGTTCTATTTGAAAGATTCCCATTTATTTTCTTGAACACCTTAGCTATGTTTAAAAGTTCATTTGAATGGAGTTTTAGAGGGACTCTTTTAACCTGAGAGGACTTCACATTTGGTACTGTGGAGGTATGAGGACTTTAAGGCGGCAAACTGATAAATGTGGAATTATTTTAAATTATAAGGGAGTTATATTAGGATATGGATACTGGATCTAATCAATGTTGGCTTTGATGTTAGAGGGATTTATTAATGATAAGGAAATTTGGTTTCTGCACTCTTGTCCTTCAACAACACAACATTTCTATATGATCAAAGAAACAACTACAAAAACATCTGACCAAATTGTTTATTTATTGTTGCACAATACAAACAAGCAAGAAATGATTAATGGAAAATCCTAAACCATTGTTTGAATACCCACATGGTTTTGGTGGACACATGACAAAGTCATGGACAGTCCATGACTTAACAACATTTTCAGAAAACTCTTCATAGAAAAATGTTCACACTTGTATGATTTTCATTTTACAGGTAAAATCACAAATTAAAAGCACAGGCACAAGAAATTCCTTAAGAAAGCCTAATTCAAAAATAAACATTAAAATATCTTATTTTACAGTATATCTATTAACAAAAATGGTTACACTATTTTTACATGAGATGTAAATGATTGCTGCAGTTTGTGGTGTTGTGAACCTTTTTTTATTCTGCCTTAATGCTTTTCATTCAAATGGGTTCCAAAGATTGGATATTCTTTCGTACAAGGCAAAAAGTCTGTCAATGATAACTTTAATTGTGTTTGGTTTTTGTATTTGTGGCTCTTCAATCACGTTGGCTGGTGGAGCTGGAATCACAACTTCTGGCTCTTTTATCCCTGGTGGTATCACTGGTGGTGTGACTAGTGGTATCACTGCTGCTGTAAGATCCTCTTTTGTTGCCTTCATGAATTTTGATTTGATCAAAACAGCAGAGGCAATGGCAATCAATGCTATGACTGCCCCACCTACAAGGTATGGAGTCCATGTCTGTGTTGTATTTTGTATCCTATTCTTCAAGACGTTGCTTCTAGCCTGCTTTCTGATCTCTTCCTGTGGCATATTTCCTGATGACGGTCTAATGCGCTCTTCCTCTTTCAGTATTTTTCTCTCCACATCTTGTAGCATTTCATTTGAGTAGTAATCTCCATTGTTGTCCTCCACTATCTTTTCAGTGGTCTTGAGCAGCTCTGACACCTGGAAGTGGTTGCTCCTGTATTCATCTTCTTGGTTCTTCCAGTATTTATTGTCAACAACATGGCACCGACCACCACACTTCTTCATCAGATCACTCAGATCTTTGTTCTGGTTGACAAACTCTTGAATCTTCGTTCCCTCAGGGAGCTGATCGCCACATGTGAAGACAACCGCAGCATATTTCAGGCATCCTCAGAGAAGTGATCACAAATTTGTGTGATGATTGCCTTCTCGTGCTCAGTGAATCTCTCCACTTTAAGCACAATGAGAAAAACATGTGGCCCAGGAGCACACTCTGTGATGCACCTCTGTATATCAGCCTTCAGGTCGTTTTCAGACCTGCCTGGGTCAAAGAAACCTGGGTTGTCGATTAAAGTGATGCTTTTTCCATTGATAGATTTGGTCTTGACTTGACATTTTGTTGTTTCAGAGTCAAGGGACCGCTTGATTAGGAACAGTTCTTCTCCAAATATGGTGTTGGCCAGGCTGCTCTTCCCAGCTCCAGTTTTTCCAAACAGGACGATCCTCCTTGTGTTTGGTGCTGGAAGTACAAAGGAGTACAAGCAGAATCATTACTTTCTGTCAATCAACTGGCCTTGTGTGTTAACTTGCATATAAGCTTTCTGTTTTTCTCATTCATTCAATGTGCTTTAAGAGTTATTACAGCGTGCAATGAAATAAACATGCTCTGTTTAAAAAGCAAAGCTAATTTTGACTTTTGGCACTGTTTTGTAGTAGCAGTTTTTGTGTAAATGGGTGCAATAGGTGAGTTAATTTCTCTCTATATATAGATAGAAATATTTATTATTTAAAACTGAGGCAAGCATAACCTCTGCCACTCACTTGTTACTCTCTGCCCTGTTCACTAAAGCAGTTATGCTGCTCTGATTTTTTAGAATGAAATGGTCTGAGAGGATTTCATCCACGGCTCTGAACAGTTCCAGTGTTGGTTGTTGCTGTGCTTACATACTGCATGAGTAAAATCATCAGAAACCCACAGACTTTACTGAGTGTGTGAAACTTTTCCTCTGGCACTCATAATCTAGTTGCGCTGGAGCTACACCCACTACCAAATAAAAAACACTGGGCCCACTCATTATTCAAAAAATCCTTAATTTGTTTAGTAGAGACCACAGAGACCCCCTACCCCACACACACACACCTCCGTACATACACACTAGCAGCTTGGAGGTTGCACAAGTGCGCCTGGTTGTTTAAAAAAAAAAAAAATTCAAGAGCACTGTATTTAAAAAGGAACCATGTTTAAATTTTCTAAAATCTATTTTTAATTTAATTTGCTGTTACTCATTTAGACTGCCATTAGAAATCCAATGGTAGCATAAGGTGCGTTTGTTAGAACATCTATGAAAAATAAACATAACTTACCAATCATGCTGAAACAAAGTAGATGCCTGCGCACAAAGTGATTCAAATCCCACTGCTGTGAGTGTTGTGCTCTTTGGTCTGATTTGCCTTGTGCTTTTTTTTTCTTTCTACCTGTCCAACTTGTTTTTCTGGCTACAAGCTGACGGAGTCACCAACGCGCACTGTTAGTACACGAGCAGCACAATACTGTAACACAGACATGTCCAAACTGTTCCACAAAGGGCCATGTGGCTGCAGGTTTTCTTTCCAACCAAGCAACAGCACACCAGACTTGCCTCATTTAATCAGTTGATCTCAGTCTTCAGACAGCTGATTGGTCAAACTTTGTGCTCTTGGTTGGTTGGAACAAAAACCTGCAGCCACACGGCCCTTTGTGGAGTAGTTTGGACATGCCTGCACAGAAGAGCGTAATATCATAACATTAGGGAGAAACAAGCTCATATATTATAATTTATTGTCATTAAAAAGGTAATTAAAGTGATACTTCAACGAAGAATACAAAACAGCCAGGTTATCTGGTTAGTCTATCACCTAACCTCAGTGGTGCTGATTACTTTAATTGAAAATGACCAAGGAGTCTGCCTTTTCCTCTTCTTTGGTTTGGTGCAGGTGCCTCCACAAAATTACATGACACCTACTTGATTTGCTGCTGACATGTCACAGATATGATATTTATCACATGACTTAGCCTCTATTACTGTAACAGAATGTTTTTTGGACTTTCCCATTTACTTGAATGTCCAAAGTATCTCCTCTTCATTTTTGGTCCTGTGCCTGTACTGTATACGGTCAAAACTTCCATAGTAAAATAATAACAATAAAGCAGGTATAGGGAATGGAAAGAAGTTATGACTTGTGATCTGATTTTTGATTTCTAAAAACAATTAGTATGTGATATAAATGGAAGCTCTTGCCCCCTGTAGGCTGTAGAACATGTTCTCTTAACAAGCGAGAAGTGGTCTGTGGCAATTTCCATTTTTAGTATTGAATAGAGCATGTATTCTGGTAGCTTTAGGTACTCTGCAGCTGCATTCTCACCAGCGGAGGAGTGAGAAGAACTGAAACTCTTTCTGACTGATAGTTTATGCTGCTATCTAGAGGTGCTCACTGTCTGTTGAGTGGCATTTTCTCATTACTTTCCCATTTGGTAGAATGGAGCTGAGTGCAAATGAGAAATTTCTAAATTGTGTGTGTTGGTTAACTTATATATATGGATGTTTACAAGTATGTCATGCTACAGTAACTTGGTGAGTATCTTTGCTCTTAAATGGTTTTAATTATTATAATGAATTATAAATAGATTAGATTATTTTTCAACTCAATGTTAATACTGAAGAAGTTACACATGTTACACATATATGCCGGTTTATTGATTTCACATCACTGATAATCATCCAAAAGAAACTAGTTTGAGCATCATACCCCCCAAGATTATTATTATTGGATTGAATAATGTTGACACAATTGATCGCTGGCTCGCGCTAAGAAAAGTAAAAGTTCAAAGCCACGCTGAGCAGGCCGGCCAGCACAGAGCGAGCCGGCCACCCGTTCAAACACTGGGGCACACTGTACAGAGCAGGAATCAGGGGGGCGGGGGCAGCTGTCCGCAGCCGCTGGCTCGCGCTAAGAAAAGTAAAAGTTCAAAGCCACGCTGAGCAGGCCGGCCAGCACAGAGCGAGCCGGCCACCCGTTCAAACACTGGGGCACACTGTACAGAGCAGGAATCAGGGGGGCGGGGGCAGCTGTCCGCAGCCGCTGGCTCGCGCTAAGAAAAGTAAAAGTTCAAAGCCACGCTGAGCAGGCCGGCCAGCACAGAGCGAGCCGGCCACCCGTTCAAACACTGGGGCACACTGTACAGAGCAGGAATCAGGGGGGCGGGGGCAGCTGTCCGCAGCCGCTGGCTCGCGCTAAGAAAAGTAAAAGTTCAAAGCCACGCTGAGCAGGCCGGCCAGCACAGAGCGAGCCGGCCACCCGTTCAAACACTGGGGCACACTGTACAGAGCAGGAATCAGGGGGCGGGGGCAGCTGTCCGCAGCCGCTGGCTCGCGCTAAGAAAAGTAAAAGTTCAAAGCCACGCTGAGCAGGC
Source organism: Caranx melampygus (assembly GCA_019059645.1). Taxonomy (NCBI): domain Eukaryota; kingdom Metazoa; phylum Chordata; class Actinopteri; order Carangiformes; family Carangidae; genus Caranx; species Caranx melampygus. The sequence goes on from JAFELL010001518.1 coordinate 6,612, forward strand.
CGGCCAGCACAGAGCGAGCCGGCCACCCGTTCAAACACTGGGGCACACTGTACAGAGCAGGAATCAGGGGGGCGGGGGCAGCTGTCCGCAGCCGCTGGCTCGCGCTAAGAAAAGTAAAAGTTCAAAGCCACGCTGAGCAGGCCGGCCAGCACAGAGCGAGCCGGCCACCCGTTCAAACACTGGGGCACACTGTACAGAGCAGGAATCAGGGGGGCGGGGGCAGCTGTCCGCAGCCGCTGGCTCGCGCTAAGAAAAGTAAAAGTTCAAAGCCACGCTGAGCAGGCCGGCCAGCACAGAGCGAGCCGGCCACCCGTTCAAACACTGGGGCACACTGTACAGAGCAGGAATCAGGGGGGCGGGGCAGCTGTCCGCAGCCGCTGGCTCGCGCTAAGAAAAGTAAAAGTTCAAAGCCACGCTGAGCAGGCCGGCCAGCACAGAGCGAGCCGGCCACCCGTTCAAACACTGGGGCACACTGTACAGAGCAGGAATCAGGGGGCGGGGCAGCTGTCCGCAGCCGCTGGCTCGCGCTAAGAAAAGTAAAAGTTCAAAGCCACGCTGAGCAGGCCGGCCAGCACAGAGCGAGCCGGCCACCCGTTCAAACACTGGGGCACACTGTACAGAGCAGGAATCAGGGGGGCGGGGGCAGCTGTCCGCAGCCGCTGGCTCGCGCTAAGAAAAGTAAAAGTTCAAAGCCACGCTGAGCAGGCCGGCCAGCACAGAGCGAGCCGGCCACCCGTTCAAACACTGGGGCACACTGTACAGAGCAGGAATCAGGGGGGGGGGCAGCTGTCCGCAGCCGCTGGCTCGCGCTAAGAAAAGTAAAAGTTCAAAGCCACGCTGAGCAGGCCGGCCAGCACAGAGCGAGCCGGCCACCCGTTCAAACACTGGGGCACACTGTACAGAGCAGGAATCAGGGGGGCGGGGGCAGCTGTCCGCAGCCGCTGGCTCGCGCTAAGAAAAGTAAAAGTTCAAAGCCACGCTGAGCAGGCCGGCCAGCACAGAGCGAGCCGGCCACCCGTTCAAACACTGGGGCACACTGTACAGAGCAGGAATCAGGGGGGCGGGGGCAGCTGTCCGCAGCCGCTGGCTCGCGCTAAGAAAAGTAAAAGTTCAAAGCCACGCTGAGCAGGCCGGCCAGCACAGAGCGAGCCGGCCACCCGTTCAAACACTGGGGCACACTGTACAGAGCAGGAATCAGGGGGGCGGGGCAGCTGTCCGCAGCCGCTGGCTCGCGCTAAGAAAAGTAAAAGTTCAAAGCCACGCTGAGCAGGCCGGCCAGCACAGAGCGAGCCGGCCACCCGTTCAAACACTGGGGCACACTGTACAGAGCAGGAATCAGGGGGGCGGGGGCAGCTGTCCGCAGCCGCTGGCTCGCGCTAAGAAAAGTAAAAGTTCAAAGCCACGCTGAGCAGGCCGGCCAGCACAGAGCGAGCCGGCCACCCGTTCAAACACTGGGGCACACTGTACAGAGCAGGAATCAGGGGGGCGGGGGCAGCTGTCCGCAGCCGCTGGCTCGCGCTAAGAAAAGTAAAAGTTCAAAGCCACGCTGAGCAGGCCGGCCAGCACAGAGCGAGCCGGCCACCCGTTCAAACACTGGGGCACACTGTACAGAGCAGGAATCAGGGGGGCGGGGGCAGCTGTCCGCAGCCGCTGGCTCGCGCTAAGAAAAGTAAAAGTTCAAAGCCACGCTGAGCAGGCCGGCCAGCACAGAGCGAGCCGGCCACCCGTTCAAACACTGGGGCACACTGTACAGAGCAGGAATCAGGGGGGCGGGGGCAGCTGTCCGCAGCCGCTGGCTCGCGCTAAGAAAAGTAAAAGTTCAAAGCCACGCTGAGCAGGCCGGCCAGCACAGAGCGAGCCGGCCACCCGTTCAAACACTGGGGCACACTGTACAGAGCAGGAATCAGGGGGGCGGGGGCAGCTGTCCGCAGCCGCTGGCTCGCGCTAAGAAAAGTAAAAGTTCAAAGCCACGCTGAGCAGGCCGGCCAGCACAGAGCGAGCCGGCCACCCGTTCAAACACTGGGGCACACTGTACAGAGCAGGAATCAGGGGGCGGGGGCAGCTGTCCGCAGCCGCTGGCTCGCGCTAAGAAAAGTAAAAGTTCAAAGCCACGCTGAGCAGGCCGGCCAGCACAGAGCGAGCCGGCCACCCGTTCAAACACTGGGGCACACTGTACAGAGCAGGAATCAGGGGGGCGGGGGCAGCTGTCCGCAGCCGCTGGCTCGCGCTAAGAAAAGTAAAAGTTCAAAGCCACGCTGAGCAGGCCGGCCAGCACAGAGCGAGCCGGCCACCCGTTCAAACACTGGGGCACACTGTACAGAGCAGGAATCAGGGGGGCGGGGGCAGCTGTCCGCAGCCGCTGGCTCGCGCTAAGAAAAGTAAAAGTTCAAAGCCACGCTGAGCAGGCCGGCCAGCACAGAGCGAGCCGGCCACCCGTTCAAACACTGGGGCACACTGTACAGAGCAGGAATCAGGGGGGCGGGGGCAGCTGTCCGCAGCCGCTGGCTCGCGCTAAGAAAAGTAAAAGTTCAAAGCCACGCTGAGCAGGCCGGCCAGCACAGAGCGAGCCGGCCACCCGTTCAAACACTGGGGCACACTGTACAGAGCAGGAATCAGGGGGGCGGGGGCAGCTGTCCGCAGCCGCTGGCTCGCGCTAAGAAAAGTAAAAGTTCAAAGCCACGCTGAGCAGGCCGGCCAGCACAGAGCGAGCCGGCCACCCGTTCAAACACTGGGGCACACTGTACAGAGCAGGAATCAGGGGGCGGGGGCAGCTGTCCGCAGCCGCTGGCTCGCGCTAAGAAAAGTAAAAGTTCAAAGCCACGCTGAGCAGGCCGGCCAGCACAGAGCGAGCCGGCCACCCGTTCAAACACTGGGGCACACTGTACAGAGCAGGAATCAGGGGGGCGGGGGCAGCTGTCCGCAGCCGCTGGCTCGCGCTAAGAAAAGTAAAAGTTCAAAGCCACGCTGAGCAGGCCGGCCAGCACAGAGCGAGCCGGCCACCCGTTCAAACACTGGGGCACACTGTACAGAGCAGGAATCAGGGGGGCGGGGGCAGCTGTCCGCAGCCGCTGGCTCGCGCTAAGAAAAGTAAAAGTTCAAAGCCACGCTGAGCAGGCCGGCCAGCACAGAGCGAGCCGGCCACCCGTTCAAACACTGGGGCACACTGTACAGAGCAGGAATCAGGGGGGCGGGGCAGCTGTCCGCAGCCGCTGGCTCGCGCTAAGAAAAGTAAAAGTTCAAAGCCACGCTGAGCAGGCCGGCCAGCACAGAGCGAGCCGGCCACCCGTTCAAACACTGGGGCACACTGTACAGAGCAGGAATCAGGGGGGCGGGGGCAGCTGTCCGCAGCCGCTGGCTCGCGCTAAGAAAAGTAAAAGTTCAAAGCCACGCTGAGCAGGCCGGCCAGCACAGAGCGAGCCGGCCACCCGTTCAAACACTGGGGCACACTGTACAGAGCAGGAATCAGGGGGGCGGGGGCAGCTGTCCGCAGCCGCTGGCTCGCGCTAAGAAAAGTAAAAGTTCAAAGCCACGCTGAGCAGGCCGGCCAGCACAGAGCGAGCCGGCCACCCGTTCAAACACTGGGGCACACTGTACAGAGCAGGAATCAGGGGGGCGGGGGCAGCTGTCCGCAGCCGCTGGCTCGCGCTAAGAAAAGTAAAAGTTCAAAGCCACGCTGAGCAGGCCGGCCAGCACAGAGCGAGCCGGCCACCCGTTCAAACACTGGGGCACACTGTACAGAGCAGGAATCAGGGGGGCGGGGGCAGCTGTCCGCAGCCGCTGGCTCGCGCTAAGAAAAGTAAAAGTTCAAAGCCACGCTGAGCAGGCCGGCCAGCACAGAGCGAGCCGGCCACCCGTTCAAACACTGGGGCACACTGTACAGAGCAGGAATCAGGGGGGCGGGGGCAGCTGTCCGCAGCCGCTGGCTCGCGCTAAGAAAAGTAAAAGTTCAAAGCCACGCTGAGCAGGCCGGCCAGCACAGAGCGAGCCGGCCACCCGTTCAAACACTGGGGCACACTGTACAGAGCAGGAATCAGGGGGGCGGGGGCAGCTGTCCGCAGCCGCTGGCTCGCGCTAAGAAAAGTAAAAGTTCAAAGCCACGCTGAGCAGGCCGGCCAGCACAGAGCGAGCCGGCCACCCGTTCAAACACTGGGGCACACTGTACAGAGCAGGAATCAGGGGGCGGGGGCAGCTGTCCGCAGCCGCTGGCTCGCGCTAAGAAAAGTAAAAGTTCAAAGCCACGCTGAGCAGGCCGGCCAGCACAGAGCGAGCCGGCCACCCGTTCAAACACTGGGGCACACTGTACAGAGCAGGAATCAGGGGGGCGGGGGCAGCTGTCCGCAGCCGCTGGCTCGCGCTAAGAAAAGTAAAAGTTCAAAGCCACGCTGAGCAGGCCGGCCAGCACAGAGCGAGCCGGCCACCCGTTCAAACACTGGGGCACACTGTACAGAGCAGGAATCAGGGGGGCGGGGGCAGCTGTCCGCAGCCGCTGGCTCGCGCTAAGAAAAGTAAAAGTTCAAAGCCACGCTGAGCAGGCCGGCCAGCACAGAGCGAGCCGGCCACCCGTTCAAACACTGGGGCACACTGTACAGAGCAGGAATCAGGGGGGCGGGGGCAGCTGTCCGCAGCCGCTGGCTCGCGCTAAGAAAAGTAAAAGTTCAAAGCCACGCTGAGCAGGCCGGCCAGCACAGAGCGAGCCGGCCACCCGTTCAAACACTGGGGCACACTGTACAGAGCAGGAATCAGGGGGCGGGGGCAGCTGTCCGCAGCCGCTGGCTCGCGCTAAGAAAAGTAAAAGTTCAAAGCCACGCTGAGCAGGCCGGCCAGCACAGAGCGAGCCGGCCACCCGTTCAAACACTGGGGCACACTGTACAGAGCAGGAATCAGGGGGGCGGGGGCAGCTGTCCGCAGCCGCTGGCTCGCGCTAAGAAAAGTAAAAGTTCAAAGCCACGCTGAGCAGGCCGGCCAGCACAGAGCGAGCCGGCCACCCGTTCAAACACTGGGGCACACTGTACAGAGCAGGAATCAGGGGGGCGGGGGCAGCTGTCCGCAGCCGCTGGCTCGCGCTAAGAAAAGTAAAAGTTCAAAGCCACGCTGAGCAGGCCGGCCAGCACAGAGCGAGCCGGCCACCCGTTCAAACACTGGGGCACACTGTACAGAGCAGGAATCAGGGGGGCGGGGGCAGCTGTCCGCAGCCGCTGGCTCGCGCTAAGAAAAGTAAAAGTTCAAAGCCACGCTGAGCAGGCCGGCCAGCACAGAGCGAGCCGGCCACCCGTTCAAACACTGGGGCACACTGTACAGAGCAGGAATCAGGGGGGCGGGGGCAGCTGTCCGCAGCCGCTGGCTCGCGCTAAGAAAAGTAAAAGTTCAAAGCCACGCTGAGCAGGCCGGCCAGCACAGAGCGAGCCGGCCACCCGTTCAAACACTGGGGCACACTGTACAGAGCAGGAATCAGGGGGGCGGGGGCAGCTGTCCGCAGCCGCTGGCTCGCGCTAAGAAAAGTAAAAGTTCAAAGCCACGCTGAGCAGGCCGGCCAGCACAGAGCGAGCCGGCCACCCGTTCAAACACTGGGGCACACTGTACAGAGCAGGAATCAGGGGGGCGGGGGCAGCTGTCCGCAGCCGCTGGCTCGCGCTAAGAAAAGTAAAAGTTCAAAGCCACGCTGAGCAGGCCGGCCAGCACAGAGCGAGCCGGCCACCCGTTCAAACACTGGGGCACACTGTACAGAGCAGGAATCAGGGGGGCGGGGGCAGCTGTCCGCAGCCGCTGGCTCGCGCTAAGAAAAGTAAAAGTTCAAAGCCACGCTGAGCAGGCCGGCCAGCACAGAGCGAGCCGGCCACCCGTTCAAACACTGGGGCACACTGTACAGAGCAGGAATCAGGGGGGCGGGGGCAGCTGTCCGCAGCCGCTGGCTCGCGCTAAGAAAAGTAAAAGTTCAAAGCCACGCTGAGCAGGCCGGCCAGCACAGAGCGAGCCGGCCACCCGTTCAAACACTGGGGCACACTGTACAGAGCAGGAATCAGGGGGGCGGGGGCAGCTGTCCGCAGCCGCTGGCTCGCGCTAAGAAAAGTAAAAGTTCAAAGCCACGCTGAGCAGGCCGGCCAGCACAGAGCGAGCCGGCCACCCGTTCAAACACTGGGGCACACTGTACAGAGCAGGAATCAGGGGGGCGGGGGCAGCTGTCCGCAGCCGCTGGCTCGCGCTAAGAAAAGTAAAAGTTCAAAGCCACGCTGAGCAGGCCGGCCAGCACAGAGCGAGCCGGCCACCCGTTCAAACACTGGGGCACACTGTACAGAGCAGGAATCAGGGGGGCGGGGGCAGCTGTCCGCAGCCGCTGGCTCGCGCTAAGAAAAGTAAAAGTTCAAAGCCACGCTGAGCAGGCCGGCCAGCACAGAGCGAGCCGGCCACCCGTTCAAACACTGGGGCACACTGTACAGAGCAGGAATCAGGGGGCGGGGGCAGCTGTCCGCAGCCGCTGGCTCGCGCTAAGAAAAGTAAAAGTTCAAAGCCACGCTGAGCAGGCCGGCCAGCACAGAGCGAGCCGGCCACCCGTTCAAACACTGGGGCACACTGTACAGAGCAGGAATCAGGGGGGCGGGGGCAGCTGTCCGCAGCCGCTGGCTCGCGCTAAGAAAAGTAAAAGTTCAAAGCCACGCTGAGCAGGCCGGCCAGCACAGAGCGAGCCGGCCACCCGTTCAAACACTGGGGCACACTGTACAGAGCAGGAATCAGGGGGGCGGGGGCAGCTGTCCGCAGCCGCTGGCTCGCGCTAAGAAAAGTAAAAGTTCAAAGCCACGCTGAGCAGGCCGGCCAGCACAGAGCGAGCCGGCCACCCGTTCAAACACTGGGGCACACTGTACAGAGCAGGAATCAGGGGGGCGGGGGCAGCTGTCCGCAGCCGCTGGCTCGCGCTAAGAAAAGTAAAAGTTCAAAGCCACGCTGAGCAGGCCGGCCAGCACAGAGCGAGCCGGCCACCCGTTCAAACACTGGGGCACACTGTACAGAGCAGGAATCAGGGGGGCGGGGGCAGCTGTCCGCAGCCGCTGGCTCGCGCTAAGAAAAGTAAAAGTTCAAAGCCACGCTGAGCAGGCCGGCCAGCACAGAGCGAGCCGGCCACCCGTTCAAACACTGGGGCACACTGTACAGAGCAGGAATCAGGGGGGCGGGGGCAGCTGTCCGCAGCCGCTGGCTCGCGCTAAGAAAAGTAAAAGTTCAAAGCCACGCTGAGCAGGCCGGCCAGCACAGAGCGAGCCGGCCACCCGTTCAAACACTGGGGCACACTGTACAGAGCAGGAATCAGGGGGGCGGGGGCAGCTGTCCGCAGCCGCTGGCTCGCGCTAAGAAAAGTAAAAGTTCAAAGCCACGCTGAGCAGGCCGGCCAGCACAGAGCGAGCCGGCCACCCGTTCAAACACTGGGGCACACTGTACAGAGCAGGAATCAGGGGGCGGGGGCAGCTGTCCGCAGCCGCTGGCTCGCGCTAAGAAAAGTAAAAGTTCAAAGCCACGCTGAGCAGGCCGGCCAGCACAGAGCGAGCCGGCCACCCGTTCAAACACTGGGGCACACTGTACAGAGCAGGAATCAGGGGGGCGGGGGCAGCTGTCCGCAGCCGCTGGCTCGCGCTAAGAAAAGTAAAAGTTCAAAGCCACGCTGAGCAGGCCGGCCAGCACAGAGCGAGCCGGCCACCCGTTCAAACACTGGGGCACACTGTACAGAGCAGGAATCAGGGGGGCGGGGGCAGCTGTCCGCAGCCGCTGGCTCGCGCTAAGAAAAGTAAAAGTTCAAAGCCACGCTGAGCAGGCCGGCCAGCACAGAGCGAGCCGGCCACCCGTTCAAACACTGGGGCACACTGTACAGAGCAGGAATCAGGGGGGCGGGGGCAGCTGTCCGCAGCCGCTGGCTCGCGCTAAGAAAAGTAAAAGTTCAAAGCCACGCTGAGCAGGCCGGCCAGCACAGAGCGAGCCGGCCACCCGTTCAAACACTGGGGCACACTGTACAGAGCAGGAATCAGGGGGGCGGGGGCAGCTGTCCGCAGCCGCTGGCTCGCGCTAAGAAAAGTAAAAGTTCAAAGCCACGCTGAGCAGGCCGGCCAGCACAGAGCGAGCCGGCCACCCGTTCAAACACTGGGGCACACTGTACAGAGCAGGAATCAGGGGGGCGGGGGCAGCTGTCCGCAGCCGCTGGCTCGCGCTAAGAAAAGTAAAAGTTCAAAGCCACGCTGAGCAGGCCGGCCAGCACAGAGCGAGCCGGCCACCCGTTCAAACACTGGGGCACACTGTACAGAGCAGGAATCAGGGGGGCGGGGGCAGCTGTCCGCAGCCGCTGGCTCGCGCTAAGAAAAGTAAAAGTTCAAAGCCACGCTGAGCAGGCCGGCCAGCACAGAGCGAGCCGGCCACCCGTTCAAACACTGGGGCACACTGTACAGAGCAGGAATCAGGGGGGCGGGGGCAGCTGTCCGCAGCCGCTGGCTCGCGCTAAGAAAAGTAAAAGTTCAAAGCCACGCTGAGCAGGCCGGCCAGCACAGAGCGAGCCGGCCACCCGTTCAAACACTGGGGCACACTGTACAGAGCAGGAATCAGGGGGGCGGGGGCAGCTGTCCGCAGCCGCTGGCTCGCGCTAAGAAAAGTAAAAGTTCAAAGCCACGCTGAGCAGGCCGGCCAGCACAGAGCGAGCCGGCCACCCGTTCAAACACTGGGGCACACTGTACAGAGCAGGAATCAGGGGGGCGGGGGCAGCTGTCCGCAGCCGCTGGCTCGCGCTAAGAAAAGTAAAAGTTCAAAGCCACGCTGAGCAGGCCGGCCAGCACAGAGCGAGCCGGCCACCCGTTCAAACACTGGGGCACACTGTACAGAGCAGGAATCAGGGGGGCGGGGGCAGCTGTCCGCAGCCGCTGGCTCGCGCTAAGAAAAGTAAAAGTTCAAAGCCACGCTGAGCAGGCCGGCCAGCACAGAGCGAGCCGGCCACCCGTTCAAACACTGGGGCACACTGTACAGAGCAGGAATCAGGGGGCGGGGGCAGCTGTCCGCAGCCGCTGGCTCGCGCTAAGAAAAGTAAAAGTTCAAAGCCACGCTGAGCAGGCCGGCCAGCACAGAGCGAGCCGGCCACCCGTTCAAACACTGGGGCACACTGTACAGAGCAGGAATCAGGGGGCGGGGGCAGCTGTCCGCAGCCGCTGGCTCGCGCTAAGAAAAGTAAAAGTTCAAAGCCACGCTGAGCAGGCCGGCCAGCACAGAGCGAGCCGGCCACCCGTTCAAACACTGGGGCACACTGTACAGAGCAGGAATCAGGGGGCGGGGGCAGCTGTCCGCAGCCGCTGGCTCGCGCTAAGAAAAGTAAAAGTTCAAAGCCACGCTGAGCAGGCCGGCCAGCACAGAGCGAGCCGGCCACCCGTTCAAACACTGGGGCACACTGTACAGAGCAGGAATCAGGGGGGCGGGGGCAGCTGTCCGCAGCCGCTGGCTCGCGCTAAGAAAAGTAAAAGTTCAAAGCCACGCTGAGCAGGCCGGCCAGCACAGAGCGAGCCGGCCACCCGTTCAAACACTGGGGCACACTGTACAGAGCAGGAATCAGGGGGGCGGGGGCAGCTGTCCGCAGCCGCTGGCTCGCGCTAAGAAAAGTAAAAGTTCAAAGCCACGCTGAGCAGGCCGGCCAGCACAGAGCGAGCCGGCCACCCGTTCAAACACTGGGGCACACTGTACAGAGCAGGAATCAGGGGGGCGGGGGCAGCTGTCCGCAGCCGCTGGCTCGCGCTAAGAAAAGTAAAAGTTCAAAGCCACGCTGAGCAGGCCGGCCAGCACAGAGCGAGCCGGCCACCCGTTCAAACACTGGGGCACACTGTACAGAGCAGGAATCAGGGGGGCGGGGGCAGCTGTCCGCAGCCGCTGGCTCGCGCTAAGAAAAGTAAAAGTTCAAAGCCACGCTGAGCAGGCCGGCCAGCACAGAGCGAGCCGGCCACCCGTTCAAACACTGGGGCACACTGTACAGAGCAGGAATCAGGGGGGCGGGGGCAGCTGTCCGCAGCCGCTGGCTCGCGCTAAGAAAAGTAAAAGTTCAAAGCCACGCTGAGCAGGCCGGCCAGCACAGAGCGAGCCGGCCACCCGTTCAAACACTGGGGCACACTGTACAGAGCAGGAATCAGGGGGGCGGGGGCAGCTGTCCGCAGCCGCTGGCTCGCGCTAAGAAAAGTAAAAGTTCAAAGCCACGCTGAGCAGGCCGGCCAGCACAGAGCGAGCCGGCCACCCGTTCAAACACTGGGGCACACTGTACAGAGCAGGAATCAGGGGGGCGGGGGCAGCTGTCCGCAGCCGCTGGCTCGCGCTAAGAAAAGTAAAAGTTCAAAGCCACGCTGAGCAGGCCGGCCAGCACAGAGCGAGCCGGCCACCCGTTCAAACACTGGGGCACACTGTACAGAGCAGGAATCAGGGGGGCGGGGGCAGCTGTCCGCAGCCGCTGGCTCGCGCTAAGAAAAGTAAAAGTTCAAAGCCACGCTGAGCAGGCCGGCCAGCACAGAGCGAGCCGGCCACCCGTTCAAACACTGGGGCACACTGTACAGAGCAGGAATCAGGGGGGCGGGGGCAGCTGTCCGCAGCCGCTGGCTCGCGCTAAGAAAAGTAAAAGTTCAAAGCCACGCTGAGCAGGCCGGCCAGCACAGAGCGAGCCGGCCACCCGTTCAAACACTGGGGCACACTGTACAGAGCAGGAATCAGGGGGGCGGGGGCAGCTGTCCGCAGCCGCTGGCTCGCGCTAAGAAAAGTAAAAGTTCAAAGCCACGCTGAGCAGGCCGGCCAGCACAGAGCGAGCCGGCCACCCGTTCAAACACTGGGGCACACTGTACAGAGCAGGAATCAGGGGGGCGGGGGCAGCTGTCCGCAGCCGCTGGCTCGCGCTAAGAAAAGTAAAAGTTCAAAGCCACGCTGAGCAGGCCGGCCAGCACAGAGCGAGCCGGCCACCCGTTCAAACACTGGGGCACACTGTACAGAGCAGGAATCAGGGGGCGGGGGCAGCTGTCCGCAGCCGCTGGCTCGCGCTAAGAAAAGTAAAAGTTCAAAGCCACGCTGAGCAGGCCGGCCAGCACAGAGCGAGCCGGCCACCCGTTCAAACACTGGGGCACACTGTACAGAGCAGGAATCAGGGGGGCGGGGGCAGCTGTCCGCAGCCGCTGGCTCGCGCTAAGAAAAGTAAAAGTTCAAAGCCACGCTGAGCAGGCCGGCCAGCACAGAGCGAGCCGGCCACCCGTTCAAACACTGGGGCACACTGTACAGAGCAGGAATCAGGGGGGCGGGGGCAGCTGTCCGCAGCCGCTGGCTCGCGCTAAGAAAAGTAAAAGTTCAAAGCCACGCTGAGCAGGCCGGCCAGCACAGAGCGAGCCGGCCACCCGTTCAAACACTGGGGCACACTGTACAGAGCAGGAATCAGGGGGGCGGGGGCAGCTGTCCGCAGCCGCTGGCTCGCGCTAAGAAAAGTAAAAGTTCAAAGCCACGCTGAGCAGGCCGGCCAGCACAGAGCGAGCCGGCCACCCGTTCAAACACTGGGGCACACTGTACAGAGCAGGAATCAGGGGGGCGGGGGCAGCTGTCCGCAGCCGCTGGCTCGCGCTAAGAAAAGTAAAAGTTCAAAGCCACGCTGAGCAGGCCGGCCAGCACAGAGCGAGCCGGCCACCCGTTCAAACACTGGGGCACACTGTACAGAGCAGGAATCAGGGGGGCGGGGGCAGCTGTCCGCAGCCGCTGGCTCGCGCTAAGAAAAGTAAAAGTTCAAAGCCACGCTGAGCAGGCCGGCCAGCACAGAGCGAGCCGGCCACCCGTTCAAACACTGGGGCACACTGTACAGAGCAGGAATCAGGGGGGCGGGGGCAGCTGTCCGCAGCCGCTGGCTCGCGCTAAGAAAAGTAAAAGTTCAAAGCCACGCTGAGCAGGCCGGCCAGCACAGAGCGAGCCGGCCACCCGTTCAAACACTGGGGCACACTGTACAGAGCAGGAATCAGGGGGGCGGGGGCAGCTGTCCGCAGCCGCTGGCTCGCGCTAAGAAAAGTAAAAGTTCAAAGCCACGCTGAGCAGGCCGGCCAGCACAGAGCGAGCCGGCCACCCGTTCAAACACTGGGGCACACTGTACAGAGCAGGAATCAGGGGGGCGGGGGCAGCTGTCCGCAGCCGCTGGCTCGCGCTAAGAAAAGTAAAAGTTCAAAGCCACGCTGAGCAGGCCGGCCAGCACAGAGCGAGCCGGCCACCCGTTCAAACACTGGGGCACACTGTACAGAGCAGGAATCAGGGGGGCGGGGGCAGCTGTCCGCAGCCGCTGGCTCGCGCTAAGAAAAGTAAAAGTTCAAAGCCACGCTGAGCAGGCCGGCCAGCACAGAGCGAGCCGGCCACCCGTTCAAACACTGGGGCACACTGTACAGAGCAGGAATCAGGGGGGCGGGGGCAGCTGTCCGCAGCCGCTGGCTCGCGCTAAGAAAAGTAAAAGTTCAAAGCCACGCTGAGCAGGCCGGCCAGCACAGAGCGAGCCGGCCACCCGTTCAAACACTGGGGCACACTGTACAGAGCAGGAATCAGGGGGGCGGGGGCAGCTGTCCGCAGCCGCTGGCTCGCGCTAAGAAAAGTAAAAGTTCAAAGCCACGCTGAGCAGGCCGGCCAGCACAGAGCGAGCCGGCCACCCGTTCAAACACTGGGGCACACTGTACAGAGCAGGAATCAGGGGGGCGGGGGCAGCTGTCCGCAGCCGCTGGCTCGCGCTAAGAAAAGTAAAAGTTCAAAGCCACGCTGAGCAGGCCGGCCAGCACAGAGCGAGCCGGCCACCCGTTCAAACACTGGGGCACACTGTACAGAGCAGGAATCAGGGGGGCGGGGGCAGCTGTCCGCAGCCGCTGGCTCGCGCTAAGAAAAGTAAAAGTTCAAAGCCACGCTGAGCAGGCCGGCCAGCACAGAGCGAGCCGGCCACCCGTTCAAACACTGGGGCACACTGTACAGAGCAGGAATCAGGGGGGCGGGGGCAGCTGTCCGCAGCCGCTGGCTCGCGCTAAGAAAAGTAAAAGTTCAAAGCCACGCTGAGCAGGCCGGCCAGCACAGAGCGAGCCGGCCACCCGTTCAAACACTGGGGCACACTGTACAGAGCAGGAATCAGGGGGGCGGGGGCAGCTGTCCGCAGCCGCTGGCTCGCGCTAAGAAAAGTAAAAGTTCAAAGCCACGCTGAGCAGGCCGGCCAGCACAGAGCGAGCCGGCCACCCGTTCAAACACTGGGGCACACTGTACAGAGCAGGAATCAGGGGGGCGGGGGCAGCTGTCCGCAGCCGCTGGCTCGCGCTAAGAAAAGTAAAAGTTCAAAGCCACGCTGAGCAGGCCGGCCAGCACAGAGCGAGCCGGCCACCCGTTCAAACACTGGGGCACACTGTACAGAGCAGGAATCAGGGGGGCGGGGGCAGCTGTCCGCAGCCGCTGGCTCGCGCTAAGAAAAGTAAAAGTTCAAAGCCACGCTGAGCAGGCCGGCCAGCACAGAGCGAGCCGGCCACCCGTTCAAACACTGGGGCACACTGTACAGAGCAGGAATCAGGGGGGCGGGGGCAGCTGTCCGCAGCCGCTGGCTCGCGCTAAGAAAAGTAAAAGTTCAAAGCCACGCTGAGCAGGCCGGCCAGCACAGAGCGAGCCGGCCACCCGTTCAAACACTGGGGCACACTGTACAGAGCAGGAATCAGGGGGGCGGGGGCAGCTGTCCGCAGCCGCTGGCTCGCGCTAAGAAAAGTAAAAGTTCAAAGCCACGCTGAGCAGGCCGGCCAGCACAGAGCGAGCCGGCCACCCGTTCAAACACTGGGGCACACTGTACAGAGCAGGAATCAGGGGGGCGGGGGCAGCTGTCCGCAGCCGCTGGCTCGCGCTAAGAAAAGTAAAAGTTCAAAGCCACGCTGAGCAGGCCGGCCAGCACAGAGCGAGCCGGCCACCCGTTCAAACACTGGGGCACACTGTACAGAGCAGGAATCAGGGGGGCGGGGGCAGCTGTCCGCAGCCGCTGGCTCGCGCTAAGAAAAGTAAAAGTTCAAAGCCACGCTGAGCAGGCCGGCCAGCACAGAGCGAGCCGGCCACCCGTTCAAACACTGGGGCACACTGTACAGAGCAGGAATCAGGGGGGCGGGGGCAGCTGTCCGCAGCCGCTGGCTCGCGCTAAGAAAAGTAAAAGTTCAAAGCCACGCTGAGCAGGCCGGCCAGCACAGAGCGAGCCGGCCACCCGTTCAAACACTGGGGCACACTGTACAGAGCAGGAATCAGGGGGGCGGGGGCAGCTGTCCGCAGCCGCTGGCTCGCGCTAAGAAAAGTAAAAGTTCAAAGCCACGCTGAGCAGGCCGGCCAGCACAGAGCGAGCCGGCCACCCGTTCAAACACTGGGGCACACTGTACAGAGCAGGAATCAGGGGGGCGGGGGCAGCTGTCCGCAGCCGCTGGCTCGCGCTAAGAAAAGTAAAAGTTCAAAGCCACGCTGAGCAGGCCGGCCAGCACAGAGCGAGCCGGCCACCCGTTCAAACACTGGGGCACACTGTACAGAGCAGGAATCAGGGGGGCGGGGGCAGCTGTCCGCAGCCGCTGGCTCGCGCTAAGAAAAGTAAAAGTTCAAAGCCACGCTGAGCAGGCCGGCCAGCACAGAGCGAGCCGGCCACCCGTTCAAACACTGGGGCACACTGTACAGAGCAGGAATCAGGGGGGCGGGGGCAGCTGTCCGCAGCCGCTGGCTCGCGCTAAGAAAAGTAAAAGTTCAAAGCCACGCTGAGCAGGCCGGCCAGCACAGAGCGAGCCGGCCACCCGTTCAAACACTGGGGCACACTGTACAGAGCAGGAATCAGGGGGGCGGGGGCAGCTGTCCGCAGCCGCTGGCTCGCGCTAAGAAAAGTAAAAGTTCAAAGCCACGCTGAGCAGGCCGGCCAGCACAGAGCGAGCCGGCCACCCGTTCAAACACTGGGGCACACTGTACAGAGCAGGAATCAGGGGGGCGGGGGCAGCTGTCCGCAGCCGCTGGCTCGCGCTAAGAAAAGTAAAAGTTCAAAGCCACGCTGAGCAGGCCGGCCAGCACAGAGCGAGCCGGCCACCCGTTCAAACACTGGGGCACACTGTACAGAGCAGGAATCAGGGGGGCGGGGGCAGCTGTCCGCAGCCGCTGGCTCGCGCTAAGAAAAGTAAAAGTTCAAAGCCACGCTGAGCAGGCCGGCCAGCACAGAGCGAGCCGGCCACCCGTTCAAACACTGGGGCACACTGTACAGAGCAGGAATCAGGGGGGCGGGGGCAGCTGTCCGCAGCCGCTGGCTCGCGCTAAGAAAAGTAAAAGTTCAAAGCCACGCTGAGCAGGCCGGCCAGCACAGAGCGAGCCGGCCACCCGTTCAAACACTGGGGCACACTGTACAGAGCAGGAATCAGGGGGCGGGGGCAGCTGTCCGCAGCCGCTGGCTCGCGCTAAGAAAAGTAAAAGTTCAAAGCCACGCTGAGCAGGCCGGCCAGCACAGAGCGAGCCGGCCACCCGTTCAAACACTGGGGCACACTGTACAGAGCAGGAATCAGGGGGGCGGGGGCAGCTGTCCGCAGCCGCTGGCTCGCGCTAAGAAAAGTAAAAGTTCAAAGCCACGCTGAGCAGGCCGGCCAGCACAGAGCGAGCCGGCCACCCGTTCAAACACTGGGGCACACTGTACAGAGCAGGAATCAGGGGGGCGGGGGCAGCTGTCCGCAGCCGCTGGCTCGCGCTAAGAAAAGTAAAAGTTCAAAGCCACGCTGAGCAGGCCGGCCAGCACAGAGCGAGCCGGCCACCCGTTCAAACACTGGGGCACACTGTACAGAGCAGGAATCAGGGGGGCGGGGGCAGCTGTCCGCAGCCGCTGGCTCGCGCTAAGAAAAGTAAAAGTTCAAAGCCACGCTGAGCAGGCCGGCCAGCACAGAGCGAGCCGGCCACCCGTTCAAACACTGGGGCACACTGTACAGAGCAGGAATCAGGGGGGCGGGGGCAGCTGTCCGCAGCCGCTGGCTCGCGCTAAGAAAAGTAAAAGTTCAAAGCCACGCTGAGCAGGCCGGCCAGCACAGAGCGAGCCGGCCACCCGTTCAAACACTGGGGCACACTGTACAGAGCAGGAATCAGGGGGGCGGGGGCAGCTGTCCGCAGCCGCTGGCTCGCGCTAAGAAAAGTAAAAGTTCAAAGCCACGCTGAGCAGGCCGGCCAGCACAGAGCGAGCCGGCCACCCGTTCAAACACTGGGGCACACTGTACAGAGCAGGAATCAGGGGGGCGGGGGCAGCTGTCCGCAGCCGCTGGCTCGCGCTAAGAAAAGTAAAAGTTCAAAGCCACGCTGAGCAGGCCGGCCAGCACAGAGCGAGCCGGCCACCCGTTCAAACACTGGGGCACACTGTACAGAGCAGGAATCAGGGGGGCGGGGGCAGCTGTCCGCAGCCGCTGGCTCGCGCTAAGAAAAGTAAAAGTTCAAAGCCACGCTGAGCAGGCCGGCCAGCACAGAGCGAGCCGGCCACCCGTTCAAACACTGGGGCACACTGTACAGAGCAGGAATCAGGGGGGCGGGGGCAGCTGTCCGCAGCCGCTGGCTCGCGCTAAGAAAAGTAAAAGTTCAAAGCCACGCTGAGCAGGCCGGCCAGCACAGAGCGAGCCGGCCACCCGTTCAAACACTGGGGCACACTGTACAGAGCAGGAATCAGGGGGGCGGGGGCAGCTGTCCGCAGCCGCTGGCTCGCGCTAAGAAAAGTAAAAGTTCAAAGCCACGCTGAGCAGGCCGGCCAGCACAGAGCGAGCCGGCCACCCGTTCAAACACTGGGGCACACTGTACAGAGCAGGAATCAGGGGGGCGGGGGCAGCTGTCCGCAGCCGCTGGCTCGCGCTAAGAAAAGTAAAAGTTCAAAGCCACGCTGAGCAGGCCGGCCAGCACAGAGCGAGCCGGCCACCCGTTCAAACACTGGGGCACACTGTACAGAGCAGGAATCAGGGGGGCGGGGGCAGCTGTCCGCAGCCGCTGGCTCGCGCTAAGAAAAGTAAAAGTTCAAAGCCACGCTGAGCAGGCCGGCCAGCACAGAGCGAGCCGGCCACCCGTTCAAACACTGGGGCACACTGTACAGAGCAGGAATCAGGGGGGCGGGGGCAGCTGTCCGCAGCCGCTGGCTCGCGCTAAGAAAAGTAAAAGTTCAAAGCCACGCTGAGCAGGCCGGCCAGCACAGAGCGAGCCGGCCACCCGTTCAAACACTGGGGCACACTGTACAGAGCAGGAATCAGGGGGGCGGGGGCAGCTGTCCGCAGCCGCTGGCTCGCGCTAAGAAAAGTAAAAGTTCAAAGCCACGCTGAGCAGGCCGGCCAGCACAGAGCGAGCCGGCCACCCGTTCAAACACTGGGGCACACTGTACAGAGCAGGAATCAGGGGGGCGGGGGCAGCTGTCCGCAGCCGCTGGCTCGCGCTAAGAAAAGTAAAAGTTCAAAGCCACGCTGAGCAGGCCGGCCAGCACAGAGCGAGCCGGCCACCCGTTCAAACACTGGGGCACACTGTACAGAGCAGGAATCAGGGGGGCGGGGGCAGCTGTCCGCAGCCGCTGGCTCGCGCTAAGAAAAGTAAAAGTTCAAAGCCACGCTGAGCAGGCCGGCCAGCACAGAGCGAGCCGGCCACCCGTTCAAACACTGGGGCACACTGTACAGAGCAGGAATCAGGGGGGCGGGGGCAGCTGTCCGCAGCCGCTGGCTCGCGCTAAGAAAAGTAAAAGTTCAAAGCCACGCTGAGCAGGCCGGCCAGCACAGAGCGAGCCGGCCACCCGTTCAAACACTGGGGCACACTGTACAGAGCAGGAATCAGGGGGGCGGGGGCAGCTGTCCGCAGCCGCTGGCTCGCGCTAAGAAAAGTAAAAGTTCAAAGCCACGCTGAGCAGGCCGGCCAGCACAGAGCGAGCCGGCCACCCGTTCAAACACTGGGGCACACTGTACAGAGCAGGAATCAGGGGGGCGGGGGCAGCTGTCCGCAGCCGCTGGCTCGCGCTAAGAAAAGTAAAAGTTCAAAGCCACGCTGAGCAGGCCGGCCAGCACAGAGCGAGCCGGCCACCCGTTCAAACACTGGGGCACACTGTACAGAGCAGGAATCAGGGGGGCGGGGGCAGCTGTCCGCAGCCGCTGGCTCGCGCTAAGAAAAGTAAAAGTTCAAAGCCACGCTGAGCAGGCCGGCCAGCACAGAGCGAGCCGGCCACCCGTTCAAACACTGGGGCACACTGTACAGAGCAGGAATCAGGGGGGCGGGGGCAGCTGTCCGCAGCCGCTGGCTCGCGCTAAGAAAAGTAAAAGTTCAAAGCCACGCTGAGCAGGCCGGCCAGCACAGAGCGAGCCGGCCACCCGTTCAAACACTGGGGCACACTGTACAGAGCAGGAATCAGGGGGGCGGGGGCAGCTGTCCGCAGCCGCTGGCTCGCGCTAAGAAAAGTAAAAGTTCAAAGCCACGCTGAGCAGGCCGGCCAGCACAGAGCGAGCCGGCCACCCGTTCAAACACTGGGGCACACTGTACAGAGCAGGAATCAGGGGGGCGGGGGCAGCTGTCCGCAGCCGCTGGCTCGCGCTAAGAAAAGTAAAAGTTCAAAGCCACGCTGAGCAGGCCGGCCAGCACAGAGCGAGCCGGCCACCCGTTCAAACACTGGGGCACACTGTACAGAGCAGGAATCAGGGGGGCGGGGGCAGCTGTCCGCAGCCGCTGGCTCGCGCTAAGAAAAGTAAAAGTTCAAAGCCACGCTGAGCAGGCCGGCCAGCACAGAGCGAGCCGGCCACCCGTTCAAACACTGGGGCACACTGTACAGAGCAGGAATCAGGGGGGCGGGGGCAGCTGTCCGCAGCCGCTGGCTCGCGCTAAGAAAAGTAAAAGTTCAAAGCCACGCTGAGCAGGCCGGCCAGCACAGAGCGAGCCGGCCACCCGTTCAAACACTGGGGCACACTGTACAGAGCAGGAATCAGGGGGGCGGGGGCAGCTGTCCGCAGCCGCTGGCTCGCGCTAAGAAAAGTAAAAGTTCAAAGCCACGCTGAGCAGGCCGGCCAGCACAGAGCGAGCCGGCCACCCGTTCAAACACTGGGGCACACTGTACAGAGCAGGAATCAGGGGGGCGGGGGCAGCTGTCCGCAGCCGCTGGCTCGCGCTAAGAAAAGTAAAAGTTCAAAGCCACGCTGAGCAGGCCGGCCAGCACAGAGCGAGCCGGCCACCCGTTCAAACACTGGGGCACACTGTACAGAGCAGGAATCAGGGGGGCGGGGGCAGCTGTCCGCAGCCGCTGGCTCGCGCTAAGAAAAGTAAAAGTTCAAAGCCACGCTGAGCAGGCCGGCCAGCACAGAGCGAGCCGGCCACCCGTTCAAACACTGGGGCACACTGTACAGAGCAGGAATCAGGGGGGCGGGGGCAGCTGTCCGCAGCCGCTGGCTCGCGCTAAGAAAAGTAAAAGTTCAAAGCCACGCTGAGCAGGCCGGCCAGCACAGAGCGAGCCGGCCACCCGTTCAAACACTGGGGCACACTGTACAGAGCAGGAATCAGGGGGGCGGGGGCAGCTGTCCGCAGCCGCTGGCTCGCGCTAAGAAAAGTAAAAGTTCAAAGCCACGCTGAGCAGGCCGGCCAGCACAGAGCGAGCCGGCCACCCGTTCAAACACTGGGGCACACTGTACAGAGCAGGAATCAGGGGGGCGGGGGCAGCTGTCCGCAGCCGCTGGCTCGCGCTAAGAAAAGTAAAAGTTCAAAGCCACGCTGAGCAGGCCGGCCAGCACAGAGCGAGCCGGCCACCCGTTCAAACACTGGGGCACACTGTACAGAGCAGGAATCAGGGGGGCGGGGGCAGCTGTCCGCAGCCGCTGGCTCGCGCTAAGAAAAGTAAAAGTTCAAAGCCACGCTGAGCAGGCCGGCCAGCACAGAGCGAGCCGGCCACCCGTTCAAACACTGGGGCACACTGTACAGAGCAGGAATCAGGGGGGCGGGGGCAGCTGTCCGCAGCCGCTGGCTCGCGCTAAGAAAAGTAAAAGTTCAAAGCCACGCTGAGCAGGCCGGCCAGCACAGAGCGAGCCGGCCACCCGTTCAAACACTGGGGCACACTGTACAGAGCAGGAATCAGGGGGGCGGGGGCAGCTGTCCGCAGCCGCTGGCTCGCGCTAAGAAAAGTAAAAGTTCAAAGCCACGCTGAGCAGGCCGGCCAGCACAGAGCGAGCCGGCCACCCGTTCAAACACTGGGGCACACTGTACAGAGCAGGAATCAGGGGGGGGGGGCAGCTGTCCGCAGCCGCTGGCTCGCGCTAAGAAAAGTAAAAGTTCAAAGCCACGCTGAGCAGGCCGGCCAGCACAGAGCGAGCCGGCCACCCGTTCAAACACTGGGGCACACTGTACAGAGCAGGAATCAGGGGGGGGGGGGCAGCTGTCCGCAGCCGCTGGCTCGCGCTAAGAAAAGTAAAAGTTCAAAGCCACGCTGAGCAGGCCGGCCAGCACAGAGCGAGCCGGCCACCCGTTCAAACACTGGGGCACACTGTACAGAGCAGGAATCAGGGGGGCGGGGGCAGCTGTCCGCAGCCGCTGGCTCGCGCTAAGAAAAGTAAAAGTTCAAAGCCACGCTGAGCAGGCCGGCCAGCACAGAGCGAGCCGGCCACCCGTTCAAACACTGGGGCACACTGTACAGAGCAGGAATCAGGGGGGCGGGGGCAGCTGTCCGCAGCCGCTGGCTCGCGCTAAGAAAAGTAAAAGTTCAAAGCCACGCTGAGCAGGCCGGCCAGCACAGAGCGAGCCGGCCACCCGTTCAAACACTGGGGCACACTGTACAGAGCAGGAATCAGGGGGGCGGGGGCAGCTGTCCGCAGCCGCTGGCTCGCGCTAAGAAAAGTAAAAGTTCAAAGCCACGCTGAGCAGGCCGGCCAGCACAGAGCGAGCCGGCCACCCGTTCAAACACTGGGGCACACTGTACAGAGCAGGAATCAGGGGGGCGGGGGCAGCTGTCCGCAGCCGCTGGCTCGCGCTAAGAAAAGTAAAAGTTCAAAGCCACGCTGAGCAGGCCGGCCAGCACAGAGCGAGCCGGCCACCCGTTCAAACACTGGGGCACACTGTACAGAGCAGGAATCAGGGGGGCGGGGGCAGCTGTCCGCAGCCGCTGGCTCGCGCTAAGAAAAGTAAAAGTTCAAAGCCACGCTGAGCAGGCCGGCCAGCACAGAGCGAGCCGGCCACCCGTTCAAACACTGGGGCACACTGTACAGAGCAGGAATCAGGGGGGCGGGGGCAGCTGTCCGCAGCCGCTGGCTCGCGCTAAGAAAAGTAAAAGTTCAAAGCCACGCTGAGCAGGCCGGCCAGCACAGAGCGAGCCGGCCACCCGTTCAAACACTGGGGCACACTGTACAGAGCAGGAATCAGGGGGGCGGGGGCAGCTGTCCGCAGCCGCTGGCTCGCGCTAAGAAAAGTAAAAGTTCAAAGCCACGCTGAGCAGGCCGGCCAGCACAGAGCGAGCCGGCCACCCGTTCAAACACTGGGGCACACTGTACAGAGCAGGAATCAGGGGGGCGGGGGCAGCTGTCCGCAGCCGCTGGCTCGCGCTAAGAAAAGTAAAAGTTCAAAGCCACGCTGAGCAGGCCGGCCAGCACAGAGCGAGCCGGCCACCCGTTCAAACACTGGGGCACACTGTACAGAGCAGGAATCAGGGGGGCGGGGGCAGCTGTCCGCAGCCGCTGGCTCGCGCTAAGAAAAGTAAAAGTTCAAAGCCACGCTGAGCAGGCCGGCCAGCACAGAGCGAGCCGGCCACCCGTTCAAACACTGGGGCACACTGTACAGAGCAGGAATCAGGGGGGCGGGGGCAGCTGTCCGCAGCCGCTGGCTCGCGCTAAGAAAAGTAAAAGTTCAAAGCCACGCTGAGCAGGCCGGCCAGCACAGAGCGAGCCGGCCACCCGTTCAAACACTGGGGCACACTGTACAGAGCAGGAATCAGGGGGGCGGGGGCAGCTGTCCGCAGCCGCTGGCTCGCGCTAAGAAAAGTAAAAGTTCAAAGCCACGCTGAGCAGGCCGGCCAGCACAGAGCGAGCCGGCCACCCGTTCAAACACTGGGGCACACTGTACAGAGCAGGAATCAGGGGGGCGGGGGCAGCTGTCCGCAGCCGCTGGCTCGCGCTAAGAAAAGTAAAAGTTCAAAGCCACGCTGAGCAGGCCGGCCAGCACAGAGCGAGCCGGCCACCCGTTCAAACACTGGGGCACACTGTACAGAGCAGGAATCAGGGGGGCGGGGGCAGCTGTCCGCAGCCGCTGGCTCGCGCTAAGAAAAGTAAAAGTTCAAAGCCACGCTGAGCAGGCCGGCCAGCACAGAGCGAGCCGGCCACCCGTTCAAACACTGGGGCACACTGTACAGAGCAGGAATCAGGGGGGCGGGGGCAGCTGTCCGCAGCCGCTGGCTCGCGCTAAGAAAAGTAAAAGTTCAAAGCCACGCTGAGCAGGCCGGCCAGCACAGAGCGAGCCGGCCACCCGTTCAAACACTGGGGCACACTGTACAGAGCAGGAATCAGGGGGGCGGGGGCAGCTGTCCGCAGCCGCTGGCTCGCGCTAAGAAAAGTAAAAGTTCAAAGCCACGCTGAGCAGGCCGGCCAGCACAGAGCGAGCCGGCCACCCGTTCAAACACTGGGGCACACTGTACAGAGCAGGAATCAGGGGGGCGGGGGCAGCTGTCCGCAGCCGCTGGCTCGCGCTAAGAAAAGTAAAAGTTCAAAGCCACGCTGAGCAGGCCGGCCAGCACAGAGCGAGCCGGCCACCCGTTCAAACACTGGGGCACACTGTACAGAGCAGGAATCAGGGGGGCGGGGGCAGCTGTCCGCAGCCGCTGGCTCGCGCTAAGAAAAGTAAAAGTTCAAAGCCACGCTGAGCAGGCCGGCCAGCACAGAGCGAGCCGGCCACCCGTTCAAACACTGGGGCACACTGTACAGAGCAGGAATCAGGGGGGCGGGGGCAGCTGTCCGCAGCCGCTGGCTCGCGCTAAGAAAAGTAAAAGTTCAAAGCCACGCTGAGCAGGCCGGCCAGCACAGAGCGAGCCGGCCACCCGTTCAAACACTGGGGCACACTGTACAGAGCAGGAATCAGGGGGGCGGGGGCAGCTGTCCGCAGCCGCTGGCTCGCGCTAAGAAAAGTAAAAGTTCAAAGCCACGCTGAGCAGGCCGGCCAGCACAGAGCGAGCCGGCCACCCGTTCAAACACTGGGGCACACTGTACAGAGCAGGAATCAGGGGGGCGGGGGCAGCTGTCCGCAGCCGCTGGCTCGCGCTAAGAAAAGTAAAAGTTCAAAGCCACGCTGAGCAGGCCGGCCAGCACAGAGCGAGCCGGCCACCCGTTCAAACACTGGGGCACACTGTACAGAGCAGGAATCAGGGGGGCGGGGGCAGCTGTCCGCAGCCGCTGGCTCGCGCTAAGAAAAGTAAAAGTTCAAAGCCACGCTGAGCAGGCCGGCCAGCACAGAGCGAGCCGGCCACCCGTTCAAACACTGGGGCACACTGTACAGAGCAGGAATCAGGGGGGCGGGGGCAGCTGTCCGCAGCCGCTGGCTCGCGCTAAGAAAAGTAAAAGTTCAAAGCCACGCTGAGCAGGCCGGCCAGCACAGAGCGAGCCGGCCACCCGTTCAAACACTGGGGCACACTGTACAGAGCAGGAATCAGGGGGGCGGGGGCAGCTGTCCGCAGCCGCTGGCTCGCGCTAAGAAAAGTAAAAGTTCAAAGCCACGCTGAGCAGGCCGGCCAGCACAGAGCGAGCCGGCCACCCGTTCAAACACTGGGGCACACTGTACAGAGCAGGAATCAGGGGGGCGGGGGCAGCTGTCCGCAGCCGCTGGCTCGCGCTAAGAAAAGTAAAAGTTCAAAGCCACGCTGAGCAGGCCGGCCAGCACAGAGCGAGCCGGCCACCCGTTCAAACACTGGGGCACACTGTACAGAGCAGGAATCAGGGGGGCGGGGGCAGCTGTCCGCAGCCGCTGGCTCGCGCTAAGAAAAGTAAAAGTTCAAAGCCACGCTGAGCAGGCCGGCCAGCACAGAGCGAGCCGGCCACCCGTTCAAACACTGGGGCACACTGTACAGAGCAGGAATCAGGGGGGCGGGGGCAGCTGTCCGCAGCCGCTGGCTCGCGCTAAGAAAAGTAAAAGTTCAAAGCCACGCTGAGCAGGCCGGCCAGCACAGAGCGAGCCGGCCACCCGTTCAAACACTGGGGCACACTGTACAGAGCAGGAATCAGGGGGGCGGGGGCAGCTGTCCGCAGCCGCTGGCTCGCGCTAAGAAAAGTAAAAGTTCAAAGCCACGCTGAGCAGGCCGGCCAGCACAGAGCGAGCCGGCCACCCGTTCAAACACTGGGGCACACTGTACAGAGCAGGAATCAGGGGGGCGGGGGCAGCTGTCCGCAGCCGCTGGCTCGCGCTAAGAAAAGTAAAAGTTCAAAGCCACGCTGAGCAGGCCGGCCAGCACAGAGCGAGCCGGCCACCCGTTCAAACACTGGGGCACACTGTACAGAGCAGGAATCAGGGGGGGGGGGGCAGCTGTCCGCAGCCGCTGGCTCGCGCTAAGAAAAGTAAAAGTTCAAAGCCACGCTGAGCAGGCCGGCCAGCACAGAGCGAGCCGGCCACCCGTTCAAACACTGGGGCACACTGTACAGAGCAGGAATCAGGGGGGCGGGGGCAGCTGTCCGCAGCCGCTGGCTCGCGCTAAGAAAAGTAAAAGTTCAAAGCCACGCTGAGCAGGCCGGCCAGCACAGAGCGAGCCGGCCACCCGTTCAAACACTGGGGCACACTGTACAGAGCAGGAATCAGGGGGGGGCGGGGGCAGCTGTCCGCAGCCGCTGGCTCGCGCTAAGAAAAGTAAAAGTTCAAAGCCACGCTGAGCAGGCCGGCCAGCACAGAGCGAGCCGGCCACCCGTTCAAACACTGGGGCACACTGTACAGAGCAGGAATCAGGGGGGGCGGGGGCAGCTGTCCGCAGCCGCTGGCTCGCGCTAAGAAAAGTAAAAGTTCAAAGCCACGCTGAGCAGGCCGGCCAGCACAGAGCGAGCCGGCCACCCGTTCAAACACTGGGGCACACTGTACAGAGCAGGAATCAGGGGGGGGGGGGCAGCTGTCCGCAGCCGCTGGCTCGCGCTAAGAAAAGTAAAAGTTCAAAGCCACGCTGAGCAGGCCGGCCAGCACAGAGCGAGCCGGCCACCCGTTCAAACACTGGGGCACACTGTACAGAGCAGGAATCAGGGGGGGCGGGGGCAGCTGTCCGCAGCCGCTGGCTCGCGCTAAGAAAAGTAAAAGTTCAAAGCCACGCTGAGCAGGCCGGCCAGCACAGAGCGAGCCGGCCACCCGTTCAAACACTGGGGCACACTGTACAGAGCAGGAATCAGGGGGGCGGGGGCAGCTGTCCGCAGCCGCTGGCTCGCGCTAAGAAAAGTAAAAGTTCAAAGCCACGCTGAGCAGGCCGGCCAGCACAGAGCGAGCCGGCCACCCGTTCAAACACTGGGGCACACTGTACAGAGCAGGAATCAGGGGGGCGGGGGCAGCAGCTGTCCGCAGCCGCTGGCTCGCGCTAAGAAAAGTAAAAGTTCAAAGCCACGCTGAGCAGGCCGGCCAGCACAGAGCGAGCCGGCCACCCGTTCAAACACTGGGGCACACTGTACAGAGCAGGAATCAGGGGGGCGGGGGCAGCTGTCCGCAGCCGCTGGCTCGCGCTAAGAAAAGTAAAAGTTCAAAGCCACGCTGAGCAGGCCGGCCAGCACAGAGCGAGCCGGCCACCCGTTCAAACACTGGGGCACACTGTACAGAGCAGGAATCAGGGGGCGGGGGCAGCTGTCCGCAGCCGCTGGCTCGCGCTAAGAAAAGTAAAAGTTCAAAGCCACGCTGAGCAGGCGGCCAGCACAGAGCGAGCCGGCCACCCGTTCAAACACTGGGGCACACTGTACAGAGCAGGAATCAGGGGGGCGGGGGCAGCTGTCCGCAGCCGCTGGCTCGCGCTAAGAAAAGTAAAAGTTCAAAGCCACGCTGAGCAGGCCGGCCAGCACAGAGCGAGCCGGCCACCCGTTCAAACACTGGGGCACACTGTACAGAGCAGGAATCAGGGGGGCGGGGGCAGCTGTCCGCAGCCGCTGGCTCGCGCTAAGAAAAGTAAAAGTTCAAAGCCACGCTGAGCAGGCCGGC
Organism: Caranx melampygus; assembly: GCA_019059645.1. Taxonomy (NCBI): domain Eukaryota; kingdom Metazoa; phylum Chordata; class Actinopteri; order Carangiformes; family Carangidae; genus Caranx; species Caranx melampygus. The sequence goes on from JAFELL010001518.1 coordinate 32,730, forward strand.
CAGCACAGAGCGAGCCGGCCACCCGTTCAAACACTGGGGCACACTGTACAGAGCAGGAATCAGGGGGGCGGGGGCAGCTGTCCGCAGCCGCTGGCTCGCGCTAAGAAAAGTAAAAGTTCAAAGCCACGCTGAGCAGGCCGGCCAGCACAGAGCGAGCCGGCCACCCGTTCAAACACTGGGGCACACTGTACAGAGCAGGAATCAGGGGGGCGGGGGCAGCTGTCCGCAGCCGCTGGCTCGCGCTAAGAAAAGTAAAAGTTCAAAGCCACGCTGAGCAGGCCGGCCAGCACAGAGCGAGCCGGCCACCGTTCAAACACTGGGGCACACTGTACAGAGCAGGAATCAGGGGGGGCGGGGGCAGCTGTCCGCAGCCGCTGGCTCGCGCTAAGAAAAGTAAAAGTTCAAAGCCACGCTGAGCAGGCCGGCCAGCACAGAGCGAGCCGGCCACCCGTTCAAACACTGGGGCACACTGTACAGAGCAGGAATCAGGGGGGCGGGGGCAGCTGTCCGCAGCCGCTGGCTCGCGCTAAGAAAAGTAAAAGTTCAAAGCCACGCTGAGCAGGCCGGCCAGCACAGAGCGAGCCGGCCACCCGTTCAAACACTGGGGCACACTGTACAGAGCAGGAATCAGGGGGGCGGGGGCAGCTGTCCGCAGCCGCTGGCTCGCGCTAAGAAAAGTAAAAGTTCAAAGCCACGCTGAGCAGGCCGGCCAGCACAGAGCGAGCCGGCCACCCGTTCAAACACTGGGGCACACTGTACAGAGCAGGAATCAGGGGGGCGGGGGCAGCTGTCCGCAGCCGCTGGCTCGCGCTAAGAAAAGTAAAAGTTCAAAGCCACGCTGAGCAGGCCGGCCAGCACAGAGCGAGCCGGCCACCCGTTCAAACACTGGGGCACACTGTACAGAGCAGGAATCAGGGGGGCGGGGGCAGCTGTCCGCAGCCGCTGGCTCGCGCTAAGAAAAGTAAAAGTTCAAAGCCACGCTGAGCAGGCCGGCCAGCACAGAGCGAGCCGGCCACCCGTTCAAACACTGGGGCACACTGTACAGAGCAGGAATCAGGGGGGCGGGGGCAGCTGTCCGCAGCCGCTGGCTCGCGCTAAGAAAAGTAAAAGTTCAAAGCCACGCTGAGCAGGCCGGCCAGCACAGAGCGAGCCGGCCACCCGTTCAAACACTGGGGCACACTGTGCAGAGCAGGAATCGGGGGGGCGGGGGCAGCTGTCCGCAGCCGCTGGCTCGCGCTAAGAAAAGTAAAAGTTCAAAGCCACGCTGAGCAGGCCGGCCAGCACAGAGCGAGCCGGCCACCGTTCAAACACTGGGGCACACTGTGCAGAGCAGGAATCGGGGGGGCGGGGGCAGCTGTCCGCAGCCGCTGGCTCGCGCTAAGAAAAGTAAAAGTTCAAAGCCACGCTGAGCAGGCCGGCCAGCACAGAGCGAGCCGGCCACCCGTTCAAACACTGGGGCACACTGTGCAGAGCAGGAATCGGGGGGCGGGGGCAGCTGTCCGCAGCCGCTGGCTCGCGCTAAGAAAAGTAAAAGTTCAAAGCCACGCTGAGCAGGCGGCCAGCACAGAGCGAGCCGGCCACCCGTTCAAACACTGGGGCACACTGTGCAGAGCAGGAATCGGGGGGGCGGGGGCAGCTGTCCGCAGCCGCTGGCTCGCGCTAAGAAAAGTAAAAGTTCAAAGCCACGCTGAGCAGGCCGGCCAGCACAGAGCGAGCCGGCCACCCGTTCAAACACTGGGGCACACTGTGCAGAGCAGGAATCGGGGGGGGCGGGGGCAGCTGTCCGCAGCCGCTGGCTCGCGCTAAGAAAAGTAAAAGTTCAAAGCCACGCTGAGCAGGCCGGCCAGCACAGAGCGAGCCGGCCACCGTTCAAACACTGGGGCACACTGTGCAGAGCAGGAATCGGGGGGGCGGGGGCAGCTGTCCGCAGCCGCTGGCTCGCGCTAAGAAAAGTAAAAGTTCAAAGCCACGCTGAGCAGGCCGGCCAGCACAGAGCGAGCCGGCCACCCGTTCAAACACTGGGGCACACTGTGCAGAGCAGGAATCGGGGGGGCGGGGGCAGCTGTCCGCAGCCGCTGGCTCGCGCTAAGAAAAGTAAAAGTTCAAAGCCACGCTGAGCAGGCCGGCCAGCACAGAGCGAGCCGGCCACCCGTTCAAACACTGGGGCACACTGTGCAGAGCAGGAATCGGGGGGGCGGGGGCAGCTGTCCGCAGCCGCTGGCTCGCGCTAAGAAAAGTAAAAGTTCAAAGCCACGCTGAGCAGGCCGGCCAGCACAGAGCGAGCCGGCCACCCGTTCAAACACTGGGGCACACTGTGCAGAGCAGGAATCGGGGGGCGGGGGCAGCTGTCCGCAGCCGCTGGCTCGCGCTAAGAAAAGTAAAAGTTCAAAGCCACGCTGAGCAGGCCGGCCAGCACAGAGCGAGCCGGCCACCCGTTCAAACACTGGGGCACACTGTGCAGAGCAGGAATCGGGGGGGCGGGGGCAGCTGTCCGCAGCGCTGGCTCGCGCTAAGAAAAGTAAAAGTTCAAAGCCACGCTGAGCAGGCCGGCCAGCACAGAGCGAGCCGGCCACCCGTTCAAACACTGGGGCACACTGTGCAGAGCAGGAATCGGGGGGGCGGGGGGGGCAGCTGTCCGCAGCCGCTGGCTCGCGCTAAGAAAAGTAAAAGTTCAAAGCCACGCTGAGCAGGCCGGCCAGCACAGAGCGAGCCGGCCACCCGTTCAAACACTGGGGCACACTGTACAGAGCAGGAATCAGGGGGGCGGGGGCAGCTGTCCGCAGCCGCTGGCTCGCGCTAAGAAAAGTAAAAGTTCAAAGCCACGCTGAGCAGGCCGGCCAGCACAGAGCGAGCCGCCACCGTTCAAACACTGGGGCACACTGTACAGAGCAGGAATCAGGGGGGGCGGGGGCAGCTGTCCGCAGCCGCTGGCTCGCGCTAAGAAAAGTAAAAGTTCAAAGCCACGCTGAGCAGGCGGCCAGCACAGAGCGAGCCGGCCACCCGTTCAAACACTGGGGCACACTGTACAGAGCAGGAATCAGGGGGGCGGGGGCAGCTGTCCGCAGCCGCTGGCTCGCGCTAAGAAAAGTAAAAGTTCAAAGCCACGCTGAGCAGGCCGGCCAGCACAGAGCGAGCCGGCCACCCGTTCAAACACTGGGGCACACTGTACAGAGCAGGAATCAGGGGGGCGGGGGCAGCTGTCCGCAGCCGCTGGCTCGCGCTAAGAAAAGTAAAAGTTCAAAGCCACGCTGAGCAGGCCGGCCAGCACAGAGCGAGCCGGCCACCCGTTCAAACACTGGGGCACACTGTACAGAGCAGGAATCAGGGGGGCGGGGGCAGCTGTCCGCAGCCGCTGGCTCGCGCTAAGAAAAGTAAAAGTTCAAAGCCACGCTGAGCAGGCCGGCCAGCACAGAGCGAGCCGGCCACCCGTTCAAACACTGGGGCACACTGTACAGAGCAGGAATCAGGGGGGCGGGGGGCAGCTGTCCGCAGCCGCTGGCTCGCGCTAAGAAAAGTAAAAGTTCAAAGCCACGCTGAGCAGGCCGGCCAGCACAGAGCGAGCCGGCCACCCGTTCAAAACACTGGGGCACACTGTACAGAGCAGGAATCAGGGGGGCGGGGGCAGCTGTCCGCAGCCGCTGGCTCGCGCTAAGAAAAGTAAAAGTTCAAAGCCACGCTGAGCAGGCCGGCCAGCACAGAGCGAGCCGGCCACCCGTTCAAACACTGGGGCACACTGTACAGAGCAGGAATCAGGGGGGGCGGGGGGCAGCTGTCCGCAGCCGCTGGCTCGCGCTAAGAAAAGTAAAAGTTCAAAGCCACGCTGAGCAGGCCGGCCAGCACAGAGCG
>JAFELL010001519.1:0-26930 GCA_019059645.1 Caranx melampygus
TTCACCTCCACTCCACTCGAGTCAGATCTGTTTGTCCCGCTCACGACCGCTTCACAAACTTCATTAAACTCCTCCAACGCGCCAAGACTTTCTGCTCCGTCTGACTTTCTGCTGCTCGTCATATAAATCATTAAGACAGGCCCGGCGATCAAAACCGTGAAACAAGACGTGCAAATTTAATCAGATTTGGGTGGAAATTCAGACACGGAAAATTAAAAGGATCAACTCTCGCTGACCCTTACTTCCCTCTCCCTCCTTTTTTTTTTTTTTTTTTACTCTGCTTATCAATATCGGCTTAAAAAGTGTCCGTTATGTAAATGTTGTGGGAGAAGAGTTGCATTCTCTGTCTGGTTCAAAACAGCAGATGTGAAAGTTTTACGAATCAGCCGCAGGGTGAGAACTGGCGGCGGTGGTGACAGTGCGATATTAAACTTTATAGACTGAAATGTTCCTGAGAATCTTTTTTTTTTTAAAGAGGAGCTGCAGCCACCAGATAAGCTGTGGTCCTGTGAGTCTTCGGTCAGTCTTCAGTCGGGTCGATGGAGCGGCGCTGCAGGTTTTAGTGGAAACATCACAACAACCTGAAGAACGTTTAATTAAAGGTCGTCAACACGTTTTCCCTCCTTTGTAATTCAAGAACATCCCAAACACCACCAATGTCTTTACACAAGAGGCCACCATTTGCCTTGTATTGTGTGGTGTGTGTTGTTTCATGTGGGAGCTTCACAGTGTGGATAATTAATCCATTAATAAATAGATGATTAATTTATCCTTAATTAATGTTTCCCAGAGCAGCGAGTGTGTGTGTTGTGTGTGTGTGTGCGTGTGTTGTGTGTGTTTTGAGGTGTTTTACATCACTTGTTTGTGGAGAAACACATTTATCACACATCATCATGTCATGTCAAAATTTAAAATGAAAGTGAAGTGGTAAGAACAGTGGGAGCTGTTGGATATTGATGAACTCTTGACCTTCTGACCTCTTCTGATCTCTGTTTGCTCAGAATAAATGGATGCTGATTTATATGACCCAGAACAGCCTGGTTGTATAAAACCGTTACATCTCTGTGCAAATGTAGGAGATTTTAAGGGTGACTAGGTTTGACATCCAGAGTACTTTTTTTTTACTGCTGTCAAATGTAAAAACTGGTTAAATTTAACACGTGACCAGTTTCTTAACAAACTGATGTCAAATGAAGAAGAACAAACAGGTCAAACAGCTCTGTTTCCATGGTGGCACTACAACAATCTTTCAGTTCTACATCAATGAAGACAAATTGATATAAAACTTTAAGTATCTAAATGATACCAGTGCAGTTACTCGACATCGTATCTGTTGAGGTTTGATAATCAACTCCACTCGACCATCTGAAGATTTATTCAATATCCACAGCAGATACAACCCTTTTGCTGCGCTGACTTTGTGCCAAATTCTCCCAACAGCAATTAAAATTTAAATGAAAGTTTTTTGTGATGAAGTTTTGGCGACGCTGAGACATTCAACTGTTTATGCAAATCGTATGCAAGTCAGTGAATGTAACTTCCTGTATGTTGTTGGAGCAGACTTTTATTCATATGGAGTTTGTTGTGAGGTTCTTCGGACCAGATGAGTTTGGAAGAGGCAAACTCAGGACACTTTGGAGTAATGAGAATCTACAGCGTCTTTTACACCGACCTTCACTTCCGGTTCTTGTTTTTTGTACCTGTTTGACCTCGAGAACAATAGCTTCCTCTCAAGTGAGTCCAACTCCTTCAACTCCTGAGTCTTATGTCGGTGTGCCAGCGGAGCCTCCGATGATCAAGTTAATCAAAGCCTCTTGCCCTTGATGGAACAGAGGGACGAAGTTTGCAACTCTCTTTTCCAACTCCATTAAATAAACATTGAATGTAACACGCTCTCACCGACTCTCCAGCCTGCAGCAGCAGCTGACAGCGAATACTGTGTCACATTCAAAGGGCACGGGAACTTTGAAACCGCTGCCGCCAGATCTGTGCATGAAAATGAAAAGACGGAGCTGACAAAGCCGTTTTATGTTTAGAGGTGCACTGTTTGGTTTGGGAATAATATACTTCATAAGTGAGAACAAGAGGCGTGATGGATCCAGTTCCACCTTGGTAAAACCTTAAAGGCCTAAGTTGTTTGTGCTCTACGTCATGTGGTCGTCCAACCAAATACAAATGTTTAACACATGATCTGTAGAGTACAAACAGACTCAGGCTGGACCATGATGTTAAAAACATGGGAGGCCACAGATATGGACAGTTTAAACAGATCTTTAACATTATAATCCTCTGAACCACACACACACACACACACACCAGACCATGAGATCAACCCCCTGTCATTTGTAATAATGATCTCACAGTGGAGATTCAGCAGCCTCCACGCTGTGGCCATGGTAGTGGCCAGCTTTGAGGCGTGGTCGCCCACTGAGCAGCACTCTGCTGGCTGCATGGCCCGATGCAAGGAGCTGAGGAGCCATTGGAAGTGTAAAAAAGCCGCCACTCTCAAAATGTGTAACGTTAGGACGTTGATTGCATTCGGACATAATCAGGAAATGTTCCGAAGTCTAGTCTGTGCCATTTACCGACGGTTGGCACAGCCATCGGAGGTGCCCCGAAGCCTTTGCCTCCATAGACTGTGTAGGCAGAGCTACACACAGGGCTCCAAAAACGCTGGTTCCACCTGGATGAAACATTGATATAATAGAAAACTTTTGCTGTTAAGCTCGTTTGTTGACCGCCTGTTTGTACGGGTGGTCGACCAGAGGTTACAACACAGACTTCTTCTTGACTTCTTCTTCTTGAACTTCGATTGCCAGAAAATTAAAACCTTCCATCTGAACTTTAGTCTCCAAGTGCAAAAGGAAAAAACTGGTCGTTTACTACTATGAATTACAGTAACACGGTAACTCCAGTGTTACTGTTACATGGCCTCCTGGAGTGTTCATGCTTGTCTGGTTATTTGCCTGTATCACATACATAAAGGTGAAGATGTAGAGCTCGTATGTACAAGTGCTCTGCTGCATCTCCCTCACTTACTCCCCTTGAAATCTCACCAGCTGATGCCTCCTATACACTGTGGAGGCTGAAGAGCACTTCACACTCACTCGTCTGCTGGTCTTGGCACCACGTCACAGTCTGAGATCACATTTAAAACCTTTTTGTTCAGCTAAAACTGGGAGCACATCTTCACCTCAGCAGCAACCTGGCTCATCCGTATCTTTAATTATTTGTCTCCGTGGTTATTCCGCTCCTGGAGGATGAGCCGTTCGGTGACAAAAGCTCTGCCTCACACTCACACATTTTGCACACTGGAGGCCGTCCAATAAACCAGCATTGTTTTACTGCGGCCATTCAGCAGCTCTGCAGGAGCAGCTGGGGATTAAGAGCCCTGCTCAGGTGCAGCTCAGCAGTACAGATGTTCAGTGTATACATGCACGCCCAGAGGCAACTCACCGCGCCACTGTGCTGGCTTCACGCTGCGCTGAGTGTTTTCCACTGGGACGATTCAGAAAATGCAAATTAAAGATAATTCTCACCTTTGTTTTATACAGAGATAACATGGAAACAAACCTGATGTGGCTGCTACAGAGGTATCCCTCAGTCCTTCAGTGGAGGACACACACTACAATAAACCTGCTGTTTCTGCTTTACTTTTGTAAAACTTCAGTCTGAAGTTGATAATAAGAGCTCAGTGTGTCCTGGATTTTAGTAGATACAATCATGATATTGTTTTTTGAGATTCCTCCGTCCACTAGGGGGCGATGTAAATCTCAGGAGTTGCTCATTGTGAACAGGCAACTTCATGGTGTTCATATGGACCATACAGGGTGCAGACACCATCAGGGACATTAGGGTTGTGGTGCTCCAGACCACATTTTCAAGGTCTTGGTCTTGTCTCAGTCTCGGTTGAGGTGGACTCTGGATATTTCTCTCAAGATCAGTCGAGACCACAGCTGCAGGGACATCTTTTTTTAACGACAGATGTCTCTGTCTGTCACTTCCTCACTTTGTTTTATGCAATGTAATTCGATAACTTCAAGATAACTGATGTTGTGCTGCAAAAGTATACTTGGTCTCCATCTTGGATTTTGTGTTGCCCCCCCCCCCTTGGTCATGGTCTCAACACTATCACGTCTTTGTCTTGTCTTAGGCTATGCTCTGGTCTTGGTGTTGAGTTGGTCCTCGGATTACATGGTCTTGACCACAACACTAAGAGGCATTATATTGTTAATGAGAAGATCGACAAACCTGACGACGGTTTGTGGAGGTAACTCTTCTAATCTGCAGATGTTGAGCCAACATGTGAGAAATGTCCAGTTTAAACGGTGAAACCAAGGACACGGGTTAAAAAAAAAAATCTCCACACAGCGGCCTGATGATGGAGGTAAAACTTTATTGCCACTCAGCAGGAACATTTACCAGATGTGGTGGATTTCATTCCGTCTGTTTACACGACGCCTCGATTTCAGGTCATTTTCACACGCCGCTTCTATTACGACTGCGGATGTAATAATGTTTTTCTCAGCACGGTACTGCTCAGTAAATGTTCTCAATTTGGCAGAAAAAGGTGAATACAACCATTCACCACCTGTTTTCTTCAGGACCTGTTGAGTAAATCAAGTTAGTTGTTCCTGGTGACACTTTTATATGACACCTCCGTGTGGATCGTACATGTTAAAAGAATGAACTCTTTGTTTTGTAATGTTGCATGAATGGTGCAGTTTAAACAGGAACTATGTGAGATTTCTACCTTCATTAAACAGCTTCAGAGTTATTGTGATGGTTAAATGACTTGTCACAGGGCGGATGGAGGCTCTCTGTCTTCCACCTGGTGTCTCTAAGCCGAAAACCAGCCTTGTAAGATCAGAGCCTCCGACCGGTGTCCCAGCTCTTGTCTCGGTGGGACCACGACACAGACAGGCCCTAATCTCTTGTTTATGACAGATAAGACCACACAAATACACACATCGTGAACATATATGATATATAACGTTGTCCACTGCTCCATGGATTGTCTTCTCGTCGGCTTTGTTGCATAGTTCCCCTCTAAAGCAGCATTTTAAAGGTCATGAAGTAGAGGTGAGGTCATGGTCCTGCTTCTGGTTCTGGTCCTGGTTGTGGCTGTAGGGAACATACACAGCTGCAGGTTATCAAGCTGCAGATTAGCAGGCTGATGAATATGCCAGTAACCACACACACACACACACACACACACACACACACACACACAAACTCCTTAATATACTCGCTCTGTGGGATTTGCAGTGAGGCTGTGACTGTGAGCGTAAACAGGGCGGGCAGCGAGAGGAGACGAGGAATCGGGAAGTTGAACTGAGGACTCAAAGTTGTGGGAGTTTTTCGTTTGATGTTGAGTTTGTGCTCAAATAAAACAGATGTGTGCCCTGCCCCCCCAACACACCCCCATACCCCCACCCACTGGGGTCTGCTCCAAAAAAGCAGGTTATCAGGTTACATTGGGAAAACCAGTGTCAAAGCAAAACAGCGGCGAAAATGCAAACGACCCAAAACAACACGTTAACGTTGAGTTATGAAGCCGTATGGTGAGACACATCACAACACACTCCTTCACATTACAGGCTCCTCATGTAATGCAAATGACCGTATATTCACTAGTTGTATGTAAATGCATCTTAGTGTCATGCAGATGTTTGAGTCCAGCGGCCTCTGGTTCACTGTGTAAATTCAGTTAAACCTGATGTGCATGGCGCCACACAATCAACACACAACAACACACATTAACTCGGCGCTGACAAATCGATGGAGCTGTGGCGGTTCCTCTGCAGCGCCGTCGACTCCACCAGACTCTGAGGCAGGAAGTCTCATCATTAACAAATCACATCAGTGCCGTCGCTTCCCACAGCAGATGAAAAGTTTGGAGAGCTGAGCGGCCATGACACACTCTGAGCTCGCTGCAGTGTGTGAGTGTGTGGGTGTGTGTGTGTGTTTGTCTGTGTCCTCGTTCACAGTGCAGCTCAGCAAGACAACCATCACACACACATACACACTGTCCAAGATTATTAGGAAGCACCCGTCCTGCCATCTGTTCAGCGGTCCTGCAGAAAACTACAAAGGTGTGCACAGATCCCGTCCACACACAGCCTCAGTCTGACATGACTCACTGCTGTCCGGTGGGGCTGAGAGCTGTGAGCACTTTTAGTAGTAACAAGTTGTTTTTAGTGTAAATCTTCCTCGCATGTTCACTCTTGTGTTTCATTTGGCTTTTCTCTTCTTCTTCTTCTTGATGACACTTTTATTTTGAAGGTCTGCTCTGCCACATCAGTACTTGCCGTGTCCAGCCAGCTCTCTATGTTGTGTTTACAATGTGGTTTAAGAAAAGTCAGTTATTTAGAGAAAGACGGTCACTACAGGAGTCATCCCATCCAATCCTGGTGTCCGGCCCTGTATTGATATATTGATCAGATATCATCATTAGTTCATCTCTGAAGTCCATCAGTGGTGCAGTCGAACAGTTTTCATGTAGGTGTTTTCACTTGAACTTGCCTGTGTTGAGTCAGGTGTTAAAACAGAGTCTGAACTTTCTCTCTCTGTTCGGTCCCACCTGTTTGTTTTCATTTTGAATTGGCCTTCAGCAAGTAATATATCTGTGCTGCTGAGCTCCTCCAACTTTATGTTTAACCACCAGCCCGTGTGCTGTAAAGCCAGAAGCATCAAGTCAGGAAACTGTTTTCAGACGCTATATTGAAAATGATAAACAACCTAAGAGGTGCTCGAGTGGGGATGTGTTTTTTTTTTTTTAAACACCAAAGCACTTCACAGAACAGTTTGTAGTTCTGTAGCATTATGGGAATCAAACCCCCGATGTTGTTACTCAGCGCACTGAGCTGAAGGATCGTAAACTCGGGGGGGAGAGACGAGAGAGGATCTGTAGGATCAGGCCTTTTGGCTTGTTTGTGTCTCAGTGGAAATTTGACTCAGGCTGCAGCAGAGTTCACTTTCCAGAGCACTGAAGTGTCACAACTTCCAACGGGAGTAAAACCTAATCCACTTAAAATCAGTGATGATGACATGATCAAAGAGACCTGGACCCGGAGGAGGAGACAGAAGTCATAAAGCCTTTTCCCCATAGACCACCATTAGAAAGGAGATGAGTGTAAAGTTCAGTCCTTACACTTCATGCTAAACTCCTGAGTAACCATGGTGCCACATCTGTGCAGTGATGACCAGATGTCGAGGTCAGACTGAGACCAACCTCAACGTGGCGTCGACGAGTTTCATGATTTATAATTGGTGTGTGTGTGCGTTTTACCCCCCCCCCCCCAACAACTCATTATGCTAAGTGTAATAAAATCTTTACACCTAGTCATGTAAAACCATCTAAAACCAAAGATGGACAAATATTGACACTGTTAATGTGAAAGTCAGAATATCAGTGCAAACATCTGCAGCTGTCCAGCTGTGAGGAGCAGCTGTCCAGCTGTTACAGCCTCAGTTCGACAGGACATCGCCCACAGAAAGCAACATAACAAAAGAGCAAGTTCTGTTATCAAGAGTGCGCCGGAGGACCAGTCAGTACAAGCAGCCGTTTGTGGTGAAACCAGTGATGAAACCCATCTGATGTTGTCAAGACGGCGGTGCTGCTTGGCGTACAGGAACATGTCAGAGGAAGATGGGTAAAAAATGATGCACGAGACAGTCGCAGCTTCAGGCGAGAGCTGCAGGACATGTGGTGTTTCAGTTTGAATAAAAACATGTTCAAGTCGAAGAGCAAAGCACACGCATACGTACTTTCATTTTCCTTTTTATTGATTGTGTCGTCGTTTGTTTCTCTGTGTTGTTTAATGTATCTTAACTTATTTTATCTGTACGAGCCCCTTGTTGTGATGTTAAGAAAGGTGCAAACTCAGGATTGTGTGTGTGTGTGTGTGTGTGTGTGTGTGTGTGGTCATGTAGGTCAACATGTGATATAGTGCAGAGTATCTCCATAGAGCCGTATTGTTCTCGGAGCAGGGGGCGGCGCTGTGTGACATCATGACACATGTTGTATATGACGATGCAGGTTGTCAATATCCGACCGTAGAGGACAATCCATTACTCCATGTGTGGTTGCTGTCTTCAGGAGGTGACACACTCCTCCTCCTTCACATTCATCCCATCCTCCTCTACCTGCTTCCTTTTGCCATTTATTTTCCTCCTCCTCCTCCTCCTCCTCTCCTCCTTCTTCCTCCACTTCTTGCTTTTCTATTCCCCTCCATTTTCTTATCTCTTTCCATTTCTGGTCCTTCACTTCCTGTCCTCCTTTTTCTTTTTTTTTTAACCTCCACTCATCCCTCCCTCCCCCCCATCCTGCCTTCATCTGCCTGCCTTTTCCCATCTGTACTTTTTTTTTCTCCTCCAGCCTCCTTCCGCTCTCCTCACAAATATATAAATAAATAAAAATAAATCCATCAGAAGTCTGTGTTGTTGAAACGCCAACCTGCCACACAGTTACATAAATCAAACGCTCGCCCCGTGTCAAAAAGACAGAGAGAGAGAGAGAGAGAGAGGGAGAAACTCTTCCCTCTGCTCAAAGTGGAAGAGCAGCTTTCAGTACTGTAGTGGCTACAGAGGTCAATTATAGTTGGCCATCAATTTTACACACACTTAAATTGAGTGCCGGTACAGGTTGTAAAGCACTCTCCATCTGCTACATACATCAGTCATCTTTATAACTGCTGCCGCTGGTACTGCGCTTCCTACACTTCCTCCACCACCCCCTCCTGCAGGCCCTGTTTCAGCCGCCTCTGGACAATTGGAGATACTGTGCTGTTTGGGAAAAAAAAAGAGAAGAGGGTGACGGAGGGGGAAGAGGGGGGAGGAGGGGAGTTATTGCAACTTATTCGCTTTCCCACTCACCATTTACTTTCCAGTTTTTGTCACTCACTTATTTGCATAATCACTTCTCGTCTGTTTTTTTTTTTTTCCTTTTTTTCGCTCATTTCATAAAAACTTTTGTTTGTTTTTCTTCCCACTTGTTCATCAGCACATTTCTGTTGCCCACTGTGGTGTTTTTTTCCTCCTCGGTGACTCACTTAGTCGTGAGTGAGTCACTCATTTAAAGAATGTGTTTATTGGCATTTCATTTCTATCTGACAAAACTGGTGAGTGCTCGAATAAATTAAAATACATTCACTCCCACTGTCATTGTTCTACACACACACACACACACACATGCAGTATAAGCAGTGAGTTGGGAGGATAGTGCATTAATAATATTGGCTCTGGTTCTTGGCCACTGTCTTCGTTCCACTGTGACACAATAGTGCTGCAGAAGCTCCGAGGGAAAGATCCTGAGTAATGGCTTTGGACCAGAGATATATACACTGTAGGTAACCTTCAGACGACGGAGGAGAGGAAGCTGGGAAGGTTTTGTTCGTTTTGTTTGGACGATATACGTGCTGTTGTTGTTGGGTTGTGTTTTCTTTCTTATACGCTGCTCTGTAAAGGTTATTGATGATTCCCACTGGCTGGAGAAGCTGAAACCAGGACAGACTGTTACATTCACTGCACAAAATACCACAGGTGTTGAAAATGGAAAAGTTGCACAGATTTTTCAAATTACAACCAGACTGAACATGTTCTCTGTAAAAAGTCACATGGAAAACTCTCCAGATATGACTCCTGCAAAAACCACGAGAGACATCTGTGTAGAATTTGTCTGAAAGAACATGGTATTTGTAAGATTTTAATAAGTCGGACTTCAATACTCAGGATGCTCTTGGAGAAAAAAGGTGAACGTGACGGGATGAAGGTTGTTGTTGTTGTTGGCAGCCATGCTGTACCTCTCGTTTTAATTTTGCACAAGCTACATATATGTTTTTCTTTTTATTCACTAAAAGACATTTGATTTGAATCCAGACATGAAAACATGGAAAAATGGAAACATCAGAGTAACTCTTGATAGGATACGATGTGATATGATGTGGTATGTCTTCATACATTGAACTACTTAGCTGACAACTGAGATGAATCAAGACTTTGATCTGAGCTAGCTAGCCAGTTAGCTTAGCATTAAGACAGGAAACAGCTAGCCTGCATCTGTCCAATGCTAACTAAATCCACCTATCAGTACCTCTAATGCTCATTAGTTAACTCTACATTCTCCTAACAAGTGTCCCCCATCATGCCGACCTGCTCCTTTAATCTCAGAGTGAAGCTAAGTGAGTAAAACCAAACTTTCTCATGTCCGACTGATGCATAGGTCTCATCATCAGCTGATCCATCACTGTCCAGATCATCAGCTGATCCGTCACTGTCCAGATCATCAGCTGATCCGTCACTGTCCAGATCATCACTCACTTTCCTTGTTGAGTGCGACATCAAACTGTTGCCTCTAATAGTGCTTTCAGCTTTGAATTATTTACCACACAGTCCCGGCCCGATAAATCTTTTATGACTTACCTTGACTTCAGTCTGCTTTTATGTGACTGCTGTGAAACTCATCTGGGCGGATGAGACCTGTTCCTGCTGACTGATGCTCCCAGATATTTTAAATGTTCTTAGTTTTTTACCTTTGATGGCTTTTCTTTTGAGTCATTAAGCTCCTAATTAATGCCGAGTCCCCTTCACTGAGTGTCCTGGTAAACATTGTCAAAGTCAAACAAACAACCTCAGTTCCTCAGCAGCCTTGATAATAACTACAATACAATGCGACTGGAAAGGGAATATAATGACTGGTGTGTTTACAGAGGTTCTTTCAGGTCAGAATACGTCCAGGAAGTAGGATGGATTGGCTGAAAAATGACTTTTAGACAGAGAGGGTTGCATTGTAATCATTTCAATAAATCATAGTGCAGAGGTTTTGAAGTAAAACTAGCTCTGTTTGAACATTCGCTGCCACTAATGACTCAATGTAAAGTCAATGTCAATGTAAAGTAGCTGAAGGCTGCTTTAAAAGTTACTGTATATTGGTATAGTTATGATAGTCACTGCAGATTTCATAGCTTCATCTGTTTGCTTCACACATGGTATTTTAATCCAACTGAATTCCCAGTGAAGCTGATTTCATTTACATGTTTTTCTGTTTCCGTTGTCAGACAATGGAACAACAGAGAAGTAGTAGGTCCCCCTAAGGTGTGGCCCTTTGTAGCCAACTGATGTGATCTACGACCCTGAACCGCGGCCCGGTCAGATCTGTGAGGTTGCACCCCTGTTATTTGCTCTCATTACTGGTGTGCAATGGTCGGACCACTCGTCGGATCCTTCTCTATCCCTTTTTAAAAAAAGGCTGCTTTTGTCAGCCACATTTCAGGGAGCCTCTGTGAAGCAGTCGGCCTCCAAAGGCTCGGGCCCCTGAAGTGGGACTTGGCTGTAGCGACAGGTGTGTCTTTCATTTGTGGAAAGTGCCGAAGGTTTGTCCGAAAGGCCACAAGATTTGTTGTTGTGTAGCACAGGGGGCTGACGACGAAAACTGTTGTGGATCCAGATCATAGTAGATTAAATCCAGTCACTACTTCACATAGTCGATAAAATGTCAATGAGTTACATACAGTGTGTTTTTTTTAGACATCTAAAAATCCTTTTGAAGGTTTTAACCCTGCGTTTGTTCTGGATGCTCATGATTATTTCATTATTGATTAATCCCATGGAAGCTTGTAAGCTCATACTCCATCATGGGAACAGCACGAGCACAATCTCTGATCCCTTTGATTAATCCATTCATCACGTTGTGGATAAAATGTCAGAAAATAGATAAAAGTGCTGTTCACATTTCCACCGCAGCCCCAGGTGACGTCAAAGATGTTCTTTCCAACCAAATATCCAGAACTTAAAGTTAGAGAGTGAAAAGCAGCAGCACCTCATATTTATACAGACGTAACCAGGGTGTGATTGATATTTTCCATTTGTTTGACATTTTACTTTTGTCACTTTGTCCCTCAGCCTCGCTGCTCCTGTCCAATTATTCCTGTTCTGAAATCCGCCTCGGCCTACACACTCACAAAAAGGCCTTTTACGTAACTGCTGCCAACCACAGGTTCGGTGGCTGTTTGGAGTATATTGCAGTTGTCATCATGTAGATGGTTTTAATCGCCATTATTTCGCTTTGATCAGTTGGTATACTCTTGAAGCTCATTAAAGAACAAAGGGTAGATTAGAGCAATAGTCGCCTCTGGAGCTGTAAAGAAAACATAAATGCTAAAGCGAGGACAGAAAAGTCCAGGTGAAGGACATGACGTGTAAACTTCAGAGAGTACAGTTAATGACCCCCCCAGTCTGCACCCTTATCTCCAGGGTCCTGCTCGCTGTTATTGCTGCGGCCGTTAAACCTTTGTCCAGTCGCTGCACCGACATGTCCTCTAGAAACAAACAAACGCTGAGAACAAAACACCCCCGATGTGTTGAGCTGATCTGATCTGTTGTACGGCCAAAAGTTGTTTTGAAGACAATTTCCTGTCTGACCCCGAAGCTAAACAGGGACATTCACATTAGGTCCTACACCTGTCTCCCAGGTCTAATTCAGTTCAGGGACTAAACTTTCATTTTGTCGTCGGCGTGTTGCCCCTCTGGTTCTTCTCCGAAATGAGTTTCATCCTTGTACCTTTAAAATTCCTCAACGTACCAAATGTCGGCCCATCAGAGATGCAGTGATCAAGTTTTATTTCTCTGATAGCAACTGGCCGATCCACAGCTGGCACACATTACAGACAGTTTATCTTACATCAGTCTCTCACACACTTTGTTAAAAAGTTTCACATATTCTCAGTGACCAGTTTCTAGGAGCATTAACTCCAGTCTACTGATTAGGACCTGACCGACATGGGAATTCTGGGGTCAATACCGATATTAGGGACACAATAACCGATATCTAGGTTAACCTGTATTAGTAGAGGGACAGCTTGGGATCTGGTCACTCTTGCTGCTTCGGAGACCTCCAGCCATCAGGACTCTCCAACAGGAAAAAGTTACATCTTACAGCTTGAAACCTGAGCAAACATTATTAAGGAGAATCGAATAGAAGTCCTTACTTGTGTCTGCAGTTCCCTTTGGTACAGTGGATACATGTAGAGAGATGTGGAGGAGCCAGATGTTGAATCATTCATGTCCTTGTGTTTGACTCTCTGGTCCACAGAGGGAATGAGACAAGCTTCCAGTGTGGGAAAGTGGTAGAAGATAGACTTTCTCCTGCCTGTCTTCTTTCTTTCTTTCTTTCTTTTTTTTTTTTTTTTTTTTACTAAATTTAACCTTTACAGTGTGTCTTTTAGAGACCACTGATGCAGAATGTCTTATTTTTAGTGCATCGCTCTAGGTGTATTTCAGTCCTTGGTTCCTCCATCTGTGAACATTTTTGGAAATGGAAATAAACCAAACCACATGTGTCGTGAACTCGGTCATTTATTCTGGTTTTTGTGGTCGTCTTTTCCCCCAGGATATGATGTTACTTCAGGCTAGTGTTGTCTGGCTTTATGCAGATGTTCAGACAAGGAAGGTCTGAAGGGCTGCACGATGGGAAAAGCTGCTTTTCTGGTTTTTATAATTGTGTTTATTCTAAAGACATTTATCTTTGCTTTTTTTTTGTTGCAGAAAACCTGAAAGGTTTTTTTTTTCCTCTTTAGAAATCAGAGGCAGTAAAAATCAGTCTTTGCACAAACTGAAACTCTTTGAGGGTTTATGAGTTGACTTGACATCATTTTAATGGGTGAGAGGAGAAATAATGAGTGTGACACAGAGCTCACAGTTGAATCACATATAAAACCTTATATGACACAGCCACCATTGAGTAAGCTCAAGGTTGAGTTACTTGTGTCTCTTAGTCCTCAAACATCAGTCTCTGACTATTGATGTTCAGTCTTGATGTTCTTGCATCACTGCTGCCGCTCTAGACGATGATTGGCCTGATTTTGAGGCCAATCAATTGGGGGGGGCCTTATCGGAGCCAAAAGTCACGACTAACTTCGTCGTCACTGTTGCTCTTCAAATCCTGTTTTCTTGAGTACAAGGCCAAGAAACTGATATATATGTTTGTATACTCTCTAAAGTCTGAGTGACCCAGATATTTCATCGCATAAAATATGTAAGTACAGAAGAGGTGTCCCCTCCTTGTCATATTTGTGTGCGGAACATCTGGCGTGTTCACGCTGCGAGACAAAGTTTCTGCTCGACTGTGAAGCACAACAAGAGAGCTGGGAGATGGGCACAAAAGGAAAAGTGACAAGGTGCCGGTGAGAGCTGTGGCGCATCATTATAGAAGAAGAGGAAGAAGAAAAAACAATGTCACAGAGCCGTGTAGAGTCCCACTCTCCTGAAATGAACTCTGCCAAGTGCTGTTTCACTTACTGCTCTGCAGCTGCCGAGTGTGTTGCTGTCATCTGGGAGTGTTGTCCTCCACCTTGTTGGAGGTGTTTGAAGTGTAAATGCTTGACCTCTGACCTTTTACACTGTGAACCAGCCTCACACAGCCTGTCTCAAACACAGTCAGGAAACTTAATGTGGACCAGAATCCAACCTATTTATGTTTTCTGCTTGTTATATACTGAACTATATTTATTTAAGTTACAGATACTATCTACACTGCAGACTACAGATTTTATGTTGTCATATTGATTACTATATGTTTCCCTGAAAATCAAGAAATCTGATCAGGCCTGATGCCCCGCCCACCACAGGTGGTTGCACTAGGTTGACGATGAGTGAAAGATCAGAAAGCAGAAGAAACAGGGAAGAGACTCGGCTACAGAGTCGAGAGTTACAGGGTGCAGCAAGCAAACGTACCAGAAAGTTAGCATAGCTAGCATCTTTTATTTGTTTATATTGTGTGTTAGCTTGAAGCTTGCAGTGTTGTGGTTGGTTGTGCTAATGCTAACACTCGTCATTGTCTCCTTAGGCTTTGTGATGTATGAAACTCTGGCTGTCTGAATCAATAATTGGACCTTTTCTTGTTAGATGAAACGCATGTATCCATCCTCCATCACCTTATTGTTTAATAACCCAACACCATTCATCTTACTCCCCTTTTACTAATTGCTGTACTAACCATACTGTGTGTGGCGTCATAAATAATCACAGCAACACAAGCCTTGTACACACACAGACGTGTCACGCCTCGTGACACCGGCGGCGTTTTCAATCTGGAGCCGATCGCAGTGTAAAAATCACTCTCATGTTCTCATTGTCTCCAAATAAGGTTGAGCTGATATTTACACAGGGAGCGGATCGTCTGTGGCAACCATCATCCCCTCGTGTGGTACAAAGGAAATTATCCTCCAGCTCCGTCATTAGTCTCTTCCTTCTTTTTAATTGTTCTGTCATGGCAACAGCTAATGAGGAATAACCAGCTGGAGGTGCCGTTAAATTTATGTCAAGTCTCACACCATGTTCATGACTGACTCAAAGTATTAGGGTAATTGTAACATAATGCTTTTAAGGAGAGAACAGCAAGAAAAAGCTTTGACAATGTTAGTGTGCAACTCTATCAATCAAACTTTATTTATGGAGCAGTTTTCATACAAAGCACGTAAGTGCTTTACATAATAAAATAATAGAAAACAAACAATATGCCCACTCATTCCACACACACACACACGTTTGCACAAATATAAAGTCAAAAACTTTATCAGGTAACACCACACTTCCACTTCCTGCTCTGAGTAAGATTCAGGTGCGACAGGTGTGTGTGCCGCTTCAGGTGCGACAGGTGTGTGTGCCGCTGTGACAACAATGAGAAAAAACAGAAACTGTCTGAACAGCCGCCTTAAATCTTTGACTTTGGACAGATACACTTTGGTTTTTACACACAGACTTCAGAGCTGAAAACAAACGGACTTTCGCAGTTTTTCCTCGGAGATCATTTTACAAGAGGAGCAAAATGAAGTAAACACACGATGTTGCTGCTTATGCTGCCACGGGCGAAGCGTAATCAATTTACATGCTGTAGACCCCCCCCTCCCCCCCGAAGCTGAGATCAACATATATACAAACAGATTTGGGGCAACTCCAGTCAAAACAAAGGTAGAGTTCCTCTTCTCTTAATCCACACAGTGTAGACGAAGTGTAGCCAGAAGAACAAAAGGACCCAGCTGGAAGCAGAAACCGTGACGACAGGAGCTCATTACTAAAATAAACACTCTGTTCTCCTCTTGTGTTTCTTCTCCCGTCTCTTTTCTCCAATCACTTTCATGCATGAACACCAGTGAGGCTTTGTTTTCCTCCATCGCGGGCGCGTTGTTTATGTGTTATTGAAGATAAAAGTTAGGAAGCCTCTCCGCGCCTCTCGAGGGCGACGCTCCAAAGTGTTTCTCAGGCAACCTCATTTAGAGATGGTAAAAGCCCCGACAACAAAAGACACAAACTGTAATCTGCAGGCAGATGAGGAGGAGGATGTCTGAGGAGGAGGGAGACGTTTGTTGTTCTCTGGTCATGGCGGCGCAAAGTTAAAGGGGAACTATGCAAGTCCGGCCGCTTCCCCGATGTTTTGCTAACCCTCCACCTGGACATGTGCATTTGTTTTTAACGAAGCAGGCAAGAAAGCAATCCAGGGAGCAATGGATAACATCATATATCACATACGATGTTACCACGTGTATATTTGTGTAGTCTTATCTGTCATAAACAGGAAACCATGGGTTATGGAGTGTGTTTGTGTCCCGGTGCTGCTGAGACGAGAGCCTGGAGGTGCTGATGTTGCAAGAGATGCTAAGTCAGAGCGCCTCCATTCTCCCTGTAACAAGCTACAAGTCATTTATTTTACCATCACAATTCCTCTGAAGCTGTTTAATTAAAGTAAAACTGTAGCATTCAACAGGCCTCGTCCTCACTTCCTGTTTCACCTCTCAGTGCAAACACAAAAAAAACGATCAGAACTTTATGTTATTGTTCCTCAAGGGGAAATTTGTCATTAAGGTTTATTTGTGATTAACGTGTCCTCTCAGTGCTCATTAGATCATGAGTTTGGCACTAGATTAAAGTGCTTTTATTGTCTTAATAAATGGTTTCACAGCTTTTTATTATTATGAATGTCCATTCGTGACTTTCTGGCCTCGTGCTCGAATGAATCATCACAAAGTGAGTTGATGGCCACGCTAAGGTGAATCCATCAAATAATGATGAGTGAATCATGAGATAACCTTGTTGCCTCTGTCAACATATAGTCTTTGCTGTGCGATCCAGCTCTCCCACTCTTAAAAAGTCATCACATATTCAGTTGGTTTCATCAGACAAGGACCTTCAGAGTGTGCTGGGCTGGTTTTGCAGTTGAGTTGGCCAAGTCTGGTTTCCTGCTGGGAAACAGTGGATTTCTTCCTTCTGCCTCTCTGAATGCATATATATAAATATGTATATTAATGACTGATAGAACTGGTGCCTAGTCCAAACCAGGACAGACAGCCCCAGATGAAAAGTACACTATGGACACTCGTGTGTGTGTGCTTTCAGATGTATGGTGCAGTATAAAGACTGAGGAGTTGCTCAGTGCTGCTTTTGTCTAAGTGGCCCCCAAAAACATCTCAGAGAGAAACTTCAGCACAAACCGGCCTCAGAAACCTTTTCATCGGTCGAACCGAAGCTTCTTATTTTTCACACTTTAGTGTCTCCCTCTGTCAATGAGGCTGGATGCGTTGGCAAGATCACACAGAATTGATTAAGAAAGCACCATCTTGCCACTGATGAATACTTAATGGGTTTCAGTGCCTATGGGGAGCCACCGTGTGTGTCTGCTGGCCTATAAACAGAAAGCCAAGGAGAAGCTGGGGAAACCATACACTCAATATACACACACACACACGGGCCTGTGATAGCATCTCTGGAATGACTTGTAAGAGCACAAGATTACAAGTTCGGTTGACTTGATAAATGTTAACGACATTATGTTCAGATAAGGATCAAGACACTGGATTGAAAAGCGCTGAATTGGCTGGAGTGAATCAGCCCGCGAGATATAATTATTGTGCCAGCTCAAGAGACGACATCATAAAGTCATGTGATATTCAATTAAGAAACGCCCTGAGAGGCCGCGGCGGAGGGGAATCAATGCAATCATGGAGACAGGGAAGGAATCATAAATCGATGGAAGAAGTCCACGGCAGTCCTGCAGCATCCTACATAACATCTGTGTTGGAGGAGAGAGTCTCCACGGAGACGGACTCCAGCGGCATTAACACACACACACACCATTAAACACCAATTACAATCCAATTACTGCACAATGACATCATCAAGGGGAGCCTCCTTGTCGGTGAATCGATGCATGTCAGTCACCACGGAGATACTGAGCGCCTAGGAAGGTGACACCATGGCAACCACCATGATACATATAAGAACGATTGTATCCAGCCAGAAACTCGGAGATAATAACCAGCGGGGCGTGTTACACCTCTCAGGAGATGCTCATTCACACACACACAGACACACACACTCAAACGGCATACAACTGTGTGTGTCTTCATATCTTTTTCTGTTGCTATGGCGTTGAGCCTTTTAATTGGACGCGTGAGGATTGTGGCTGTAATTAATGAAAGAGCTGCTCTGAGCTGCCGTGTTAATGGACGGCTTCGTATGTGTGCACGTTACATTTAGACAACGTTTACTGTTCCACCATCATCCTCTCTTCTTTCATCTTCACCTGTTCACTCTCTCCATCTGCCCCCCCCCTCCTCAGCCTCTTTAATGTTTGATGTTTTCAAAGGTTTTTTTTTTTGAATGAACTTTATTTGTCATTGTACACACTGAAGTATCCACACAGAGCAGCAGCATCATTTTTTTTAAACATATATGGTATTTATCAAGTTTCACATAAGATGTAAAAAAGACACACTAATGGAAAAGATGTTTACAAAGTCGTCCCCATAAGTCATTCAGTTTGGTTTTTTGAAACAGATAATGTGCACCAACCATTTTCAAGGTTCAAGGTAAGGTAACTTTATTCGTAGGTAGAATCAGTTGACAGTGGAGTGAGTCATCACATAAGAGAGCTCACGACAAAGACAGGACAGAGGTGACCAGTGACGGAGTCCTCAAAGAATATTTGATAATATATAAATAACAACCGTCTCAGTCGGTGTCTGTTTTTTAAAAACAGCAGGTTTGATTCTTGTGTCAGACTCTTCCAGTGATGACACTCGACCGACGTCATGCCTTAGTATCGGCTTGGCTGGCTTTGAACCTCAGCTGAGGCGTTACCAAAAAAAGCCGAGTCAAGCTGAGTAATGCTAGTGGAAAAGGAGAAAGAGCTGGTGCAGTAAATGATCGGTCCATTCAGGAGTCAAACCAGCGATCAACAGCTTCTGGGCTCCATCAGCCCATATGGGAGCAGCCCTCTAATGCCCAACATCTGCAGTGTGTTTACTCTGCTGATGACATCAAAATCAAACCTTTTAGTCTGTTTCCGTCTCCTGCGTCACGTCCCTCAGTTTCACCTCAGCGGCTCGTTTACCAGCAAAGTGAGCGACAAAGCGAATTACAATCTGTGGCTCTGATTTCCTCCATATGTTTTCAATTATTCATCATATTTTAGTTGTTTATTATTTCAGCCTTTTGCAGGAGTAAGCATCAACACCACAGTATTGATGAACATTGATGACCTTTTTGCATCAGTAAATGAAAAACACACATTTGTTTTGGTAACGTGTCACGTAACAACCTCAATGATCCAGTGTGAGACACTGGATCAGTTCTGTAGCTTCACTAACTGACTTGGTGTGATATCAAAAGTCACTCTTATTGCTTATTATCTTCTCCAGCCATAAGAGGTGAGAGTGTGACTCGGGCTTCCCATGGTGATGAGATGAACACTCGCACGCTTTGATATATTCTCACCTGGAGGCTATAGGAAGGCAGGAGGGATTTAAAGGAATCACCCCACTGCCTCGTGAACAGAGCTGGAGCCCCGCGTCATCTTTGTAACGTGCGCCATGATACTTTACAATCACTGGCTTTTAATGTGCACCCCCACACCACCTCAAGCACCCCCCCACCCTCACCCACCCCCGGCGTCCATGTGGGGTCCCCGCTGGAGGAATGAATGTAACACCCTTTCTCATTTCACCCTCCTTGATTTGTTATTATCTCCCTCTCATCCTTTGCCTCTGTCCTCTTTGCTCTCGTACCTCCCTTTCCTTTTTCATTTCTGCAATTTTCTGTATCACATTCATCACAGCCCGGGTCACTTACAACAATTAAATGGGTGTCGCGTCCCCACCCGGAGCATGCCTGGAGAAGAGCATTAAATTTCTCACATTCAGCTCTCATCTCTTTTTTCTCTCCTCCTCCTCTGTTTGTTCGCTTCATAACCTCTCTCCTCTTTCTGAACCCTCTCTGTCTTTATCTCTGTCCTCTGTCAAACCCACCTGGCTGCTGCTGCTGCTGCTGCTGTGTGCTGAATCTACATTAGTCTGATTGCCATGACGGAGAGAGAGAGAGAGAGAGAGGGAGAGAGGGAGAGAAAGAGGCAGGACAGAATAATGGCACTTAAGAGCGCTGATGACTGAAGCTTTAACGCTCACTCCGCCTGTCACTCACCTTTACATTGCAGCACTGTGGATGAAGAAGGAACATGGTGAATAGTGCACAACTTTGTAGGAGGGAAAGTCAGAACTGCAGCTTGGTAATAACACAGAGAATACCAGGTTAGACACCCACTGGCCCGTCCAGGGCCTGGTGCTGGTCCAGCCTTAATTCAAGCAACTCTTCATATCCACTGAGAAATATGCAACATCCCTTGTTCTGTGTCTCCAGCATCCATGAAGCACGAAGCTCCCTCTGAATGGAAGGATCTACCTGTTTTCATGAGATTGATTTCCTCCCTCTGCTGCTTCAGGACGTCTTTATATTCTTATCTTATCTTAAATCAACATGTTTGTGTTTTTCATTTGTGTTGAACCAAGCTGCTCTTTGAGACGTTCACTTGTTGCCTTGTAGTGTCAGGTTTTAACTCCCCTGTCTAATGGCTGAGAGTTCTTGTATTTGCGTCATGCTACATCCTTCAGATCCTTTAAATCAAGGTTAAAACTGTAGACGTGTGAGTACGTGTCCTTCAGGTGGCAGCAGGCAGAAGTTTTTCATACAGTATCCAGTCACACCTGTCTCACGCTGCCTCATTTGAATCAGCCTTAAACCTGTGGAAAAGCCAGAAAGTCTGGTCTGTACCCAGAGTCGCTGCAGCATCACAGTGTTAGAGGCTAAGTGCTGCATGCTCCAAATGATTAGCACGTGTTCTGTGGCCATTGTTATGTTCGACATCTTGTCCAGAAGTAGGCCCATCAATCACCTTACTATCAATCACACCGGTACCTCAAGGAGATATTTCTCAAGTGTTAACTAATGGAAAAACACACTGCTTTATGCAAATATAACGTCATTAAACATGAACAAAAAACAATGTCAGATATTGTCCAGAAACACTCGAAGGCCTCGCTGCTCCAATAAAAACATGACGGCTCCATCTAATTGTCCTCAGGGATGGTTTAGTTGGGGGGTCAAGGCAAAGGTCAACATAGAATGTGTGTTAATTGCTTGTCAAAACAAATAATAGTCGTGGAGGATTTTGCTTTCATGCATTCACTTTGACATCACATTGTCCAAAACCCAGAACAGACAGGCAGGCAGACCTCACGTTATGTTCAAGGTAAATTCAAAACACCTTCATTGCTGCTCTTTTTCTCCACCCCTCTGTTCTAGTTGTAACTGTCAGAGAAATGAATAAAGGTTTGGATGAAGCCGGGGGGGGGGGGGGCAAAAAAGAAAAGAGCAATCACCCCCTGTTACCATCCAATCAGCCAGGGTTATATACTTGGCATGTCTCATATCACATCAGTGCTCAGTTCAATCTGCTGGGAGAGAGGGGACTTAACCTTCTGCTCTGCACATGAACACACACACATACACACACACCCCACACACCACACACACACAGCTAATAACCTTTTTTTTTTTTTTCTTGCCTTATTTTTCTTTTTTGAATTTGGATCCATGAAGTGAAAACAGGTTTTTCAAAGAAAAGCAGATGTTGGATCATGTCTTTTTTTTTTTTTTTATCTATTATGAAGAAACTCCTGAGTGTGTTGATGCTCCAGGTGAAATTATGAGCTGATGTACAAGAACATTTTTAAATTGATCTGTGTCTTATCTCCCCATTTTAAAGTATGAAACCTCTGTATCAAAGCTAGAGTCTGGAGGTTTTTGCTCAAAGATAAACACTAGACTTACACAAATGAAATCCGGCTTAATCATCACCCATGGGCTTCTGTTCCTGTGTGGTGGTGCCTGTGTCTGCAGAGCCCCCTCCCCCTGCCTGTGTATTGGTCTTTGTTTTGTTGTGTTGTGCATGTGGTCGTTTCTGGGCGGAGAGTCGGTGTTTTCTCTCCAGCCAATGGCAGAGCAGGTGAAGTTCGGTGCAGCAGCGAGTAGGAGGACTGTTAGCCCTGCTAAAAAGCAGAGCTCCTTTCAGATACTTGTCGTCTTATAAGAAACGACAGCAGGCCGACAGAGAGTTGAGTCGAGACAACTTATCCCAGGATGAAGGAACTTCTGAAGCCTGAAGTGTCAATGGATCATCATATGTTCAGTGTTTTGTCTTAACGCTCCACTCATGAGTTTTTAACAATTCACTGGTGTCTAAAATATTTAGCAAAGACAAAAACATCTCAGCAGGAGTTTGAAGGTTTTAATGCAGATATTTGGGCGACATATTTTCATTGGTTCTTTGGTTCAAATTGTTTGTGCTCTGCAGTGTCTTCTGTCTGTCGCCTGTACGTTACTGGTACGTTACCATACCACAGACAGAGTTAGCATTTAGCAGCTATGAGCTAGATGTTTCTGTCAGTTGGACAAAAAGGGATCAAAAGAGAGTCAGCGTTGGACTTGGGTGCATCAAGGTTACAAATGCATTTTAATAACTACTTCATGTGTGGTCATAGTTCAATTGTGCTGCCCCCAAGTGGCCAAACAATGAACTAATGTGGATTCAATCACAGGTGAAACGTCAACATGGCAGCATGTGTGTAAAGAACCACTCCCCAGTGGGTCGTAAGGTTTTAAGCGAGTCTTGAACTTATTTGGTGTGAAAACATTTGATCTTTCCTTTCAGGCCACATCACCCTGCACTAATTCACAGTGATTTTTCGTTGTGTTGGTGAAGCTCAAATGAGGCTTTCAGCAGCCTGAGTGAGACAATCATGTGGGCGTTTCCCATAGAAGAAGAAGAAAAAAAGCTCCTCTCTGGCTGTGAATCACAAGCAGTGATGAAGATGCCCACTTGATGAGCTCAAGCCTGACAAGTCTGAGTTTTCAAATTGCCACCATACACTGGTTAACCCTCAATTTAGCTAAAGACATTTCCCTCCAGCAACACCCTCAAGCCAAACGGTGTCTTGTCCATTATGTGTGAGCGTCCAGCTATAATAAAGTTGTTTCTTCAACCCATAATTTAGTTTTATTGCTTGTAATCAGTACCACAGCTTACAGACTTTGGCCCCAATCTCACTTCTCTTCCCTTAACCCCACCCCTTGGTTTCAATTGCACTCGCTAGATAGATAGTTTGGACACCCTACCCTTCTGCAGGAACACACAAAACCAAGGGCTTGGGCTGATTTTGAGGGGAATTGCAAGTATTGGTACGGAGCATATGTCTTGTTTACTTATTGTTTCAGACTTGTTCCTTCTGCCAGAACCCTTTCATCATACAGCGCCTTTAAAGACTTGTCACTGTCTTTATCTGTCCATATTTCTGCCCTCCCCTCTGTGTCCCTCTGTATCCCTCTGCTCATTTCGTCTCCTCTCCTTTGATTCCTTCTCTCTTTATCTGACAGCCTACACAATTCCCATCTCTCACTCAGATCCTCAGTGGAGGACTTGTGCTCTGTTCAACCCTTCTCTTACCAGCTCTAATTGGAGTGTGGACAGGGCTATTAGCGTGTTAGTGCTCCCATCTGATAAAGGTCAAACCCCTTTTCCAGAGCAGGCAGCTCGAGAAAGGTGGGCAAAGCGAGCACAAGTGTGTGTGTGTGTGTTATGTGTGTGTGTGTCTCAGCTTATTAGGCTTCACCTTTAGGCTTCAGTGAGAGGATAGGCAGGCTCTCTCTGATGGCTGCTAAATGCCTTAACAACCCCAGTATTCTGGGAGTTGACCTTTTCCCCTGGGAGAGTCCAAGCTATACATGTACACACACACACACACACAGACACACACACACACCTTGCTTCTATATACAGATGCAGGGTTTGGTGCTGTGATTATGAAGGTGCTGTGCAGGTGCTTGGCTGCTGTCAGATTACGGTAATTGCTCTCCAGGATGATGTAGTGTCCGCTGTGCTCCTGCTCATTAAAGGCCACAGAGACAACAGAGACGACGCACAGGGAAAGATGATTTAGAAGATTTTAAAAGAGGGAGGGGTGGGGGTGGGGGAGGAGGGCTGGGGGATGCAATTGAATTTAATGCAAATCAGATTTGAATTGAAGCGAGGTTACGAGGAAGTCGCCGAGCAGAACAGCACAACTGTCAAGAAGATCTTTGAACAGAAAACTGTAGTTATTCTCATGGAAATGAAGAAGCTGAAGCACATTTTCTACACAGAGGGTTCACACTCATTTATAGACTTATCACAGGAGTCCTTTACACTTGACACTGCACAATGGACGACTAAAGGGTTGGATCGGACTAATACTTGGAGTAGAGCCAGAATCAAGAAATGTAAAAGCTTTGCTGTCATTCATTTGAACCAGTTGTTGTTAATGCAGGTGTGGTTGGTTAGTTGAGATGATAGATTTCTGCTAGTACGCAAGTTGATGTCAAGTGGCGTTCAGGCTGTGGACAACAGAGCCAGATCTGTGATTTTTGCAAGTCTGTTACAGTTCAGTAAACTCATGTTGTTGACGTAGCTCCTGACTTGGATGGATCCACACACATCTGAGGTCAGACTGATTGATCCACTGCAGTTTCCATGGTCCAAATTCATTTTGAAACTCAGACTTTGTAGCGAGCATGTCCTTAAAGTGTCCTGGCCATGACTCTAGAGCTCTCCACACCACACTGAACAAATCCCACTATCAATAAAGAGTATTGAATAAGATCAACAGCTCAAGAACAGACACTAAAGGGACGATCTGTGAGATTGTTTTGTGTCACTAGATTCACTCTCTTGTCATACTACCCAAGCATCCAGCAGAAGTCACAAAAGCAAGCCGAATAAATTTCCTTAAATTCTGACTTAAAAGCCGAAGTGAACTTTATTTTCACAGTCAAGCCTTACAGATGTGACAGTGCAGCGGCACATCTGGTTTTTGATCAACCTTAAAGGGCACATGTCACTCTGCTGCTCATTGACCTCCACTGGCTTCTCATGGGTCTCCTGCACCCATCAACTTGAACCTCCTCCTCATTCTCCATTGAGCTCCTTTTCTCTCACCAACAGTCTGTGCACTTCTTTACCTTAAATCTCTCTTTACACTTTCTCTTACTGAACTGTCACCAAGGTCTCCTACTGAACTGCAGCTCAAGTGTTGTCTCATATCATCCTGTTGAGGATAAAGTCCTGCCACGTGAGTGAAGGTAATGTCTCCGTTCTTGTTTGAATCACTTCACAATTCCCCAAGTGGCCTGTAGTTTCACTGCCTGAGTGAACGAAAAAAAACTGACACCCTCGTTTGCTTACACTTGTATTAGTTCACACATTACTGCAGAGATTGAAGGCTTCGTACAGTGTTTGCCCCCACAGTGATGAGATGGATTGTCAGAGGGTGACAAGAAGGATGCTATAAAGGTATTTGCACTGACATGACGGCGGTGTTATCTTTCTTTCTTCCCCTGGCGACGGCTTTTTTGGCGTTATATTTTCCCCAGCTATGTGTAGGAACGTCGCTATAATGAGATCGACTGGGAATCTGTGAAAAAATCCCACAATCAGCAAAAAAAGGTGGTGGTTGGGGGGGTGTGTGTGTGTGTGTGGGGGGGCTGATGAGGTAACAGAGGAGTCTGACATCTCAGAGAAGAAAGAAAGGACAGAAAGACAAGTGGCAAAACTTTGAAAATGGACGCCTGAGGTTTTTGTATAAATAGCAGAGAGCATATCACTAATCCAGACAGACAGCAGATACCAACACACACACACCAACACACACACCACACACACACACACACACAACACACACACACACACATCGCTGTCTAAACTCAGATGAACTGCAAAATCACACACACAACAGAGGAAAGAAGACGACAGATCACTCAAGAAATCTGTTTGGTCTGGATGGAGGTCAGATCAGGGTCAGGTGATGCGTCTCACCACAAACTTTATTTCCACAAACAAATGTGTTACACAAAAGCAGAGGACGTCAGTAGAAATATAAAGGATGTGTGTGCATGGTTAACTGATTATGGAATCTGATCACTCCGGCGTGTGTATCAATGAGGTTGTGTTGCGTAGTGTGTCTTGCAGCAATGCGCTGAAATTCATTACATGGCAGCAAAGCACACAAAGGCCTAATCTTATAGGCCTCATGAGGGGGCACAGCTGTTGGACTTTTAATTTGAAGTACAAACACTGGGAATCACTGATCATGCTGTACCAACTCTGTTCTGCCCTGCACTGTGTGAGTGTTGTCCCACCAATATTGGGCAAACAGGCGGCCATCACAGTGAATGAATCACTGCAGAAGGTGGACATGATTGTTGAGTTTTTCAGTCTTGGGAGCTCCAAAAAAACTTGAAGCTTCATCACTTTGAGACTGTGATGTGGTCGCTGTGTGTGTGGTGTGTTTGTGTTTGTGTGTGTGGTGGTGTGTGTTGTTGTGTGTGTGTGTGTGTGTGTGTGTGTGTGTGTGGTGCAACAGGGATTCAGTGAGTAATATGACACAAACCCTGAGACATATAACAATCCTCGGTGGCCCACGGTGCGGTATGAGGCCGTATGTTTCTGGTAACTTAGAGCAAACCTTTTCAACACCACATTAAAGATTATCAGTGAGAAGTGACGTTTGATATAA
>JAFELL010001520.1:0-52463 GCA_019059645.1 Caranx melampygus
ATGAGATGATATTGTCATCAGAATTATCTTGTGGACTGTAGTTGTGGTGATTGTTGTGCTTCTCTTTGAATAACTTGGAATTATCACTCAAACTTTACAACAGTGCAGCTGAGACGATGTCGCTGCTGCAGAACTCAGAGCTGAAGACTCCTGGATTTTTATCTTCTGTCCTCTTATAAGATCTTCACGTTTTGTTCACCGAATGAAAGAAGCTGCAGTGAAACAATCAGCTTCCCCCTCTGGAAGACTGTGGTTTCCACACACAACAACAACAACAACCAGCGACATGGACCCAAGTGCTCAGTCATCGCCCTCACACGGACCCCTCCGCCCCCCCATCCTGCCTGCTGCCTCCCAATTAGTGGTGTCTTTGCCTCAAGTTGCTCTGTCAGCTCCGATCAAGGCAGCTTGTCTTCTCTGACATGACTGAGCATCCAGAACCCCACCTCGAGGCCCTGCTGCCCAGAGGACGAGCCGCCACAAAGAAGGATGCAAGACAGAGAGGAAGAAAAGAAGAGGAGAAGAAGAAGATGTGGAAAAATGAGGAAGCTGTAGGCCTTAATGTCGTGTCTTTTCTTATTGGATCTTCCATCTTTGTCTGAAATCTAAAATCAGCACATCGAGTCTGTGAGAACAGTTGTGTCTTTTCTCACAGTTGAATTTTTAAGGAGCTTTTAAAGTTCTCGCTGCAGCTCTGACAACAAATGAACTCTAACGACAGACTTCTTGAGCCGTTCAAACAGCAGAAAAGACACAGAGACCTCAGAGCTACAAGCAGAGCTCTGCGCAGCGTCTCCAGCGCAAACATCACCACGCAGATTCCACAAAGGCGACTGTGACGCAACTGTGATTCAAAGTTTCTTTGTGGGTTTCAGAAAATTAACCTCAATTATCAGCAGCTGCAGCGATCACACAATGAAAAGTGCAGCAGGAGCTCACGCGCCCTCAGATGGAGGCTTTTTTTTCTTAATGATGCACATATCAGAATATGAGCCCTCAGGCTTTTGAACTGAGATTCATTATGTCTTTCTCATGTTTTTCATTAAAATGAAACTTGTGTTCTTTCCCAACCATGTGTGTGTGTGTGTGTGTGTGATTGCACTCCATTGCTCATGCTCTTATCTGATGAGTGAAAGCAGATAATTAGAGAGTGGTTAAAAGGATCCGAGGCCTTTGATAGACAGCGCTCTTCAAGGAAGTGGGGCCATGGACTCACTCGGTTCATTTTAATGGTTTGATAATAACACCACCCACCCACCGACCAACCTCACCCCTCCTGACTCATTCAGAAATCTAGCTTCATTAACAAATATTCAATCGTGAACAGCTGAGAGCATCGACTTCATCTGACCTTTCCTTTCAAACCAAACTCCAGACATGAGAGTCAGAGGTCAACGAGCCCGGACTGATGTGACACACTGATCATCAAGATACGCAACACACACACACACACACATTGAAAACACACATACTGAAGAACTGGTTTGCCCTGTTCTCTCTCTTTGATTGAAGGCCGTATCTGTTTCTGCAGATGAAGACTCAAACATTTTATACACATGTACATGTTTACACAGTCAGAGTCAGGTGGCCTCTTCAGAAGGAGAGAACTAACCACAACATGGCACTGAACTGTTTACAGATGGGAACTGGTTGGATCCAGAGGAATGTTTATTGCCTCAGGTGTGTGACTGATCACAGGTTCAACCCCAAACAAGTGCCCATTAGTTAAGGCCGCCCTGTTCAGGGAGGTTCAGATGGCTGCGTAAAAGTCACCACAAAAACAGAAGCATGAAAGAGAGCAGGCTGAGGAAAGCTGGCTTTTATGCCTTCCTCACAGGTGCAGCCAGTTAGGGTGGGCGGAGCCTCAGCAATCAGGAACAAGTCAAACACCTGCAAGAGAAAACCAGCAGCACATGTAGAAGTATAAATGGGATCTAAAGCCTCATTCACAAACAGTGTGCAGGTTCTTTCTTGACATTTTATTATGTTTAGAGATGTTTCTTTATCTTTTTTAAAAAAGAGTGAAGCCACAAAGTGCATCCACATTGATCCTGAATGAGCTGCACATGAAGCTAGTGACACAAAGTGTAACAGTTTGTCAGGTGAAGCTTTGAGAGCCTCAGGTGTCTCGACATTTGAACAGTAACAGGTGATGTTCAGGTAACGTGAGGGCTCACAGTGTGGTGCGTTTGAGTTCAGAACAACAGTCGGAGGGTTCGATGATGACAGTGAAAAGCAGAAGCACAGTAACAGGAGCGTTGGGTTGCTGTTGTTGTTATCTTGAGTTGTCAGATGT
Source organism: Caranx melampygus (assembly GCA_019059645.1). NCBI lineage: Eukaryota > Metazoa > Chordata > Actinopteri > Carangiformes > Carangidae > Caranx > Caranx melampygus. The sequence goes on from JAFELL010001520.1 coordinate 2,297, forward strand.
GAACATGGGACCTCCACATCTCTGGAGTGTGCAAACATGGCTTTAGCTCTGTAGGGGGCGCTGCATGTTCGTAAACATTATACGTCTACGTGGCAAATAAATGAGTTGGTTTTTACCACAACTCTGCCTCCAATAACATCGGGACGACGTGTGACACGTAAACACAGACAGAATGCGGGGAAAGTTGTGAATTGCTCCCAATTAATGAGGTTACCTTAGCAACAGGTCAGTAACTATTAGTAGCTATAGAAACAGCATCCCAGAGGGGCGGAGTCAGTCTGACGTAGTAAATTAGTTCAAACTTTCCAAACGCTTTTGGTTTGGTAAAAATTCACAGGAGAATTTAGCAAAATAATCAGAACATCCCTCCGTCTTATAAACTAGACAAAGGACATTAACGTTAAATTCTCAAGTCTGAACCATGTGGGATTCAAGTCAGATCCACCTCCAAAAGCACAAACATGAATACAATGAATGCATTAAGTTCCATTCACACAGCATAAAGCTTACAAAGAAAGCCTTTATCAATCCTCGTTTGCATCACATTCATGGTGTCTCGATACAAATACATGAAGACACGATACTCAGCGTCGTGTCCGTCGACATTAAATACGAAATCACGCGACAAGCTCAACACTGTGTGTGTTGGATATGGGCTACAGTGTTTTGTATACTCTCAACCACTTATAGTTACAGAGACGTCTGAATGATACACTGAGCAGCATCTTTGTAAAATATTTGGTAACACTTTCCTTAAGGCATACAGCTGTATTAGATTATATAATGGGAGATATTTCCATGGCAACATGACTCTTACAGTCACTTTCTGGTGGTGGTCGTCTTCATAGATCTTGCACATTTATGCATTTGAGTCCCTTGACAAGTGTGATGGTGTCAGCTAAGAAACAAAATGTTATTTAGAGCTGAATTAAAATATCCACACAAACTGAAGATCCAACAAGACGAAGCTTGACTCATTCAGCTCAGCTCCTCTTTTGCTTTTATGTTGTTACTTTTAGTATAGAGTCCATTTGCATTGGGGAATATTATGGCCCTCTGAAATATGGAGTTCCACAAGGCTCTATTCTTGATCCTCTGTGCATTTCCAATTACCCTCAACATGCATAAAAAAATCACCTGTGAAACAAATACAAAATGTTTGCTGTTATGCAGATGATACTCACGTATATATGTGCAAATCCAGGAGATTCTCAACTGCCCAAAGTTGGCAGAAACATTTCCTGATTTTTCTTAAATTCTGCAAAATAACTTTCATTTAACTTCCTGTTTATTTGTCCAAATAAGTTGTGTTAAAATGAATGATTGCTTTCATTATGTTTGTCATTTCAAAATAAAATTATTTTAAAATGGGATCAATAATGAGCAGCATTTTAAAGACGTATGGCACGTATATGGAGAGTGAGTGGGTTTGGGTTGTTGTCAGGAGGGGCAACTATTTACAAACTTACTGTTAGTAATGTGAAGATGTGACTGCTCTATAGAGACTTACTCTGTATGTCTTAAGTCAAGTGCAACCAGAAGTGTTTGTCTTGTGCCAACAATTAAATACAACATGTAAAAGAAAAAATAGCACAGTTCAATAAACCAAAGCAAGCTTGTCCATTTTCGTCGTCATCTCTTGACATAATTTACATTAGATTCTACAAGAAAATGACACGTTGACAGCCGTACACCAACAGCAATGAACAAAAAAAAAAAAGGCAAACACAGAATATCATGCAACTGCTGCGAAAAACACCTGCTGCATGAATAAAACCAACATAATTCACCTTCATAATCAGAGAGTTATTATTTTTCTTTCAGGCCCTGGTGTCCACCCAGCACTTCTGTTTCGACTGGAGACTTTTAGCAGCACCTGTTGCTAAAGACAATAAAACATGTGGGAGTGAAGCAGTTTGTCTAATAAACAATATAATATCACATTTCCCATTGCAAACCAGCTCACCACACCTTTTATACATGGTGAATGCTGCAGATGAAACACCATCACTGCTCCATGATCTTCCACAAGGTTTCATCTGCTGCAGCATCTTTTGGCAGTGTTGGTTTTCAGGTCAAGTCTTTAACTGTTAAAGTGCATTTGCATTACTTCAGATTAAAAATTCTGTGTAAATCCTGGAGGGTTACATGTGTGTTGTTTGCACCGTGGGAGGGGGCAGAGAGGATTTAAGACATAAACAGCGATGTGGGTGGGAGCGATGGAAATCTCTACATGAGCGGGCGGGAGTGGAAGAAAATCCTCTTGTAGTAGGTGGGAGTGGGTTCAATAAACCGCTCTGTGCAAACCTGCACGACTCTGAGACTTTACAATGGTGAATTTTGGTCCATCATTTGTTTGCACTGTCAAATAAAAAGAAAATCAAGGTTCACTTGTGCAGACTCCTGCAGGTTGTGATCCCTCTCTGGCTTCCCACTGAAACCCCATCGCACACTTTGGGGACATGCACAATTTTGCACCAGTCTGGACAGAAGTTCTGGGTGGATGCACCGCCTACAGTTTCCCGTTTGGTTTTATGACATCTTCAGTTCTGAGCACCTGTGTCGCTTCACCATGACAGATCACAGATAAAGGGTTTGGAGCATGCACAGCAGTTCACTGAATGTACACAAAAAACGAAGCAGTTCGTCAGCACAGTTTTGATTCTGGATCGGTTTTCATAATCCTCCAGGGCTCATGAGCTGACCCGGGACCAAATACACTTTTACCAGGGATTTTTTTTTTTTTTTTTTGTAAACTTCAAGTATCAGATGGGTGGGTGTGGCCACTGTGGACCGCACAATAACATGTCAGCAAGGTAACAACCTTTTTCCAGCACAGTGCAGGAAACAAATGGCTGCCTTTGAGATGGAATGAAAATCAGCAGCAGAGTTTTTACAGGACACAAGGAGCTACAGCTCACAGACCTCCTCACAGGAAGCTGCTGCGTCTGATTCTTGGCTGAGTGAAACCTCGTTGGTGAAGAAACAGTCGTAAAAAGTTGAAAGTTATCCACCTGAACCTTTTTTTTAGCCTCAACGACTCCTACAAATTAAAACACCTGGCTTGTCCATGTCTGACCCGGGTTGACCTCCAGAGCACTCTGCAGCAACTCTGGTCGTTTCTAAAACTGTCCGATGTGTCAAATATGTGACACTGTGTAGTGATCTGACTCTGCAGGGAGCGAGCTCTGCTGAGGCCTGGGAATCAAAACTACTTAGCATTTTAGGTTGTTAGCTTACTTACTTTTTCTTTGGGGGGGGGGCGGTCTCTTTTACTTTGCCAACATACATATAATTCAAAGTCAGTTATGATGACTCGTTCACTGATTTCTTGGCACAGATTGTTTCCGTGGCCACATGTTACATATTAATGAATAAATTAGTTTTATAAGAACAAGGACGTAAAAAGTCAGTTCTTTTGGAAGTTGAGTCCAAATCTGAAGCCGACAGCTCTGCCTACCTGAAGAAAAACATGGCACCGTTTATCTTACACACACTTTTCCTTTTTTTTTTTTTTTTTTTTTTTTTTATAAATACTGAATTTATACGTAAACATATACAAGTCAAAGTATTTACATTTCATTCCTCACTCATGTGCCAGCGTCAGACTGAACGTGAAGTTGAACTGCCCACTGCTCCACAGCTCTTTCTTGCCTCACACAGTTGATATAACACACAATCACTGAATGTAAATGGCTCTTCAGTCGGCAGCCAACAGGAGCTGATGCTGACAGCACAGGTCGCAGCCACCTGAGGTCCGGTAACGGGACACGTCGACGGCTGGCAGGTTGATAAAGCTAAAACCAAAATCTGCTCTTGGACGTTTCCACCCATGTGATACTTCACTTCACCTCAGCTTACAATGTTAATAAAACCTTTTTGTTGTTAAACTATTCGACGCCTGGTGGTGAACTTGGAGACTGCATCTGCCCCCCACCCCACCCACACCCCCACCCTCAGTCCTCACAGCACCGTGGTCTCTGACTGCAGGATGGACTGGGTGCGTGAGTTGCGGTGAAACTGCACCATGTGCTCAGAGCCGTTCCTAGAGGAGAAGTTGCCGCTGAAGTGATGATCCCGGCCCAGACGGCAGTTCAGGTACATGCTCCGCCACTTCCTCTTCAGCTCGCCCTGAACCTGCAACCACACACACACACAGACAGACAGTTCAGGCGGTTCAGTTTTGAAACCTGAATGTTTGGGCAGTGGACGATGCGTTCAATGTCTCTGCTTTATTCTGAGTCATGACATAAAGTCATAACTTAATAGTTGTGATGCTGAAGTTCAAATTGCATCGACAGAGAAGTCTCCTTCCATCTGATCCCAGAACAGCTGCCCTCTTGTGGCGGCAGCATGGTATTGTGTCGTACGGCTAGCCTGACTTCCAGCTGTTCTGTCATTTTCGTGCACCAGTGATAAAGCCTGTTCAATCAAAGGATATTTGATGGCTGACCAGCAATAGCTCAAATCCATCCATCCATCCATCATCCTCCATTTATCCAGGGGCGGGTCGTGGTGGCAGCAGGCTGAGCAGGATGCTCCAGATGTCCCTCACTGTGGCAACATTTTCCAGGCTGTTCCCAGGCCAGATGGGATCTATAATCCCTCCAGCAGGTCGTGGCTCTCCTCCCAGTCGCACATACTCAGAACCCCCCCCCCCCCTTGGGAACCAACCTGGAACCATCCTGATCAGATACCAGAACCACCAAGCTCCTCACCCTGTTGTTAAGGTCTGAGATCAGTTATGATATCGTAGCTTTATACGTACGTGAGGACGCGTGTGGAACAGAACACCACATCAAATAAAACCCATCATTTGGTTATAAATCACATTTGAAACAACCTGTCGACTGAAGTTCTGTTCGGTAAGACACATGGAAAAAAGCACAAGGTGTGGTAACGGCTAAGATGAGATGTCTGAACTGTCCCACAGTGTGACACAGACAGGGAACAGTTTCTGTTGCGCTTCCTGTTTTTACTTGTTTCATCAGGTTCATTGGGTCAAATGAGGATAATGAGCTTCATTTGAAGTGATAGGATAAAGTTTCCTGGTGCTTAAACAAATATTACGGTCTGTTGTCGTCGGCTGTGTTGGCGCTGCAGTTCTGGATATTTGAATAATATAATTACAATTTTTTAAATAGGAAAAAAAATGATAATGATAAAATTAAAACACACACACACACACACAATCATAAATTTTTAGCTCCAACTAAAACAAACTGCCAATATAATTCACTGCTTATCAAGTGTTTCCACTGAAGACGACAGTGAAATGAAGCTTTGCATTTTTAAATAAGCATGTTATCAGCCGAGTGCAGACAAATTCACGAGGATATTTTAAAAGCTTTTTTTTGCCTCTCCAAAATAAAAGAGTAAAAACAGGAAATGATGTTTGGTATTTGTGGATGTGCGACATGTGCTGTATTATGTCATCTCATGAAAGAGCTCTTACCTCACTGTTCAGGAAACAGTAGAGGATGGCCACCACCAGACCCTGAGGACCACAACAACACAGCAACGTTAACAAAGACAGCAGCGATGGTATAAGATGTAACAGAGAGATGGAGGAGCACCTGAAAGGATCCGAGGGCCAGGTCGAAAAATATTTTATAATCTTCTGCAATGGATTCGCTGAGAGAGACGAAGACCACGTAGTGGATCCCGAACAGAGGGATCAGCAACAGAGTGGATTTGGCCAATCTCCTGAGAGGAAGACAGATGATTGTCAGATCCATGTCACTTCAGTCATACCTGGTGAAGCAGGGTTTCATGTCTCCAGAGAGAGAGAGAGAAAAGAAGTCTGAGCAAAAAGTTCGTTCTCAATGTCGGCAAAGGCGTCTGATTGAAATAGTTCGAAATCACAACTCTGAGCTTTGCTGATTGCATCTTTCAGACTCTTATCTTGCTAATGAAGATTGTAAGAAGCAGTTGAAAGTTGTGAAAAAGACAGTAAGTGAGCACTGAATTCAGATTATTTCATCAAAAAGTCTGGAAATTGAATTTTGATTATGGCCCTGAAAGCATCAAAACTAACCACCACTTAATGAGGTCTTTATTAGAGTTAATGCACAGATTAAAGTTAGCATTTGGAGGTGACGGCGACTGTCAGTCTGAATAATATTAAAGCCTCTACAAGGAACTTTTAACTGGATATGCAAAAGTCTCTGCTTCCTGCTGATGTCGCTGTGCGACCTGCAACAGCAAATAAAGACACTGGTGGGAAGATCAGCTGTTTCTAAATAGTGTAACTGTTCAGGAGGCAGTGGACGGGTCGGCCCACCGGACGATGAAAAACGGTGTACGGCACTCAGACCGGAGCAGGCGGCACATTTGACAAGGGTACAAATTAGCATTGAGTTGTTGCTACGCTAGTGAGTAAAAACTGAGCTCAGTTTCATCTCTATATTTTCATCAAAACCAAGATGGAGTCACACTTTAAGAAGCAGGACTGAGCATTTGTCTCAAACTTCCTGCACAGCTGTGGGAAAGTAGATTTTCTTTTTGAACTGGATACGTGTGCTGCTGTTGTTACTGCTAACAGCTCCCTCTCAGTATCACTCCCCAGCTGTCGACTCAGCTCAGACTTCCACCAAACTCCACCACAGTGACACTGAGTCTTCACTTGCACTAACGGGAGATTCAGCGGTGGAGCGGACCGGGTTTATCTGAGCTTTTCATCACCTCTCACCCCTGAGTCTCAGATTCCCGCAGCCGCAAAACATGAGAGCACCTGACAACTCAGCACAGCTCAGCTTCTTCCACTGAAGGGTAAAATTGCCTGGAGATTAAACACACTGCCTCTGACTGGGCAAAGACTCAGATAGAGGCTGAATTGTGCAGGAATGTGCTGCTCCACAGAGGCATAAAGGTTTCACCCCCCGTCCCCCCCACCACCACCACCACCGCCCTCCACTTCATAAAGTCTGCATCATGAAATGCTGTCTTGTTGAATGAGCGTTAGCGTCACTCTTATCTCTGCAGCCAGCAAACACAGAGGGGATATAAAATGTCCCAGGTGTCCCAGATTATCAGTACTTTACATTTTGAGGCTCACACTGACCCAGCTGATGCACCGTTTGCTTAATAACACATGAATGTTGAGACTTCCTGTGAACTTCTTTCAACTGCAGAGGATTCACGTCGGGGGTGTCGCGCATATCCACGAGGCTTAAAAAAGTCTGGTGTGTTTCATGCTGTTTAGACCGCATCAAGTCCCGAGATACCTGTATTGTGATTGGTCGTTGCCACCCACGTCCGGACACCTCAGCTTCTGAACCAGGATCCGGATGATGCTGATGAACAGGATGAAGTTCACCTGGGGGACAGGGAGAGGAAAAACTTGATCACAACTTATCACAGAAGAAAAACCCACGAGGGTGATTTTATTTTGATGTGCTGGTCATTTTCCTGCCCACTGGAAACACTGGGTGGAAAATCCAACTCATTAATGAGTCCAGTGAAAAGTCTCTCGTGCAGCTTTGTTTCTTTTCATCACATTACACCCAGACAGAAATGCCATCACATCACAACATACACAAATCATGTTTAAAGTCTGTATGCTACATGCACATCTATAGGCTATTGCTAACATCTGTTCTTTTTAATGTCTCATTCATTACGTCTAAGAAACGACCATCCTCCTGCTCTTGGAAAGTGGTCCAAGACTTTAGTGTATAATATCAACAGAACGGACAGGCCTGAGACTGGACACATGTTTATGTGAGACATGTCTGCGTTATAAGCATAAAGAGTTTTCACCGGGCCGATCAACCTGACACGATACGCTGGATTGGGCTGTTTGTGAATTGAAATCTGATTTGGCTTATTGTGAAATGCACTGAATGGACGCTGTTCATTTTGGTGATGAGCACTGGGAATGAAAAAGAGTGGCTTCTACACAGTCCTCATGCCTGTACATCCGGTCTGATCAGGTAAGTTTCATCACGTCATTATGGTTGAGTAGGTTTTTTGGCCAGGTTCAGGTCAGGTACAGGCCGAGAATTACTGCTGTTGATTCGGGCTGAGTGGGGCTGAGGTGGGCTGAGTCGGGCTGAGGTGGGCTGAGTTGGGCTGAGTCGGGCTGAGGTGGGCTGAGTCGGGCTGAGTCGGGCTGTTTTTTTACACGTTTTCATTTTATATTTACGTATCATTGATAAATGGAAATTCAATGTATGCACATTTGACAGGTTTGGCTACAGATGTAAACAGTGTAATTTAGTGACATTATCTCACAGGGTTTTTGGGGCATTAGCTAATGATGCAGATGTTTTTTTATGCAGATCTCCGGTCCGTGTGTTATCACGCAGCACTGATTTAGCACGACGTGTATTTTGCTGCAGGTGTTGTAACTTCATGACTCAGCGTTTGAGACGAGCTTTCAGCAACCTGCAGTCTAGAAAGAGGATAAAGGAGATAAAGTGAGGGGTCGCCGGTGAAGCCGGTTGTAACGAGCTGTTTTTCACTTCACGGTAACTCACCTGGAACCTGAGTGAAAATGCCAAATGAGAAACTGCGTGTATTTTTTGAACGTGTGGTCTTTGGAGCACCACCTCCTTATATGTTTCATGATAAATTAAATTTACACATCTGGCAGCGGTAAAAATAAACTCACTCATCACGTATAGACCTTCATCTGCTTTTAAGAGCAACGCCCCCCGCCCCCTGCTGAGACCTTTAAAGGTTGAAACGGCTTACGTAAGTCAGCGGGAGAGCAGGGATACACTCAGCAGGAGACCGTGTGAAGTTAATACCTAGAGACGTGGGGTGCCAGCACATTATGTCGCCGTTACTGATGCTAAAAAGAAAGCTCGCTGATGCCTGCAGATCTGTTTAACTATTTACTGTGCTTTTTAAGAGGTTTTAAAGTTGAAACGGTCGTGAGTTAAAATTAAAACTCTTTAATGAGCTGCGAACCTTTCGACAGGTAAAACAGACCGTATAGTCAAATAAAGGTCTACATCCTCTTTTGAACGTACCACACCTTAGTATGTAGATGGAAATATTGGAAATCAAATTTCCCATCTTTAAAATTGCACACGAATGTCGGCGCCGGTGACAAAACACTGATGTGTTGATTGTGCTGCTGAGATTAAAAATGGGTTCACAAAGGCCATATGTTCAGCACAGAAAGTAAATAACAAGACGAGATGAAGAGATATTAAAGTCTGACAGCTACAATTACATCAAATCAATGAAGGGACACAAAGCCATGAAGTAGGTTCTCTGGAAATAAAAAGTTTTCTCTGTCGATATTGTCTGCTCCCTGGATTGTTCTTCTGCCTGATGCCGTAAAATGAATACGACACTTTCTCGTCAACATCTGGATCCTTTGTGTTGTCGCCCATTGTTTTGATCTGGATGCACTTAAATTCCTTTTGAACCAACATGCAACCCGCAGATGAAAAGGGAAGTAATGAGCCTGAACCCACCATAATGGAGAATCCGATCGGTCCATTGATCACCCAGTTGGGTATGGGGTTGTCATTTCTCTCCCAGCATCTGAGGGAAACAGACATGAAGCAACACGTGTACATTATATATGTTTATAAGTGAACACAGCAGGAGCAGGAGAGAGTGGAGGTGGCTACAAGATGATTGACAATGTTTTCCAACAACGGAGGTCATTTACTTCTGCAGTCAGATCTTATGTGCTTCAAGATCTGGAGCCTCAAACAAAGGAGTTTGGTGTTTTGCAAAATTCATAGTAGCCCTTCATCAGTGAGACTGATCGTACATCTCTGTCTTCATGCTAAGTCCTTCCTGGACAGCAGGTCCAGCATGGACAAGATCCAGGTGCTGAAATCTGCATCTAAAAAGTAAAAAATCATCTTCTATTTGGGCTGATGGGGATCTGTCACAATAAACTTTGATTAATTTCTCCCTCAAGACTAAGCCTGAGATGAAGTGAGATGTTTTATGGGCTGGGTGGTCCATCCAGCTGGACCTCTAAAGCTGTGATCAGACTGGACCAGTGGTGGAGGGGCGGTTACAGCAACATAATGCAGGGCCAAAGAGGTAACAAGCTGAACCAGGACAAGGACTTGGTACAGCATAACACAGTGTTACACAGTCTCTACAGTGAAACTGTTAATAAGTATTTTGGGCTCCTGATGAAACTGTATTCAGACGAATGAGACTGTGGCAGAGGACGTTAGAAGACGAGTCGGTCTCCAGGGTGGCTCAAAACCATTCACACCTGAGATGAATGTTAATAAATGTTATGTGTATAGTAACTGCAGACAGAGCAGACCAGACCTAAACACTAACCAGTCCTTACTCAGGCTGAGTCTGGAGCTCTCACCTGCACCTCACTGCTTTTATCTGCAGCTGCTGTTTCCTGGGACACTGGTGGTTAAAAGTTCAAGCAAAGTGATTCATTGGACTTTACGTTATGGCTCTTTTTCTTATGTTTTGCCAAACCAAGGTCAGGAGTGAAGTTTCATTAACATTCTCCACAGGTCCCTGTCACCGTGCAGCTGCATCACTGCTGCTCTGCTGCAGAGTCATTTTCTTACAACACGCCCCTCAGTGCGACTCGCTCAGTAATAAGCTGCAGTGTCAGCTGTAATAATGTGCAACTGAGGCCAAGCAGATCTGTGGCGCCGGGCTCATATGATGATAACTCAATGCAAATCCCACCGGCTGAATTATCCAATAAAGTGCTCTCTGACATGTGGGACATTTGTCTTATTATTTCTGGAAAGTGAGCTGTGCTCGTGTGGCGTGGTACACGCTGACAGAATCTAATCGATAACTGTAATATATGGACTTTATGGGATATAAACAGACGCAGTCCCTGTTGAATACCAGCGTACGCCACTCCCTGCCATGACTGAAGCTCCCATAATGAACAGAACGCACGTCGTCCTCTCAGAGATCCATTAATTAAAATGTCAGGACAGGACGCAGTGCGCAGAATCCCGTGATGCGAGCGAACGCGACACGAAGGACGTGATGCACAAATATCAAATCTGAATCACATTTTCATGCTGATGAGTGATGGTCTCTCACCCGGTGTCCTCCAGATAAATCCTCGTCATCACCCACACAAAGACGAACACAGTGGGGATCCCTGTGGACAGAAGATATTGATATGATATAGGTAAATCAGCATCTGTTGATCAATATTCATCTGTTTGTTTGTTGGTTCGTTTGTGTTTGTTTGTCTTTTGACATGTTTCAAATGAATGTGTACAAGTGTTTGATTAAGGCTTGTTAGATTTGTGTGAAAAGTGCTGCGACCACCCACCCCAGCCGATGAACATGTAGACGATGAAGTGTCTGTTCTCGGAGAAGATGACGACGAGCAGGGTGTGGAGGTACAGACCCTCCACCAGCAGCCAGAAGAAGTTGGCCATGATGAAGTACTGGAAGAACACCAGGCTGGCTTTACATCCCACCTGAGGAGGACAAAGAAGCATGTTTGTAGAGAGAGCGCAGCAGCTAAAGGTCAGAGATATGATGAGCAGGTTGTAGACTCGGTATCTAAATCCTCAACGTTTGAATGTTAAATGTCAAAAAGCAGAAATTCTGTAACGGCGTTATCACCGACACAAAATTAACCTTTAAGTCACTTCCTCAACATCTTATTACTTGTCTTTGCACAGCTGTATATACCTGCCGCGTTGAACCAAACACCTGTACCCACACACACACAAACACACACTGTCTCTCTGGATGAATCAGACAGTTATGTTAATCACTGTGGCTACACTGGATGAAGGTTTATAGACTGTCATTTTTCCACCGGGCTGTCGGTGAGTGCAGCAGGAGGACAAGCTTTAATTTGCAGATCACAACCATTCAGGCAGTGAGCAGACAGGAGAATAAAGGTCGGAGTGCCCCGACAGTTATTCCTGCAATTATTACAGAGATGTTTCCACCCCAAGATGAGAGGAACGTTCAACAAAAAACAGAGAGAGAGGATCAAATGTCGGAGCCGTGGAGCATCAAAAGTTTTAGCTCGTAACAAAAGCTGTCAAGTGTCGAGAGTAGTGAGCCGATGATTGTTGAGATTTTCAGTCCTGTGTGATTTTCCTTATGTCTTTATTGGACGTCAGGAGGAGATAAAAGAAACGAGTAAAAACTATCGAGGTTGATGTCTTAACCCCCGTCACCCACCCACCCACCCACCCTCCGTCTGAACTGATATCTAAATTATTATCGGGCTGATTTCTGAGATCTAATCTGTGTTTTCTCAAATTAAAGCAGCTGGATTTGTAGCATCGGCTCCGATACGTCAGCCGTTAGCTCGTCTCTCCAAACAAACAGAACTGCATCAGCTCCAAATAAGATTATGAGATTTGCTGTCGGATTAATTAAAGTTGGGATGAATCCACTGATATTTTAATCAACATGTCCAGACAAGCCTCTTAAACCACAACAGAGTCCATCCATCTCTCTGTGGGCTGTTGGTGAGGTTTGCTAATTGCTACATAGCTAACATTGGCATTAGTTGAAATCTTGTAAAGAGCTTCAGATGTTGTTGTGTTTAACATACAAAAAGGTTGTATAACGTCTTCTGAGCAGCTGCAGACTGGACGCTACAGTGACTCGGTGTTGCAAAGTGTTTAGCCCTGAGCTAGCTAGCGGTTTAGCATGCTAACTTCTAGTAGCCGACTGAAACATAAGGAAAAGGAAAGAGTTGACTGAAATGCATAACTTTTCCTCTGGACTGGTAATTAAACAGCTGTTATTGATGCTATAGCAAAACAGCTACTTTAATTAGCATGTTTCAGACATTTTAATGTGGCTAACTGTCGTAGCTCATTGTGTAACATGTTCATAGCAGGATTGTTCTGAACACACTGACCACACATCCTGCAGATGTTTACACCTTTTTATATGACCTCCATCGTATCTGCTGTGACTAGAGCTCCTTTAAAAGCTGCATTTTAATGGATTCTGCTGATTTTGAGATAATTAGTTGTTTTATTACAGGAAAAAGTGTTTTTTTAAGCCTCTGAAATAACTTACTTCTCTGGTACGTTGTGCCCTGCCAATCATAATCATGCAGAGTAGAGGAATTTCCCATTTCCCCTGTGAGTCCAGCTGGATGAGACGTGATGTCAGTTAATGAGCTGTCACAGCAGATGGTTTTTGCCCGTTTTTTTTTTTTTTATCACGTTGATGAAGCTGATTGACGTTTGCAAAACTTTCATGCAAATAGAAAAAAAAAAAAAGTGACGTCTCATCTTCACAAAAACCTGATTTACATTTTCAATTTCAGCTTTTCACTCGAGCCGCCTCAACTCTGTGACAGTTGTGCTGTTAACGCTCGAATGTGTCGCTCGCTCTCTCGCTCGCTCTCTCGCTCACACGCCTGTTCGTTCGTTTTGCTCGTCGGAGGGATCAGTGTGGACAGAGGTCGTGACCTCACCAGTGACGGCTGGTTGGAGCACTGCGAGGTCCGGTTGAAGAGGATGTCGTCTTTCACCAGCACGGCCACGGCTCTCAGGATGAAGGAGAAGAAGAGGTTGAGGTGGATGTAGTTCCTGGTGCAGTGCAGCTTCCTGCACAGATGATGGAGGATTAGCTCGAGAGTAACTGACTTCAATGAAAGTAAACAAAAAACATGTGGAGTTTAAGTTTTAGATCGCTTTAGATCAATCATCATGTTTGGTCTGATAAATCTGAAAACAAACACTTTCTCATCAGATATTCAGTCAGTAATGATGGAGATCAGAGCTCGGCCTCTCTACGCTGCCCCACTCCATCCTCAGTGAGAGTGAACTGCACACTATCATCGTCTTTATGTTGTTGTTGTTGTTGTTCAGCGTTTAAACTTTCAAGATGAGCTCAGAAAGAGACAAAATGGTCAAATATCACAGTAGTTGATATCAACATAAGCAGCTGAACATTTTAAGACTTTACAAAATGAAGACCATGATAATTTGGTCACATGACCTCTGTGTGTGTGTGTGTGTGATTTTCAAACAGGATGGTCACGGCCATGTTGTGTTGAACGCTCCCTCAGCTCTGCAGCACAGTGGCCTCATTGAGATGAATGAGACAGTCCTGTATTTATTTATTTTTTGAGTCTCTCTCTCTCTCTCTTTATCTTCCTCTTTCTCTTTCTTTGCCTGTGACTCCAGAGACTTCTGGAGCTTTTAGCTGCACCTCCCTGTCTTCCTGAGGTGAAAAAAAAAAACCCAACCTCTAAGCACTCCAGGCCACATTAAATGCATGAGTCGTGCTTTATAATAAATGTGTTCAGGTTCTTGTGAAGCTAAAAAAATGTTCTGTACAGTGTCTTCAGAAATCCACAGAGAGACTCCAGCCCTGGCTGCAGCGTGTTATAAATACTGTACTGTATGTGCTCGTTAAAGTGCAGACATAATAAGCCTTCAGTCAGGGATAAGAGCTGAGAAAAGAACTGAGAAGATGAATACAGTGCGTCTGATACGAGATACAAGTAGTGTGGAGCAGCTTGTATTTAAATATAAGAGGATTTACCATCATCAAACACATGTACACTGAGAAAGAGACAAAAAAAAACCCCTTTAAAGTCTGGGTTTTTCTTTCTTTTTTTTTTTTTTTTATTTTCTGCTCCGACTCAAATGTGCTGAATTAAACGAGCCCTTAGCAACACTTTTTCATGTCTCTTGAATAAAATATCTTTCCACAGATATGTGGTTTCTGCATATTTACCACATTAAGTTCAAAGGTTCCACTGCTGTGGTCAAACCTCCCGTGGCTTTTTAAAGCTAATCCCAACAGCAAACAAATTAACATAATTCAAATTAACAAAACCAAAGGAGCTGAATAAAAGAGAGAGAGAGAGAGAGAGAGAGATGTGTCTAATTGCAGCACTTGTTCATTTCAAATCTAATTAAACCAACAGCTTTCCCTCCGACTCTGACATGTCAGTCAGCACATGGAGATTAAAAACACAAACACCAGAGATGAACCGAACTTGAAATCCCCACCAGCCGCTCTGCTTCTGATATTGGTTTTATTCCTCTTCTTCTTCTTCTTCTTCTTCTTCTTCTTCTTCTTGTTTTTAGTTCTGTGGAGGTTTCAGCTGGTGTCAGGTGACTGTGACGTGTGCTCTCACCTGAACAGACAGAGGATGGCGCTCCCGGTGGTGAGGGCGATCAGAGACAGGCTGTGACCCAGAGTGTACAACGTCTGCACGACCACGTAGAAGACCAGCTGCAACCACACACACACACACACACACACACACACATACACACACACACACACATACACACACAAATATATCAGTTTCCTTTTAGTTTTTCCTTTTAGCTTCCTTCTTCATGTCAACGTACATTTACATTCTGGGAAACTGGTCTCAGGCTTTTGAACGCACCGTTAATGAGAAGTGTTTTTATTTCAGATGTACATGTGTGTCATATATAGAAATGTGACATTAAGTCCTCACAAACATCAAGTCCCACTTGTTTTCAGCGCTTTCACTGATGTTTATCTTGTTCTGCACTTAATCCAGTATCAAACATGTATACATGCTAATTTTAGCTGCCATGGCGACGACACAGAGTGAGTCACAGTGAGCCTGATGATGCTTTCCTCCATGATCTTATTGGACTGTGCATTTCATTCATCAGCATCATGACTAAAAATGGGTGTTATTATAATGATTACTGTTTACAGGTGGAGGAGGAGGAGGAGGGGGAGGAGGAGGCTGCAACATGAGCGAGAGAGCCTAACGAGTATGAGAGAGAGAGAGAGAGACAGAGACAAGCGAGTACAAGGGGCAATTGAGCTGTGCTGTTCGTGACCCAAAACAAGCGAAGAGGAGGAAACTGCAGTTACACAACAGCGACGAGCCGAACGCACGAACACACAGCAGATGTTTGATTTCATAATTGTGAGCTCGTCCATGTGAGGACAGAGACACAGACGCAGTCTAAACATTTACTCACTCACTGATGAATCTTTTCACACAAATCTGGACTTTTCAACGATGAATAACAGAAATCGCCTCATCGTGAAACATCCCTGCCTTTGTTTGTCGAAAACGGCGCCACTCCAAAGTGTCTTAACGACTGTTATTCTAAGAAATGATGATTTCAGTGAGATCTGTTGTTGTCATACAACGGTTGTTAGTTCTTCCAGCCTCGGCCTGAGTAAAGACAACAGACCACACCGTCCCCAGGGCCTCGCTGCCAGCTTTGCTACAAACTGAAATAATAAACATTATTAATGAACTGTCTGCACTGTGTGTGACCCTCCGTCCTGTCAAGTGTGCTGCGACACGTCAACAGGAATCAACCAAGTCAGAGTGAGTTATGGCTAAAAGGTGTTTTGTTGGGTCACATTTACCTCTGACCTTTGACCTCTGGCCTTCCAAAATCTAATCAGATCATCCTAGAGTCCGGTCGAGGTGGACCTCCCCCTCCCACCCTGAGCCTGGCTCTGTTGGCATTAATGTGAGGTCTGGTCTTCGCCTCACTGTGTGAAGGGCCTTCAGGTCATGTGTCGTGTGATTTGATGGTGGACCAAAACTGAACTGAGATGAGAATGGGACAGACAACGTGAACACCAGGGTGGGGAGGGTTACGTTAAAAATGTAATCCAGTACAATTACAAGTTACCTGTTAAACAAATGTAATCAGTAACTCACAAAATTAAAGTAATGTGCCGGATTACATTTGGTTACTTTTGGATTACTTCAATATCAAACATGCAAATTAAGAATGTCACGCATCAATCCATGTAGATTAGATCACTCCAAACAGGAAGTCAAACGCACCGAGCATCCCGTAAATTTCAAAATAAAACAAAATGGTTAAACTCCAGATTGTAAAATCATCACTCTGTCAACATTCGTCACAAGCCTCTGGTTGGTCCGAGGGTCCTGCAGCGGACAGGAGACCTCATGAAGGCAGAAAAAATAATAATCACAAAGTAATGTTGAACAGCAAATCACCATTTAAAAGCCAAAGTGATCTGTTATCACCACGTTAGCTGGTGGTGCTCCGGTGACCTTGTGACCTCGGGTCTCCAGCTGCTCCGGGCTCTGGAGACGGAGCAGTGGCCGATGGTTTGATCCGACACACTAAACCGCAACGAAGACGGGATGATGTGTGGAAACTGGGATACACACAGATCCAGGCTACGCGGGCGGTCGTTTCATGTGTTGGTTTGTTGTGGAGTTGTGACGTAAAGTGTCACGTTACGACGCAACACCTTACGTCTGCTACGTACCAGTAATCTGATTACATATCTTTTTCCTGTGCTGTAACGGATTACAGATTACAGTTACCTTTTTTTTTTTGTATCCTAATTACATAACACGGTTACATGTAATATCCATTACTCCCCAAGCCTGGTGCACACAACGTCTCGGTCATGGCGCCTCCGCATGAAGCAGGAGCAGCTGATTCCTCCTCTTTTGGAAGTTTCCTTTTAATTTTAATCAGGGCATAAAATATGTGTCTCTTGTGTTTCGGTGCAGATGTGATGCAACAGTAGCGTTTTTTTTTTTTACTCTGAATGAAGGTTTGCATCAGATCCGATGAGGCTCATTATACAGCGAGTGTGTGTCGGACGATCAAGACCAGCAGAGAGAGAGAGAGAATGTGTTGTGTCGGTGAGAAAAGTTTTGTTTCTGGCACCAAGAGCTGAACAACAGATAATTTCCTGTTCGGGCCAGAAACAAAGAGATTGATATCTGCCAATAAATGACTGTGTGTGTGTGTGTGTGTGTCCTGTTATCTCACTTTGCCAGAAAGAGACGTTATGTGTTTGATTTCCTCTTTTGTGGCTTTGGGTTGAGGTTAGAAAAGTATGTGTGTGTTTGTTTTGACGAGAGGCTGAAAACTCACCTGACACCAGGTTTATACCAGTTTAAAGTTATGGCTGGAAACACTCTGTGTTATACTGGGTGAAATGGTCCCTCTGTCCTGAGAGCAGTCAACACATGATGTGTTCAGAAAGAGGAAGGAAAACACTCAGAGCTCTGTGGCGGCTGCAGGACTGACACAACTCCGACCAATCCACGCCTCACGCTCCAGAAAGCAAAAACCAATCAGATGCCTTCATGTCGAGTTCTGCCTACGCCCAATAAAGCTGCCATCTCTCGCCTTCTCTCCCTCCTCTGGCGTGTGCATTGAGTATCTTCACCTACGTCTGCGGAAGGTGGAGGAGTGGCTTCAGAGAGAAGTCTGAGGGAAGGGGATGGGACTTTTGACTTGTGTATTTTCAAAATATGGCGTGACAGAGCCGTTTTCCCAGGATCTCCAACCTCTCCGACCTCTAAATGGTCAGCTAACAGTCAGGGTCACAACGAATGCACCTCTTCATTGTGATCTCATTTGATCTAAGAGACTAGGTAAGATTAAACACTCACAGTGACATACATTCATGCCGTGTCCTGCTCAGGAGACTGGCAACTCTACAAGTACGACCCCGGCCAATCATCGACCACGAACCTGCACGAGTTCATAACTACAAACTGTCAATCATGGCTACCGTAGCGCTGTGTGCGATGTTAGTGGACTTTAGCTCTGAGGTACGTTACCAAACCGTGAACTTACACTGCGGACATGAAGCAAGCTAACGTACTTGTGTCACTGTGTGTAAACAACGCGTCAACATCAAGGTTCACGTCGCAGGAGATTCAAACCAGACGGAGAAATGAAAAAACTTCTAACATGCTAGACTTCCCATCTCAGATGCAAAATCTCTCTTTGTCAGATGTTACACCACACGTCCGTTCGTCGTTCCCAAAGTTCGCACTGGAAATCTGTCAGCCACGACACAACCGTCTGAAAATCGGCCTGAATTTGTGTAGTCTGATCCTGGCGTTAACGAGAGCCTCGGTGCTTCAGCTCCAGCTGTTGTCGGACATGTGGGCCAGAGTTGGTCCAGATGTGGAGAAGTAGCATCTGATCATTACGTTGTATATGGGGTAGATTTTGGCCGAGGAAACCAAAGTAAACTTAGGGTAAAATAAAACAAGAATGTGGCCGACGTTACATATGTCATGTCTGTAAGAACCGGCCACGGTCAACAAGTCAGTAGGATTATTCACATTATAAACATCTGATGCTTCTGCAGACAATTTATGAGAGTTTACAGATCAGAAACATCTGTGTCTTGCTTTCCACAGAAAAACACTGATGTGAAGAAGTTTGTCCTCTCCACTGCCATGAAGCTTTTGCTCAGCTGGTTTATTTCACTGTGTCTTGACTTTAGTCTGCGTTGAGTTGATCTTTGTCGCTTGGGTTAAACTGAATTGACGTGACTTTGGGAAGCAGAGTGTGTTGAAACAAAGACAGTCTCTGCTCGTTCCTCAGTCCTGTAGCTCAGGTTCCCGCAGCCTGTAAACGACTTCAGTCCACCTTCTAAAACTTATCAGCAGCAACAGTTCAGAAACACTGTGTCGGCTGCCTCCAGATCAAAGTGGACGTTTTGCCTCTTTTTGACTGAGCGGCTGAAAAACGATAAAGAGGGACACCGACGTTCCTTTACAGCACCGAGCTGCTTTGATTCCAGGTCCGACTCCTTCGCTGGGCCAAAGAAAAGCCTGACGTCCATCCACCAGACGTTACAGTGCTGCCGACCCACCTTCAGATGAACTGTGGCTTTGGCCCACAAAGGTTTGTCATTTCTTTGAATTACAAAAGCACAAGCTGATTCCTGGTCTTTCTTTCTTTCTTTTTTTTTTAGGCCGTTGAATCCTTTTTCAGAGCTGCTGAAGTATTCCAGTAACACAGGAGGAGTCTGCTGGAAATGAACGCACAATGGTTCAGGCCTTTGTTCTGCAAAGTACAACAGTGAAGATGGACCACTTTGATGTGACAGACACACAATAGATACCAGGACATTTTCACTCACTCAGAGGGAGACCTGATCTGACCGGGGATCAGTGGAAAGACAAAACCAAATGGAGAAGGTGAGGAGGGCAGGAAGAGGATGATGGGTAAAGAGGCAGCAGTGGGAAGAGCAACAGATGGACAGTCGGTTTAACAAGCACAAAGAGACGTTGAGGATGAGACCAGCAGACCAGCAAACTGAATCACAGGCAGCAATTATCAGTGTGGAGTGTGGACTCTAACCCAAAATAACCCCCACGTGTTTACAACCTGATGCTAGTCTTAAATGCTAAGCTATGCTAACTCTTCTAGTTTTTTATGTCATAATCACATAAGCTTTTACAACCTGATTCTGGTCTTTATGCTAAACTAGGCCTACACTAGCTTTAGCATCATAGTCAAGCTAGCTTTTCCCCTGCTCCTAGTACTTATGCTAAGCTAAGCCAAACGACTCATACAGGTCATATCAACCTGCTGCACAGACGAGCTACAGGACATAACTCTGTGTCTGACCTAGCCTTTTCTTTTTCTTCCGATTGTGTTGTTAAACTTCTTCTCCTCCTTCTCCATCCTTTATAAACATCCACAATCAGTGAATTAGCAAATATTTTTCATTTCAAAAATGAGAGCGTTGGACACAAGACGACTCCTTCAGTTCATTCTCAAGGGCACAACGTGGAGGAAGCTACTCTGCACAGTGAAGCGCAACATCCGAGCGAGTTAACAATCTGAAGACGACGTCTCTGAGAAGACGGAGGTTTAAAATAGACCTCTACAGTCATGTTTTAGCGTCTGTAGAGCATCATTTTGTCAGGGGGCGGGGCTGAGAGAAGACAAATGGACTAAAACCCAGACTGTAGCTGTGATTAGATGCAAAGATGTGACAAAAACAAAAACAAGACAGACTTTAGGCTGCATATGAAATTAAGTTACACTCCATTTGCTGCGTGGGTGTAAATACACCCCAGTCTGCAGCTGCTGCTCAGTTTGCAAAGAAGACTGCGCTGAAGCAAACAAACAAACATCAAAACAGTGATTTGTCGGATACAAGCAGAGACGTGTGCATCCAGATGTATTTGAATCAGCTGTTATGTACATTTCTACTGTCTGGTGGTTTGTGGCCTGTAAACAACTTTAAAATTCAGTCCACCTTCTAAAACTTATCAGCAGCAACAGTTCAAAAACACTGTGTCGGCTGCCTCCAGATCAAAGTGGACGTTTTGCCTCTTTTTGACTGAGCGGCTGAAAAATGATAAAGAGGGACACCGACGTTCCTTTACAGCACCGAGCTGCTTTGATTCCAGGTCCGACTCCTTCGCTGGGCCAAAGAAAAGCCTGACGTCCATCCACCAGACGTTACAGTGCTGCCGACCCACCTTCAGATGAACTGTGGCTTTGGCCCACAAAGGTTTGTCATTTCTTTGAATTACAAAAGCACAAGCTGATTCCTGGTCTTTCTTTCTTTCTTTTTTTTTTAGGCCGTTGAATCCTTTTTCAGAGCTGCTGAAGTATTCCAGTAACACAGGAGGAGTCTGCTGGAAATGAACGCACAATGGTTCAGGCCTTTGTTCTGCAAAGTACAACAGTGAAGATGGACCACTTTGATGTGACAGACACACAATAGATACCAGGACATTTTCACTCACTCAGAGGGAGACCTGATCTGACCGGAGATCAGTGGAAAGACAAAAACCAAATGGAGAAGAGGAGTCGGGGTCGAACGATGCGGATGGTGATCAAGGAGACAGAAAAGTGATACACAAACACACACTGACTTCTGTGGCGTCCATTTTGTTTTTTGTATCAAAGGAGAAGAGAAAGAGGAAAGAGACTCTTAATCAGCTCATGTGTAATGTGATTAACTGTTGTATTTTCATACTTTATATGCGTTTAAATGAACATTTACACTCGACTCACAGTGGATATGTTACTATGTGTGTAACACAAGAGAGTTAATGTGAATAACTAGCGTCAGTACGGACAGAGTTCTTTATAAGCCATGAATGAAGTGATGTGTGTGTGGTTGTGTGTGGTTGTTACAAAGAGTGAGAGACAGAGCCAGAAACTGGAAACAGAGAAGAGCAACAGATGGACAGTCAGTTTAACAAGCACAAAGAGACACTGAGGACAAGACCAGCAGCGACCCAAACTGAAGGAGAGGCGGCAATTATCAGTGTGGGGGCCAAACAAGGCCAAACATCTTCCTCACCCCCACAGACGCTCCCTCATCTCCCCCCATTGCTCTGTGGGGGTGGGGGTGGGGGGATGGCAAGGTTGAGAGTTCAGAGCCTGGAAATAAGCATCACATATTCACCCTGTATCCTGCTGTGCAGCAGAGCTAATTAATGATGCTGTTCTCAGTGAGTCCCCCCCCCCCCCCCCAAACACCAGACATTAAGCACCTTATATCCACTATTATTGAATCATACAGTAATAATCCAAGCAACAGGTTCTGTCATGGAGGAAGGAAACAGGCTTTTCCTCACAGCATGTGAGCTAATAAGAATTAAAGAGGCTCATTGTAAACGAGCTCATTAACTGTTTGAGTTGAGGTTCAAACCTGAGGACGTTCTGCAGAGCGACACGCCACGACGACCAGAGGCTCGTGGTGTTTATTTACTTATCAATTTATTCAGTGACGCTAAACCCACAACAACTCAACACACCGTCACACTTGTGCAAATTGCTCACATTTGAACATGTTCCACACACACTGGCCTTTTAAAGCCGCAGCCCATCACCACTAACTGGTGTTAATTAACATCCACGCCTGCAGGCTTCAGCAATTACAGGTCACCGATAGCACGGGTTGTGTGTGTGTGTGTGTGTGTGTGTGTGTGTGTGTGTGTTTTTCCTGCTGCACAGTCAGAACCCATTAGAGCTCAGGTGAGACACTTTGCTGTGACATTTACACCAACGACACATTTACAGGCAGACACATTCACCGTACCTTGTCCTGGCTCGTGTCCGACTCGCACACGCTGCTGATGTTTGGGAAAACGTCCGACCATCCTGCCGATGTGCAGTTCCTGCTGATGTTACCTGTGAGGAGGAGAAAGAGGAGGGAACAGCGTAACGTATCTCCAGAACTCGTCTTTCTAAACACTTGACGTCAAACACCTTTTATCACCCTCTAGAAGGCGACTCTATAAGGCAAGGTGTCGCCCCTAGAAGGCGACTACATAAGGTGGAGCGTCGCGTCTAGAAGGCGACTCTAGAAGGTGACGCGCCCCCCTCTAGATGGTGACTCTTGAAGGAGACTCTAGAAGACGATGCATCGCGCTCACACTGTAGCTGACTTGAGAATGTCTTGAGTGCACAAACGTTACTCAAGCATGTTGCTTCAAAGTCGGCGTGTTTTTTTTCTCACTGGGAAAAGCTCATTCATTTCATTAGGGTCCAGATGCTGTGACAGGAATGGGACAGGACCAGGACCAGGACCAGGACCAGGACATAAACTGATGTGATGATGTGACAATGGGACACTCACACACTTCACTTGAAGGAGCCTGAGTCATATAAATGTGTCCTATCGGTACCGGTTCTGGTTCAGACTCTCACACTCACTCACTTACAGCTGACATTGTTCAAGTCAGTCAGGGTTCAGGGCCTGAGAGGTGGAAGGGAACTGGGTCCTTGTGTCCCCGGCCTGGTCCGTCATGTTAATGGCTGAGTTCCAGTCCGGTCTCTTACAGACCATAGACTCTATATGACTTAGGCTCCTTCATGTGAAGTGTGTCAGTGTCCCATTGTGACATCATCAAGTCAGTTTATGCCCCCTCACTTTCAGTCAGCATCAACACTGACTTTGCTTCAGAAGGTTCAGCTTCAGGTTCGGGGACCATTAACAGTTTGGGTGCAGGTTCGGTTACCAGCACCAGTACCAGTCCTGCTCCTGGTTCCGGTATCGTCTGGGTTCCGATATGGTCTTGGTACCGGTTCCGGTTCAGGTGGGCTTGGTCCCAGTCCTGGTCCTGGTTCTGGCACTGTCCCGGCCCCATGGTCCTGACTCTGGTCCTTGTCCTGGCTCCGGTGGTTCCGGTCCTGTCTCATTCCTATCACAGCATCTGGACCCTTTCAGACTCTCACACTCACTTACAGCTGACGTTGTTCAAGTCAGTCAGGGTTCAGGGCCTGAGAGGTGGAAGGGAACTGGGCCCTTGTGTCCCTGGTCTGGTCCGTCACGTTAATGGCTGAGTTCCAGTCCGGTCTCTTACAGACCATAGACTCTATATGACTTAGGCTCCTTCATGTGAAGTGTGTCAGTGTCCCATTGTGACATCATCAAGTCAGTTTATGTCCCCTCACTTTCAGTCAGCATCAGAACAGAACTGCTTCTGGTCCCGTTCTGGGTCCCGGTACCGATCCTGGTTGTGGTCCCGGTTTGGGTTTCGGTCCCGGTTCTAGTTTCGGTACCGGTTTGGATTCCGGTCCCGGTTCTGGTCCCGGTTCGGGTTTCGGTACCGGTTCTGGTACCGGTTTGGGTTCTGGTACCAGTACCGGTACCGGTTCGGATTCTGGTACCGGTTCCGGTCCCAGTTCGGGTTTCGGTACCGGTTCCGGTTCTGGTACCGGTTCGGGTTCTGGTCCCGGTTCGGGTTTCGATACCGGTTCGCGTTCTGGTACCGGTTCCGGTTCGGGTTCCGGTACCGGTCCCGGTTCGGGTTTCGGTACCGGTTCCGGTTCGGGTTCTGGTACCGGTACCGGTTCTGGTCCCGGTTCGGGTTTCGGTACCGGCTCGGATTCCGGTTCTGGTACCGGTTCGGATTCCGGTACGGTCCCGGTTCGGGTTTCGGTACCGGTTCCGCTTCTGGTACCGGTTCGGGTTCTGGTACCGGTTCGAATTCCGGTACCGATCCCGGTCCGGGTTCTGGTACCGGTTCTGGTCCCGGTTCGGGTTTCGGTACCGGTTCCGGTTCGGGTACCGGTTCCGCTTCTGGTACCGGTTCGGGTTCTGGTACCGGTTCGGATTCCGGTACCGGTTCCGTTTCGCGTTCTGGTACCGGTTTGGGTTCTGGTACCAGTACCGGTACCGGTTCGGATTCTGGTACCGGTTCCGGTCCCGGTTCGGGTTCTGGTCCCGGTTCGGGTTTCGGTACCGGTTCGCGTTCTGGTACCGGTTCCGGTTCGGGTTCCGGTACCGGTCCCGGTTCGGGTTTCGGTACCGGCTCGGATTCCGGTTCTGGTACCGGTTCGGATTCCGGTACCGGTCCCGGTTCGGGTTTCGGTACCGGTTCCGCTTCTGGTACCGGTTCGGGTTCTGGTACCGGTTCGGATTCC
This sequence comes from Caranx melampygus, assembly GCA_019059645.1. Classification (NCBI taxonomy): domain Eukaryota; kingdom Metazoa; phylum Chordata; class Actinopteri; order Carangiformes; family Carangidae; genus Caranx; species Caranx melampygus. The sequence goes on from JAFELL010001520.1 coordinate 27,367, forward strand.
GGTACCGGTTCCGTTTCGCGTTCTGGTACCGGTTCGGGTTCGGATTCTGGTACCGGTTCGAGTTCTGGTACAGGTTCGGGTTCCGGTACTGGTTCCGGATCTGGTGGTCCTGGTCCTGTCTCATTCCTATCACAGCATCTGGACCCTTTCAGACTCTCACACTCATTCACTTACAGCTGACGTTGTTCAAGTCAGTCAGGGTTCAGGGCCTGAGAGGTGGAAGGGAACTGGGCCCTTGTGTCCCCGGCCTGGTCCGTCATGTTAATGGCTGAGTTCCAGTCTGGTCTCTTACAGACCATAGACTCTATATGACTTAGGCTCCTTCATGTGAAGTGTGTGAGTGTCCCATTGTGACATCATCATGTCAGTTATGTCCTGGACTCAGCATTTGTTGGACTCATTTGCACTTTAATTCCATCGACAGAAAACAAAATGAAGACGTTCAATAACTGGAGGACGCCCGGTGTTTGGCCTCCTGCTGATGCTAAACATCCATTCGTACATAATGAGTCCTGAAACGCAGTGACTTCAGGGGGTTTGGATCTGAGGAGCGTCAGCGTGCGCTCGGGCTCTGGACATGCCGCTGGCTGATTACATAATGTTTAGTCATCAATGTAAATGGGAGCAGAGGCTCAGAGTGGAGATCCAAACTGCCATCTGGTCCCAGGCTGGAAGAACCCCATGGGTTCAGGAGGGAGTCCACTGACTGTACACATCGCCACAGACAGGAGGCAACAGAGGGTGAATAACACCAGGGTGAAACAAGGACGCTCAGTCCGATCAGTTTCAACGCCACATCTCACCATGAACCCACTGCACACGAGCGGAAAAACCATGTGTGGACATCTGAGGCCTGGTCAGGAGGATCGGCCATAATGACACCAATAATGCTGTTTAAAATACACACACTGAAGATTTACAGCAGGACAGAGCGAGAAACAAAACCCCTCCTGGACACAATGTGGTGGATTTCAGTCGTCCAATCTGTTGACGACATTAAACAGCTTGTTAAAAGGTTGGTAATAAATAACTCCCCATTCACACTGTGTGTAAACGAACTTACCGTAAATTCTCAAATAGACTGACCCGGCTTGTATTAGACAGAGATGGGGACTCGCACTTGCAACTTGGACTCGAGTCGCACTTAAGTCGCAGCCACAGTGACTTGAGACTTGACCAAACAGACTTCGGGAGTTCGGGACTCGTGAACAATCTTATTTCTTTTGTGCAGCATCACGGTCTCAAGGGCTTTTCCACTACGCAGTCACGGCTCTACACGGCTCGGTTTAGGCCCTTTTCCATTACAACTGAGTACTTCATAGTACCTCCTCAAAGTGGGCGGGGTCATCATAGCACGGCAGCCACGGCCCCGTCGTCTCTTTTTTCTATCCTCTCCTCTGCTAGCTTCTATTTGCTCAAACCTGTATACGAGATAGTATATGAGATCGGCGTCTATTTGAGAATTTACGGTATTCCAGTCGTGTATCGATAAGTACATACAAGACGGTGGTGGAGAAATGTTTTGTGTTCTGAATTTCATATGGATGAAATGACAATGATTCATTCAACACATTAAAAAACCGAAAACACAGAGATTCTCTCACCGTTTCTGCCGAACAACGTCTTGAGGACTCGAGGACAGGGGATGGTGACCGTGTCTCCGACCTCCGCCCTCTCCCAGCACGCAATGTTGTCCCACCGTCCTCTGCAGCCCGGCTCTGTCGAAAAACCGCAAGAGGCCTCATGAGTGAAGTTTGTCAGTGAACATGGAACAACAGCCTGTTATTATGGGCTGTCATGTTTTCAGCCTCATTTATTCACCACATCAGACAGAAAGTTCGGCCATGAAACGATGATGTCAATCATTAAATCCAGAGAAATTACCAATATAATAATAACAATTATAACCGAAAAAAAAAACTGCTTGACAGGAAAAACAAACTCAAACTAAGACTTATAAAGGAGCCTGCTTTAACAATAAATTCAAACTGAGCTGAAAGTGAAACTGAACAGTCAAAATGAAACAGAAATAAATACTAATGAAACATTTGCCATCACACTGAGTGTTTTTTGTGTGTTTTCTTCTTCTGCTGCTGATTTCTACTTTTCTGAAACAATCAAACCGTCACTGCGTCAGTGTTCCTACTTCTCTAAGCCTCTGGTTCACATTCAGGTCAAATGTTGCTTCATATCGAGTCGCAGCAGACGAGAAGACAGTTTGTTCTCCCTCATCAGCGAGGCAGCGAACGCACCTGTTGTGCTTTAGCGATTTCCACTGCAGAGGAATTCACTTTCTGACCGAGGCAGCGCTCATGAATACAAACACCTCACAGGCTGATATTCATTTCCACAGCATCTCTCCCTCCGCTCGCTGTCATCCTGTCTTCATAATTGCAGAAACAAAATTGCAGTGTTTGCTCTGTGGCCTCCAGTGACCTACAATCTCCATTTACTGAGAGTTTTTTTATTTTTAAAGGAAAAAAAAAACCTCTGATCAGATAATTTCCTCCCATCGCAGAGGGAAGTGTGTGGCTCATGTTTTGACCCGTGGTTCTGGCTTCAGACAGTTCAGACAGTGTAATTAGACCTTTTACAGGCCAATCACCAAAAATGTCCAAAAATTACACTTCACTCATAGAAGACATCAACCTAACTATCTCTAATAACGAGCCTACTAAAAACTATAAACTCACCACTACTGAGTATAAAATGTCCACCAAACAGTAGTACAACCTACTCAATACTCAGAGAGTCTGCGGCAGGAGTAGGCCCCGCTAACCCGACAGGCCACCACAAGTGCTGGCCCCGCAGTATATCCTTCGAGGCTCCTGCCAGTGCTTCACTTGGACCGTATTTACCGTAAAATTCAGAATATAAGTCGCACTTTTTTTTTTTTTCAGCTAAAAAGTTGGGTGCGGGTTATACACCGGTGCGACCTATAGACCAAGGTAAATGCCACCATAGTAAATCTGACCCACAAGATGGCGCTACGTAGCTAAAGATAGGGGTGCTGTCAGAGCCAGCCAGTGTTCACAAGCCGCCATATTGTCACAGAGACATGCTCGACACGCTGGAGACGACCACCAAACATGTCTGGGAAAAACACAAGACAGAGGTACACAGCATCACAAAAACTGCCCGTTGTGAACTTTAACGTTAATTTAAGCTCGTGGCTCGGATGTGGTTATGCTATTTCCTTAAGAAGTTAATGGGTTTGAAAAATCGCAATCTGAAAAGTAACTAAATCTGCTGAACAGGTTATTATGTTTTGAATGTTTCAAATGAAAATAAATGGAAACAGTGTTGGAAGAACTTGTGTATCGTTTTTATTAACAAATAGCAATAGAAAACCTCGTTTTCCCCTTTTGAGACCCTCAAAAATAGCCTGCGACTTATATTCCTAATTTTACGGTACTTTTCTTTCCAGTCCTGAGAAACTGCTGCTGCTGTCAGGGGCAGGAGGTTGCACAGGTGGGCCTGAGAGGAGGGGCCCAGTTTGAGTATTGTGTTAAACTACAACGAACAAACCTCCAGACTCTACCTTTAAATGTGTTCCTTTGTTTGACGACAGAAACAGAAAAAAAAACATGTGAGGGAGAGCCTGTACTGTGAAGAGGCTAAAGTAGATGCTAACATGCTACGACCCCCGCACAGTCTTGTTTTTCACACTAAGAGCATGACTCATTTACCATCAAACAAAGCTTCACAACATTTAAAGTGTTACAGCGCGGTGCAGCCACACGTATCATCTCCTCACTGATTGCATTAATTGGATGGAAGACAAAGCTGCTGTCTGTACATGCAGATGTCTGTTGTCATATTCTGTCTGTGGCCCACAGCTGAAAACTGTCTGATCTGCTTCATCTGGATTTACCACCTATAATACATCAATAAATCTTTATTCAAAACTGCTCACAAAACAGGATGTAAAAGCAGCTCTGACAGAGCCGGTGTCTGCTGCTCTGTCATTAACCGGACGCTGCTGTAAAATCTGTGGACGATGATGTTTGTGTGTTACCGAACAAATCGTGGACGCCGTTCACCTCAGCTCAGAGGAAAACGATTGTGTCTTTATATTCAGTTACGCTGCTCTGAGCTGCATTATCTCAGCATAACCAGCTTATTTATGGAGAACACATGCAGCACAGTACGACCACAGAGAAACAATAACCGATAAAACTCCTCGTGGAGCATCGTTACGGAAACGCACAGGAGCCGTATGTGGCGGTTTGCAGAGCGACTGAAGACAAAACCCCCTCCTCGCCCTCCTCCTTCAGCCTCCAGAAACAAAACAAACACTGAGCCGACCAAAATAGCTCCTCCAGCTCTTCAGCGTGAGCGTTAATGGGTGTGAAAGTGCTGATGGCAAACTGAAAAGTCAACAAGGCTTTTTAGCGATAGATGAATGGAGACAGTAAAGTGGAGCTCCCTGCAAAAACACAAGCAAGCCAGCGAGCGACCAGGGCATCAGACTGTGACGGAGAAAACACTATAAAAAGAAACCTGTTAGTGTCAAGTTAAAAAAAAAAAAAAGACATGAAGAAGAGGAAGAAGAAGAAGAAGAAGAGCACAGCCAGAGGAGACAAGAGGCTGAGACAAACCGGAGTGATGGATCAGAGAGGTTTTATTCCCTAATCTCAGTTTTCAGGTGGTTTGAGTTGACAACTTCATCATCAGGAGATCAGACCTGTGACTCCGGAGGCAGAAACCTGAGCACCTGCACCTGCACCTGAACTAATCACCGGTGTCTCCTCGCATATCCTCGGTCGCAGGTTTTTGCATGGATCATGACATGAAGGTGTCGTCATCATCTCCCTCCAAACTATGCACGGCAGCCGGCGTCAGATGGCGACACACACTCAGAGGGATCAAGGCCATGAAGCCTCCTCCTGCTGCCCATGATCCCTCACTTTGCTTTAACCCTTTCAGCACTGTTCTGTGAAATCTTGCAGCATCTGATTGGTCTTTAGATTAAGTATGCTGCAGAACGATGAGCCCAAACATCCAGGCAGAACGTCCTGTGACAGATGGTCCCATGACCCTGGAGACCTGGGCTCAGCTCTGCTGGTTCTCCAAGATGCTGGAGGAAAAATTACACAAAGCAAAACTGAGGCTTTTGGGGCCCCTGATGGTTTGGTGCTCTTCAGTCCAACCTTGTCTCCTTGACTGCTCTCTGACCTTTGACCTCCTCCTGACCTGTTGGACAGCTAACGTAGGAACTGAAGCTGATTCTTGTCTTGACCTCAGTGGAAATGCTCCATTCAGACTCTGAGACTAGAAGAGGAGGAGGAGGAGAAGTCCATGTGAGAGAAACAAAATCAAAGATGTGTCAAGAAGAAAGAGCTTATCCTGGATAAGTGATCCATCCTGTCACAAGTGCACAGCAGCGCACATCTGGAGGGAAACTCCCTGTCTCTACTTTATGGTCTTTTTATTCTATATTAATCCAGAAGGTGACGGCTGCTGACGGTGTGTGTGTGTGTGTGTGAAGTGAAACACCTAAACACGGCCCTCGACCCTCAGCGTCTACACCTGCGCTGTGTTGTAGCTTTGGAAGCTAGATTCAGATAAAATTAGTTAAATGAACCACGTTGTCGAACGAAGCAAAGCAGCAGTGCTGCGAAGCCCGTGGGTTTGATTCCCCCTGAGCTGAACGCTGCAGCAGATGAAGTCCAGAGAGTCTGAGCGCAGAGCGCGCAGTTTGAGTCCTGCTGAGAGTTTGAGCCGTGTTATTATTTTTGCTCTACTTTGTCTCATTGAACTTCAATTATCACAGCAGGGAGTGGGGGGAGGGGGGGGTGGGGAGGGTGGGGGCACGCAGAGTCCAGAGCTCACTTCAGTGCAGGGCAAAGTCTGACTTGTTAGAGAAGTATTTATACTTTCGTCTGCTGCAGATAAAATCGAGGAGCAGGAGGAGGAGGAGGAGGAGGAGAGTGAATTTGTTTTCCTTGGCCGTTTCACTTTCGGAGCGGAGACCAGGAAGTGAGAACTGAACACGTAAACTCAGACCACAAACTTAAAGGAGGCGAAGGAGAAGTTATCTCAGCTGAACTCTCTCAGTTCACACTCAGACTAATTGGATCTTATATTAGAACCTACAGTACAGTTGTGCAGGGATAATTATGCAGCCAGTGGGTTACATCAGAAACGAGCCTTTCCTCTGAGGAACAACCAGCAGAACATTTCATCCTCACCACAACCCCCGCCACCCCCACCCCCACCCGAAAAAAAAAGAAGACTTCTCAACATCTGTTTTGGAAAACAGTGACCTTTCTCTGATCAAGTCATGAATATTCATCTGCAGAGTTCACCTCATGCCAGGAATTAATCAGGCACAGTAGGTGATTGGCCGATGACACCTATGCTGCTAACAAGCTAGCTGAGGTGGCGACTGCTGCAGGTACAGATTCACCTAATGAAATGACTCTGAACAGACGATGTTGCCTTTTACAATCACATCCTATAAATGTTTATGGTGCAGTTAAACCCCTGATAAGAGCTTTATTCAGTACTGACATAAACAGACTTTTATTGTCTGTGGCCGTGCACCGAGCAGGTCCTAATGCTCACTCCATGTATGGACCATTACAGTCCATCAGCGGGTTCACTCTGCTGTGTTAATTATCTGCGTGCAGAGGTCGGAGCGTATAAACACTGTCGGCGCTGCTTACATTTCTGACTGTGGATCCACAGTTTCTCCTCACGCTGTTTCCAGTCGATCAGAGAGGTTATAGTCTCGGTGTAAAACCTCCGTGTATTATTTATTCTTAATTCTCTGGAGCACAAAGTTAAGCTGGATAATGACTCCATAACACCTGTGGGGAAGTGCTTCATACACATGCGCCTCATTATTTCTGCCTCGTTATTTTGCCTCCTCGGTGTAATAAGTGGTGTGTGGGGACATGAGGCGACCTGCTCCTTCAGAGGAACAGTTCAGCGTCTTTTAGGAGATACAAACGCTCACTTGTTTTCCTTTCGATCGATACCAGTCTCATGTTCGTCTGCTGTGCAGGTGAGTGAGTCGGGACGTGTTCGGTCGAGCTTAGCACATAAATTGGAAGCAGAGGGAAACAGACGGCCGGGAAAAGACAACAAAAGGAAAAGACACACTTTGGTTGGCAGGTTTGGTCGCAGTCTAAACCTCAACTGTTTGTTCTTTCTTTCCTTCTGCAGCTCAAACTGGCAACGACTGGTGGGGTTTTCAAAATGGCTGACACAGTCTCTTTCTTAAGGTTGGACATTTGTTGAAGTGAGAATTTCCATTCTGTCTCCTCCACTCTGTCTCCTCCACTCTGTCTCCTCCATACTGTCTCCTCCACACTGTCTCCTCCATTCTGTCTCCTCCATACTGTCTCCTCCACTCTGTCTCCTCCACACTGTCTCCTCCACTCTGTCTCCTCCACACTGTCTCCTCCATTCTGTCTCCTCCATACTGTCTCCTCCACACTGTCTCCTCCACTCTGTCTCCTCCACACTGTCTCCTCCACTCTGTCTCCTCCATTCTGTCTCCTCCATACTGTCTGCTCCATACTGTCTCCTCCACTCTGTCTCCTCCACACTGTCTCCTCCACTCTGTCTCCTCCACACTGTCTCCTCCATTCTGTCTCCTCCATACTGTCTCCTCCACACTGTCTCCTCCACTCTGTCTCCTCCATTCTGTCTCCTCCATTCTGTCTCCTCCATACTGTCTGCTCCATACTGTCTCCTCCACTCTGTCTCCTCCACACTGTCTCCTCCATACTGTCTGCTCCATACTGTCTCCTCCACTCTGTCTCCTCCACACTGTCTCCTCCACTCTGTCTCCTCCACACTGTCTCCTCCACTCTGTCTCCTCCACACTGTCTCAGACTGCTCAGGGAAACTAGAAAAAGAAAATTACTCCACAGGCGTTTTATTGTAATTTGCCGGTGTTGTCCCCTTCACCCTGGATGTGAAGACAGACTGTCTTTTATAAACTGCTGGATGCCGCCTGTTATTGCTGCTGCAGTTCTCCCCGTGGGAAAACAGAGCTGTTGTTTGTCTTTCTTGTTTCAATCTTTGTTCGACGGTCTCACTCCGTCATGTATGATGCTAACATGCCATATGTGCGGTTTTCTTCACAGCCTCATACATTATTCACAGCCGGTGCTCCAGGGTTTGACCTTCAGAATACACACAAAGTACACGTGAGTGTTTTTATACTCGGCTGCAGAATGAGGAGGTTTCTAAACCGTCAGTGCGTGTGGAGCTTTGATATTAGTTTTAAAGTCTAAAGTCGATCAGACAGAGAAATAATCTGATCTTCTAACATGAGGGTTAATCTGCTCAGGTCGGACCAGGTTCGTCTCAGATCCGGATGCGGTGCAGGTCTGATGGAGAAGGAAACCTGTGCCAGCTCCATCAGCCTGTTCAATGCAGTAAAAACTGTTGAACAGAGGATAAAACATGGTGAGTTCATCCTTCAGCCTGCAGGCTGATCCCAGTTCAGCTCCTCAGAGCACTAAATCCTCCCTCTCTCTCTCTCGCTCTCTCTCTCTCTCTCTCAGGTGTGGATGGTGACTGTAATTGTTAGCGAGTGATGCTGACCTTTGATGCTGCCGGCCGCCTCCGCCTCCTCCTCCCTCAGCCTCCGCAGACACTCCACCTGGTCTCTCTCCACCTCCAGCATGAAGTTACAAGTCGGATGGCGGCTGTCGACCTGCGACGGGAGCAGAGAAGAAGAAGAAGAAGACAGTTATGGTGCTGTGTGTGTGTGTCCAGGCTGGGTGTTCACTCTACCTGGGGGAGACATTAGGACCCTTTCCTGTCTCAGTTTGTCATTGCTTTAGGTTCATGTATAATAAAGGTACATTTGCATAAAGCAGCAGATACACTTCAAGATGCATTTAGAGACAATATCTGTGATTATGTTATAACCCTGTAAGTGCGCTCTACTCACTCAGGACATTAGCTGCTGCTCAACAATGAAGCACAAATGTGCAAACTCTATAAATCTAATGAAGAACAGAAGAAGAGAAGAAGCATCTGGATCAGGATGCAGCGGGAGAGCAAGACTCAGATCTGCTGTTCAACCTTTGTATGTGATAAATAAGACTTGTGTTTGTTTATCTGCTTTTTGTTTCCTCTGATTGTTTGTTTGTTTGTTTGTGTGACTCTCAAAAGAGGAGAAGTATTTGCAGCTGGTGCACAGAGGAAAGTCGAGGTTATGACTGACAGATGAGCGCAGGGTCAAGATAAGCTGCTTAAACCGAGCAGCTGACTCTTTATGTGTGTGTGTGTGTGTGTGTGTACATACTTAACCACACACCTGATGGCAACACAACAACACAACAACAAACTAACATGGTTCACACCCATCGGTTCTGTTGGACGCACGTCTTCAGGCTTCTCTCACGTGTTTGTGTTTTGAGGACTCGTAGCTTTCAACCAGTCACTGGTTCATCTCGTCTTTAATCGTTGTGCTTCTATTGTTTTTCCTTGTACAAGTTAATTTACTCTGTTTCCGTGCCGACAGTGAGATAAACAGCATCTGAACCAGTTCTCTCCTGCCCATCACTCATTCAAATCCTCCCAGACAGACCGCGGCCCTTCATCCCCGAGGCTGCCTGTCATGTCACCAAGGCAACACACACACACACACACACACACACCAGCAGCTGAACACTGATTTGGTGCACTGAACACCAACCCCCCCCCCCATGAACCCTGCATGTTGAGTAAGAGGCGGAGGTTGGGTGGAGGCTCCAGCAGTCACCTGTCAGTGCAGATCAGCTGAGCAGCAGCGACTCAGACCGACGCTGCAGACGAGTGCGTTTCCTCACACGCAGCAGAACGCGGCTGAAACTCATCAGGCAGGATGAGTAAAACTAAAACACAACCTTTTCTATTTACTGCAGCCGCCTGAGGGTGGGGGGCACAAACACACAAACACAACACTGACTACACACAGCAGCCACTGACGCTCTGATGTGGGGCTGATGTTGTTCAGGTTTCAGCGTGAAGCAGCAGCTCCTCTCATCTCTGTGCAGGGAAACAATGACAGGTCATGAGATCAATGACAGATTCAGACTCACTGATTGGGTGTTCACTCAGACCGGGATGTGAGGTCAAGAAAGAAAAGGGGGATTCGTGGAAAGGCAGCAGCAGTAAGAGAAGACAAGATGTGAGATGAGTGGACAGACGACTACACGATGATTGAAACCATTGCACATGATTACATCACCTCAAGAGTCTGGAGAGTCCGGCTCTGCAGCGGAGACACGGCGGCCAAGGGAGACGACACCTGACGTGACAAAACATTCTCTGTCTGTCTGTCTGCAGCAGAAACGTCTAACGTGGCCTGTTTCTTTCTGCTCGAGCTGCCGACTCATTTGTTCTGACGGGCTAAAATTTTTTTTTACCAGCAGCGACGTGTGTTTCAACTTGTGGACAAACGTGGACAGAGTGGAGCCGGAGCAGACTGAACCAGTGGTGTGAAGCAGCCGCCAGACAAAAGGGACATTTATTTACATGTTAAAGTGGCTGAACATTTATTTCACAGCTGGATGGAAACGCAGCTCGACCTCTGTTCAGTGTCTCTCTCTCTCACACACACACACACACACACACACACACACTTGTTGGCATCTACCAACTTCACTTTCTCTTCCATTTCACCCCTGTCTGGTCTCTTCCTGCTTTTCATCTCCGTCTGTGTTTAAAGTCAAAGACATTTCACATTTTAGCTCTGTGTGTGTGTGTGTGTGTGTGTGTGTGTGAGACACATGTTAACCAGCTGTCTGGACGGCCGCTCCAGTAAATTCTAGTATTTCATGCTCCAGAGGTTTTTTCTGTGGGACGAATGGTGAAAAGGCTGAAACGTCACTGCAGGGAGATGAAGCTCCACTGACTGGACGCTGCTGACGTTCATTACAGGCCAGAGTCTGGAGACCCTCACGGAGGAAACACATCCTGGTATCTGGTATCACATGCAGCCAGAAGATCCTGCTGGTTCCCTCTGGGTTCAGGTTGAAGCTTCCTCCACCAAAACCCACCATGGACAACATGGTGAAGAGCGGAGGTGTCGTCAGTCTGTCTTCATATCACCATCTACGCAACACCGACCTCCTAGCCGCTTTCCCAGAATCCCTCTCTTCCACAGAACATGTTCCTCCCGTCCTGTGTTCGCTCTGGACGATCTTTGACCACAGGTGAATTCTGGGAGCTGCAGCTTCCACTTCTCATGCCGCCTCACCTGTGGAACGAACCTGCTGAACACCTGAGGTCGGCTCAGTGAGGGCGCTCACTAGGCTCACGTTTCACTGCCAATAACGTCTGACACACGGAGATCAGGATCGATCGAGCCGATCACTGTCGCACCGGTTCACAGCGTCAGTCAGAGCCGTCAGCCCGGATGTTCTGCAGGTGGATCACACCTCTCTGTTTGATGCTGTTTCCTTTTGACAGTGAAACCTCTCCAGTTTACGAGGAGGCTGAGGAGTGTCGGTGTAAATCCTGCAGCGGCAGATTCACACTGACGTCCTCTCACATGGAGCAAGAATATAAACAGAAACGTCTCGGGAAAGTGTTTATTCTGACGTCTACTTTCCCTCAGCCAGCTTAACACAGACCTCAAATGTGCCGCGAAAGTTACATAATGAAGTCTGAACTGAATAAATATTGGATCATAAAGCTAAGTAAAAGTCGGATGCTGATAATTCCTCCACCTCAGACGAGTGACAAACCGTCTGGGACGTGGAGGAGTCAGAGTCTCGTCTGCTCAGATGAACAGGGATCCTGTCTGAAGTCGCCTTTAATCAATAAAGAGAGGAAAATGACAAGGTCGGCGTCTAGTTGATGAGGAAACGGTGAAGGAGCCGTTCTCCTCGCAGCAAAGTGGATTACGTGGATGAAAATAAAAGGTCAGACATGAAATGAGGGAGAAAAAAGAGAGACACTGAAAAGTTAATGTGGAGGAAGTGGAACAGGTTCGTCAACGGAGCTTAAAGGGTACGTCGGATAGCTGCTCCTCGGTGCGTTGACTCTCTGTGCCGGGGCAGGCTCATCAAACATCATTAATCCAGTCTGATACCGAACTCACAACTTACACTATGTCCCCTCAAGTGTCGTATCCTAACACACAGACCTGCACAGGTATCGATCCTGGTCTGTACCTGGATCCTGATGCGTTGTTTACACATGTTTAGACTTGAATCCTTGACATGATGCAGATCGAGGAAAACGAGTCGTGCTCTTCACTCGGGATAAGAGGCTTAGCGAAACCGCCTCGAGTGTAAATGTTTTATCGAACATCAACAAAAAGGCGACAGTGTTCCTGTAACACATCCCCTCAGGAACCATCTCCTATAAAAGAGTTCACAGCGCTTATCGGAGCTCAGTGTGTTTGTGGGCAGCAAAGCCTATTAGCAGACAGAACTCGCTCCGTCTGTCAGATTACACAGATTGTGCAAAATGTGGTTTCCTAATTTCTTTTATCAGAGTAATCACACAGCAGGGGAGAGTCAGAGCGCCGTGAAGGCCCACTCCCTCCGAAGGCCTCAGACTCTGCCCAAATTCACTTTTAAGGAAGACGAGAGACGAGTCTCATCGCGACGTCAGCATCTGCTACTGCAAAATAAAATGAAATAAAACGCCTTTTCGGTCTGAGTGCTTCAGACTGCGCCTGTTCAAGGTTCAGTGCCTTGCTCAAGGGCACTCCGCAGGCGGGGGGGGGGGGACTGCTGCTTGATCATCTTCTCCAGCTGGTCCTCTGGGTACCAAGGCTGCTCCTCTAACCTTCAGGCCACAGCTGCCCCAAATCTCACTCATATAAATGAACTGAAACTCTATGAGGAGCCACAGAAATGACTGCTGACCTCAGAGTTGCCCCCCCCCGACTTCACCATCTGCTGCAGGGTCCACTGTGTAATGTCTCCATCATGTTCCCTTTGTTTTCACTGAAGTTATGAGTTTATGGTCTGTTTTAACCCTTTACATTCAGGAGGCAACAGCAGCAGCATTTCTATTCATCATCATGTCGTGTGTCTCGTAATGACCTGCAGGACAGTGACAATAAAGTTTGTTCAATTGTTCAGAGTTCCCATACAGGAAGCTGAACTGTGTGTGTGTGTAGCGTTCAGAGATGAACTAACACACTGTTGTTGTTGTTGTCGGCGGCTTTACGACACAGAGAAAGAACAACACAGAGTGTGAGTTAATCCCATTTAGCTGATCCTCTGATCCAGACTGCTGTACAGCACAAAGGACTCCCACACCAAACACAGCTGTTAATGTTATTATTATATCTGCTCTGCCGTGCCGTGGCCCCCGTGTAATGGAAGTCGTGTTCATGTTGGTAAAACGCAGCACATGAAGAATCGGAGCACGGCGCTCTCATCAGAACGGGTCACGCCTCGCCTCGCCTCGCGGCCCGTGGCCTAAATACAAAGAGAACAAACAGCTTCCCAAAATGAGATCCCTTTGAACAGAGCGAAAGAAGACAGGTTATATCTCCCCTCACTGATGTGAAGTTAAATATATGTAACATAAGACACGTCAAAGCTTTGCTCGTGTCTCACCCTGTCTTTGTCTTTCGTGATCATTATTAGCAGCCGGAGGACGTGGGTCATCAGCGTGTTGATCCATCCGTCCTTTCATTGATCCACTCAGATCTGTTATCTGGAGTACCCAGGCCTGGGGAGTAATGGATTACATGTAATGACATTACATAATATCAACTGTCTGTTTCCACACACACACACACACACCCTTCTGGACTGGTTCCCATCTCCATCCACAACCAAACAGTTCAACAGGTCAGCCACTGACCAACACAGCAAAGACTGGACCGCGTCATGTCGTGTCAAGCTCCGTGCCCTCTCTGTTGCCCCCCCCCCCCCCCCCCGTCACTACTGTACACTAGCACTATCCAACCCATCCTGCTGTACTGCTCCCCGTGCTTCTTCAACACGCCGTCTACCACGTCTAAAATAACACACACTGCATCCAAGATCACGACCATCCCACACCAGACCTTCCAGAGCGCCACCACAGAGCTATCACACGCCCTGCACAGACAATAACAGATGACCCGGACCTACTGCTCCTCCCGACCCTGAGTTGACCTCATACAGATGTGACCGATCTTAACCCGCGTCCTGGCCTGGTGATAAATGAAGTCACTGGTGTCAGGGATCATCATCAGGAGCGTCATCTATATTTGACAATAATCAATAATGTATCTATGAAAAGCTTTAATCCGTGCCTCTCCCTCCCATAAACCTCCTTGCGGCTCCTACAGATGGGTGTGCGGTGAGTTATTGATCCTGTGAGTTCATTCATGTTTTTCTTTCTCTCCTCTGGGTGTCGCTCCAATTGTTGACCCTGTGGTTTTATTCACACATCAACACGCTGCTTTAAAATTAGATTTGATTCTTTAACAAAACCCAGAGCGCAGCGTTTAATGCCCCATGGGTCTTCGTTTTTTGTTTTGCTTTTAGCCCTCAGTCAGTCAAATGACCGTGCATAATGTGTGGCTGTTGCTCAGAGTGATGAAAACCTGGAGAGCTGCCACACAATTATGTCTCTGCAGAGCTCGGAGGCTTTTCTCTGCTCTCACTGTGTGTGTGTGTTGTTTTTTCTGCCAGCTCTGGCCGTGAACCACCTGTCCAGCATCAAATGACACACACACACACACACACACACACACACACACACACAGAGGAACATGGAGCAGCTGAAGAGCCAGGGATGTTTCCTCAGAAGACTAATGTCGAGCCTGCTGATCAGAAAACACAGAGGTTTGCTAACATGGCAACCGCAACAACTTTTATAACAGGATGATTAGTCAGGGCCGTGTGTGTGTGTGTGTGTGTGTGTGTAGTAGAAGTAGTCAGGAAATAAATAACTATTCTTTAAATGCACTTTTTAACGTCTTTTGGACAAAAAAAAAAAAAAGCTAATTTCCTAATGGTTCAAGACAAAGCATGGTTAGCCTAGCTTAGCCAGGACGTAGCAGCGCCCTCTGTAACAGTGTCTCCTGCATTTAACCTCAGCAAAAGCAACTATAACTACAAAACTAACTAACTAACTAACTAACTAACTCTAATAACTAACAGTGGCGGATACTGAGTAAAACAATCCTACAACCCAACCACAGGTGACTGCTCTCTGCTTCCTGTCCAACTGGTCAGACATGATCTGTTGTGTTCACATCACTGACCAAAAACTTATGTAAACATCTGAACTGCAGCTCAGTCATATCATGTAGTGACGCGGTTGACTGAGCCATGTCTCCGCCCCTTTCACAAAACCAAACATCTCACCCACAATCAGCTCCTGCTCCAATCACTGCTCCAATGACGCTCTGACGCCAGCCTGCCTGCCACGGGAACGTAACGGGACGAAACTTGTGTCCGCTCGTGTCGTGATCACGTCAGCAGCGAGAGACGTCAGGTCGCTGGATGGCAGCGCGAGTTCGACCTGAGCCTGTGTCCTCTGAGAAATCTGGATCTGGATCTGATCCAGGAGCCGAGGGGAGCGGACCGACTGACCGACGGAGGCAGGGTCACCTGTCTCTGTGTTCTACCTGTGTGTTGGTTTGTAAACAGTCTGTTGTGAATGTTGCTGGTAAAAGTTTCTGATGGACTGTGTGAACTTCCTGGTCAGGCTCTGTGGGTGATCCGGAGCGGAGTGGTGTGGTCTGGTGGATCTGGACTCAGGGACTGTTTACTGGGAAACTATGGACTGAGCTCTGGGGAACAGTGGCTGGAGCTGTGCAAAGGGTTATATCTGGTTCTGGTTCTGGTTCTGTTGTTATCTCCTTATTTACTTTATTGTTGGTTTGTTAGACTCTGACTTTGGCTCTTCAGTGGGTCCTCTACTCCTGTGGACTGGAAGCTGGTCAGTCCTTTAAGTCAATGATTCAGTTCAATAGATGATTGTCATTGCCATAATAACATAACAACATTGCCTCTGGAGGTCCAGACATCAGCACACCATGGACACACAACTTCTTAGCTTAGCTTCTTAGCCTCCTTAGCCATACTCCATTCTATCCTGACAGCCATCTTGACCTGAATCTGTGCCCACTGTGGGATGGTATCTGGCAACTGTCTGAGGAACATGCTTCAACCTGTGCAGAGACCACGACTTCATCTCAACCACCATCCGACCCCTAACAGACAGCTGGTAGAAAACTCTCTCAAAGTCCGGTCCCTTTAATAAAGAGAAACCAGGCTGGAGTTTTCTCCATCAAGCATCAAGCTGACAGCAGGAGCCTGTATCGCCACAAACCCCTGGTAAGTGATAAACGAAGACATTTCCATATGAGAGGGAAGGCGGGTGCAGATTTCTATTCCCCTGCTCTGTGACCACCTGGAGTCACAGGTGACTCATCCAATTTGTTCCCCTGAAAACACCAACAAGCAGCACAATTATCGCCCTGCAACCGCTCAGCGCAGCGCAGCTCACAGCTTCCGGCTCATTAGGCCTCGGCTCTACTTTGAGGTGTCGGCCGCCGGTCGCCAAACGGACAAATGTAAATACGTCCCTGACACGACACGATCGGTTTATCAGGTCTCACATGCTTTGAAGGCTCTGGCTTTGTTATGCATTTCTATGTTGCTGTTTCATGAAGCACTGCCCGTCTTTGTTTCCATTCTGAAGCTGCTAAATCGAGTCTGCAGATATAAAAGTCTGTGAAAGCTGCTTTTTTTCCCCTACGTTTTTCACATCTTAGTGAAATGTTACGGCAATAAGACTTCAAAGTGTTACTTATATCTTATGTCTATTTGGAGCAATGTAGGCTCGAAGCAGCGTTTCAGTCTCGCTTTCCATTTTTGTTGTTGTGTCTTTTCACAGAGAGGGTGTGTGTAGGTTTGATCGCTGCTGGGGTGGGAGTTCAGATTTTGTTTCACTTTTGTGCTGATGCCTCATCATTCAAATTCTGGGATAATGTAAGCAACTTATAGGATGAATTATCGGCCCGACTTGTGCTGGGAGCATAATGGTGTGGGTGTGGTGTAGGCTTTGAGGATGCTGAGGCTTCCTGTTGATCCCTCTGGAGGTGGACATACCTGATCTCACCCCCCCCACCACCACCAGCCCCCTCCTCATGTCTTCTATCAGGCCTGCCAGCTCACTGTGTAGGCACTCTTTATAAATCTAATACCACCAGAGACGCTTGCAACCAATCCTGTGTTTTGGAAAAAAAAAAAAAAAGCTAAATATTTTAAGGTGAAATTGGTTCATGTTCATGAAAACTGTGATTTGAAAGGTTGACATCATGTGAAAGTGCAAGATACTGTACTGAAAAGTAGGATTAAAACATGTGACACTAAGACTTGAATGTCTCAGATAATTACTGCACTCAGCTCAACACGTGGCTCTCAGAGTTTCCACTCACTTCTGAACTCGAGTTTGCTCTCTCACGTTTGCAAGATCATTAGAGGTTAAATTTAAATCTGCTCAACAGACACATTACCAGCTGGAAGATGAAATCCAGTATTGTTTAATCATCAAAGTGCTGCTCTCGAACTGCACTATGAAACGTTCCTCATAATAAAGGTAGGTAGCTCCATACGGTATAAAGGTAGACGTGCGTCTTAAAGCTCCATACGGTATAAAGGTAGACGTGTCTTAAAGTATACGTCTTAAAGCTCCATACGGTATAAAGGTTCTGTCAGTAAAACCAGAGCCTTTAAGGTTAAAGAGCCAGCATGTTGGATATAGTGGCACCTAGTGGTGAGGTTGTAAACTGCAACCACATGAAGCCCCTGTTCTGTCCACTCGGGGCTACTGTAGAAACATGAGCAAGAACGCATGGCTGATAAACACGTAGTTATTTCCAGATGATTATACACAAATGAAAACATGATTGTGAACCCCCCCCCCCCAGGCTAAATCCTACCCAGTGGTCCTTTAATGGGTGATTACTGCCATCAGCCTCCTGCTGCTCTGTAACAAAGGTTCTGACCTTCTCCATCACATCACTAAGTGTGTGTTTAACCTCTGGACACTTGTTGCAGACATGCACAGTCTGACCCTTTCCCCTCCCCTACAGCTCTGTGTGCTTTTTTTTTTTTTTTTTTAATCTCTCAGCTCAGACGCGAAGCTGAATCTCACTTGCGTGCTTCAACATTTTAGCCGGGAAAACATCCAAGCGCACAGCCGGAGATCTGGCCAATCATTAAGCCATGAGAGGAGAACAGCAGGCTGCGGAGAGCCTGTCTTCACCACTCACAGGTTGTGTGTGTGTGTGTGTGTGTATATATATCATTGCTTTACGGTGTTAGAATCTATTGTTGAAAGCAGATTTTCTCATCGCTGACGTCTTTGCTTTCTGTTTACTCCACAAACCACACACATTAAAGCAATAAATCTGAAAACAGGCACAGACTGCAAACAGCAGCGCGGCCGCTGACCGATGACTGTCAGCAGGTTCACGCTCCATCAGTCACGAGAGCAGGAGAGTGAGTGGATGCAAAGCTTCGCAGCAGCAGCAGCAGCAGCAGCACAGTGGGTGTCGTTACCAGGACTGGGAGGGTTATGATGTTTTGATAAAGGCCTCTGGAGGATTCTCAGACTCTATAGTTTATTTGACTTTCTCTTTGATCAGGTTGATTTAGTTTTAATGTCTGCTGTGAGAGGTGTGTGCAGGTACTGTGAGAGCATCCTTTAATTCTGCTCAAAGAATATTGTGTAAGTTGATTTTAGTTGGTGTGAAATTCTCCGTTGGCAGCGATAAGTAAATAAATGAACGTTATGAGCAAATGAGCCTTAACCTGGAGCACGTACATGAAAGGGATTATACATGCTACACACTGCTCAGACTGTTTCCCTGTGTTCCTTATTTCCTTAATTGGCATTAAGAGATTATCCAAAAACGGAAACCTGTGAGAGATTTTTTCTTCTTCTTCTTCAGTCTGTATCTTTAATCACTAAATTGCTTCACGGTTGTTTCGGCTCGGCGCTTGCCAGACATCACCTGTCAGTCAAACACTGAGAGCTTTGATGTCTACTTGTGTGGATTTTCTGAGGATAGTGTGAGTGCATTAGAGCCGGAGACGGTGCGGCTGGATAACCACCTCTTTATTAAATTTCACTGTCTCACCCCGAGTGCGTGCTAGAAGCTTTTCCCTCACCTGGTTTAGCTTCTCGGCTCATGCAAATTGAGTCGTTCTGAGTTCTGATTAAAGTTTCACAAACATTAAAGTTTTACATCTGGAAACTTGGCGACTGAAAGATTGATTATAATTAAACCTCATGTGGCGATCACAGTCAATAGATTGGTTTAATAATGATAATACATGTAATAAGGGGAAGATGCTTCCTGGGCTGCAGGGGATCTCTTTTACAGTAGTCTGAGACAAACAGGCGACAGAAAAAGAAAACAGCGTCTGGAAACTCATCTGCCTACATGTTTCTTAGACGTCTGAATCTGTCTGAACCTCACCAACCAGTTTCCACACACTCTGACTCCGATGCAGTTTGGCTCTGACTGATGGATCAAACCGTGGCCCAGTGCATGTGTGTGTGTCTGTCTCCGGAGCCCAGGGCAGCCGGAGACCTGAGATCATGGGGGAACGACAAACTATCATGACAACAGCATAAAGTGAGATTAAACTGTAAACAACAGGTCACGTTGCCCTTTTTTTCCTCCATGACATCCTGTTACCTGTCGGACCCTCTGACTGGGTGACGGCTTGTTGCCTGTGGGTGAAACAAATGTTGACAGAGTGATGGTTTAAAATCAGAAGTTGATCCATTCGTGTTTTATTTTGAAATTTACTGGATGCCTGGTGCCTGGTGACTTCCTCTGTGGGGCAGTCTAATTGATGTGGATTGATCCATGATGGCTGGTAAATATAGACCTGCTGTGTATTTCTGATGGGCCGCTGGAGCTGTGACACTGTGATGGACCGGAGACGGACCAGAGATGGACCACAGCGCACACACTGAGGAAAAGCTCTGAAAGGGAGCGAACTGCTCCGGCTCCGGAGTCGGGACCTGACATCAGTGCAGTTTCTGTCGCATACGGTGACGTACAGGAACCTAAGACTCAGTTTATATGCCGTTTTTTCTTCAGAAACAATCATTTTGACCTAAAGCCGAGTTTTTCCTGTGGATGAAAGGAGGAAATGCACACGGGCTCAGTCAGAGCCACACTCAGGAGTTTTGAGAAGTTTGTTGTGCAACAAAAACGATGGTTGGTTTGTAATCACTGAGTAGCTAAGCAAACTCTTTCTGAACTGACAAAGTTGTGTTGACACTACACACACACACACACACGTGTAGGAGACACCAGACTGAGCCTCACTCAGACTCCGAGTTTGAATCTGTCATTTGTTGATGTTGTCAGTTAGCTTGTAGCTGTTAGCGGCTGCCACAGGGCCGGTGGTTCTCGTAATGCTAACTCTGGCTCTCTCTATACCGACTACAGGCTTCAGGAAACACTGGAGGGGTCTTTAATCAAATCCCAAATGTGCAGCTATAACTTTCTTGCAAACTCTTAACCCAACCTGTGGTTTGGGGCCCACTGGTGGGTCACAAAGGTATTGCAAGTGGGTCGACAAATCTTAACATAATTGAGCTGCAGATCGTATTATGGGTTTCCGGGCTTCCCGCCGCCGTCCGTCCTGACTGGAGTTTAACGCTGCGTGGGGACTGTGTCTGTTTCTCACACTCGAATGTCGAGGCACAAAGAAACAGATTTCCTCAGATCTTTTGCTTCGGTGATTTAAACGAGGAGAGTTTTACCTTCAGAAAAGCCTCGAGTTGCTCTGACTGTCAGTCACCTCTTCTTTTTTTCCCTGCAGACAATGAAGCAGGATTTTAACCAACAGGTGCCCCAGATGTTTAAAATGCCTCTGCATTAATATAAGTCCTGAAACTCCATCAGCGCTGAAAGTTTTCAAGCTCTGAATCACTTTTACTTTCTGCGTTTCTTGTATTTTTTCTTCTCACCATGCCATGATCACCATGACACTTTTGAGCCGTATCCCTACCTACTGCGTTTCACAGGAACGTCATTGATGTCCAAGGATGTCACTGAAATGTGTTGGTCCAGGTTACAAAACACACAGGTAATGGAAAAAAAAACAGGATTTCTCTTTTCCATCCCTGAATGAAAACACTGTTTGTGCCAGATGTCTATTAACACTGTTATCTATAAAAGAGAAATGAGAAATGCCAGCTCCGCTGAATCCCGGCCTGAGTCCGGTACCTCCTGTTCTGCCAGATAATATCAGACAGAATCAACACAGATGACCTGGAGCTGACTGCTTCTTTTTCCCCCTTTTATCCAGGAGCTCTGCTTTGCTTATTCTCCATGCTCTCATCAGAAAATAGCACCATGCTGCAGCCCACACACACACACACACACAGATTATTATTATTTGTATAATATGTATGGGCAGCCCGTCCACACACACACACACACACGCTGAGACTACAACATAACAAGTCAGCTCCTAGCTCTACAGATGTGTGTGTGTTTTCACTGCCTGTATCCATGTTCATCTGTCTATTCATCATCCCACTGACCTTTGACCTCAACTCACTGTCCACACATCCACCTTAAGTGCATGTAAAAGGACCGGTGGGGGGGGGGGCAAACATGAATTACATACATATGCAGCACAGGACATGCTGTAGCTCCAGTCAGCGGCCTGATCAACTTCATTAATACTCCTTAATGTCACAATTAATATTAACAACAACGACGTCAACCCTCACACCAGAGAGGCTGAAATCATGTTTTAATGAATTAACACTGTTGCTATCAGTTGTTTCAGCGCCACCCAGTGGGAGGATGTGGATAAACCCCACCACCACCACTGAGTGAAATCAGATTACCTCACATAATAATTTACAGGATGAAGGTTAATATTTTAATAACTCACTGCTATCACTCAGACTCAGTGAATGTTAGTGAAGTGGAGCATTAAACTCCAGTAAACGAGCCGTCCGACCGACTCAGACTCGTACCCCCACCTCTGCAGACAGACAACGTCCCAACCCTGAACGCATGCACCCGAATCTGTTCCTCCTGAAGAAGAGAGGTGATGGTGCTCCTGTAAGACAAAGCTGCACACTAAGTCTAACAGTAATCTATATGGATGAATTGGGAGATTAAAGGAACAAAAGGAACGTCTGGATGTCAGTGTGAGAAGCAGCGAGTAGAAAGTAGAACCCAACAGCTCCATCTCTCCTTCTGAAGTGTCCTTGAGCAAAGGAGGAAGTGAATCCCCACCAGAAGATGAGTGGGCACGCAGACACGGCAGAGCGGGGATTTGCTGATGAATCTGCAGGGGTTTTTTTTTTTTCGGGGACTTGTGAGCAGCAGTGCGTTCTCCGGTGAGGTAAATGAAAGCACATTGGGGTTTTTTTTTTGGGGTGACGTGAACATTTTGACAGCCGCGGTCTGCTTTTAGTCAAAGGGAGGCTTATGGGAGAAGAGACAGAGCGCACTTCCACTGTTTATCCTGTGAGGAGGATCGACATGGGAAAAGAGCAGATCATCATGTGAGTGAGGGACCGAGAGAGAGAGAGAGGGAAAAAAAAGTGTGATAAGAGCTGGAGGATGGATCGACGACATGAACAGGGAGACAGCGGGAGATTATGACCAAAATGATCTTAATTAATGAAAAGAGAAAAGCCAGAGAGACAACTCAGGTGTTGATCCACACAGAGACGAGCCATCGATTCCAGTGATGCTCGGAGCAGCTGATACCAATCAATCAACTCCATCTGGTTTCTCTGTTCGTCAATGAGTTCAGATCTTAACGTGTTCGACTCACTGTGTCGTCTACAGACACGGTGTCACACTTTCTGATCCCATCAGTCACAAACACGCTGCAGATACATATGGGGATGTGATTAGAAAAAAGCTCCTGTTAATTGACAGATTGATTGGTTGATTAGTTTTAAGTGAGTGTAGTTTGCTTGTTAGAAAAGCTGGAGCTCTGGTAACAAAAATCAGTTCAGTTGGTTGATCAATCTATCAGTTAAAGACGATTTTATAGGTTTGAAATGAACATTTAGTTTCCTGCTTTCTTCTGAAGGTCTGATTGATATCATCATTGATTAAACCATTAAAATCCGAAAGGCAACAGTTTTGATGATAAATATGAGACTGAACAACAGCAAATACTCAATACTCCAATCAGCTACTTGGAAACGGCTTCAGTGATCGATCAAATATCAGAACTGAATCGGCTCAGCTTTAAACAGGATGTTTGTAGATGTGATAACTAGACGATGACCTTTTCTGACCTTTTCTGACCTGCTGAAAATAATAATCAATCCTCATGATTATAGGATATTTTACACTAAAACAGAAGAAAACCAAATGACTAAAGTAAAAATAAAACAACTGCCATTTCTGCACCAGAAAGGTCAAAGCTCACGTGATCAGAAGATCATTATTGTTATCAGTGCTGATCAATATACAGTAAATGTGATGTCTCATCACTGTGACACCTTGACAACATGCGTTCACACAAATCCAACAGGAGTCCAGCTTTTGTCACACTGACATAATCTTACTCTACAATCACAACCTTGTGACCGGAGGAAACAGGAAACACTCACCAGGAGCGGACACGTCCACAAACACATGGCGAGGAAGAGCAAACTTCTCATCTTAACCCTCAGGTAGAAGCAGGAGACATCGGTGAAGACAGGAGCACTGGACTTCATTTAAACTCCACTGCAGAGTTGTTCATACTGACGACAGGATCTGTGCAGCTTTTTAATTCCATGAAGAAGAAGAAGAAGAAGAAGAAGAAGAAGAAGAAGAAGATGATGATGAGAAAAAACCCAGCTGGTGATGTTCTGTATCCACACCGGTCGCTTCCACTGAGCTGAATGTGCAGAGACATCAGTTTCCCGCAGCTGACTTCAACTGTCAAGAGCACAACAACGAGCACAGGTACTTCCTGTTCAGACTTTCAAAATAAAACTGTGCTGGGGCTCACAATATGATGGTAGAATACAGTTCAGAGCACACGTTTGTTATCATCGTTCATGTGGGAAGCACTCTCTCTAGCTTTCATCTTAGATAAGTGAGGACATCATCATGTCCTCATTGTCTCACACACACCTTCAAAGGACTGTTTGACAGTTTGGACGAGGTTCATTATTACAACAAGTGTCCTCACAGAGACAGTAAAACAAGTGTGTGTGTTCCAGATGTTACCCATATTGTGGGGATTTAACATCATTTACATGTTCACGATATGGCGACTCGTTTTCCTTGTGGGGACAATTACTGAGTCACCATGAAGACAGTCATTCAGTTTGAATGTGCAGACAGGTTTCACTGGTCAGGATGAGGTTAGATTTAGATCAAGCAGTGAGGGAGTTTCCAGGAAATCATGCAGTGTCGTATGTCGCATGTGGCTGTGGACCATCAAACCTGTGAGATTTACTTAATGGGGTCACAAGCCAAATGAATTAGCATTAAAATTTCATCTGTCAACATAAAGAAGTCTGGTGCACCAGTTGTGTTTATACCAGTCACTATCACAGATGAAAGGTGCAATTTGGGTAAAAAGAAAAAAAAAAAAGTGACGACGGGGACAAAATGACCAAAAGCGTTAAAGGACATGAAACTGGCTCCAGTTGTGCCTTTGTTGTTTTCAGTGCTAAATTAAAAAGTGCCCAAGCTGTGACTTACCTCTGGGTCCAAGAAAGGATCTATCAGCCTGTTCTGGATATGAACACATGTTTTGGAAGAAATGTAGAGGCAGGCTGGATGAAGTTCAGAGGAGATGGGACGTTGATTAACAGCAGCAGAGTTGCCAGGAGGTGGTTCATGATGAGCGACACGTGTGGCACATGACCGTCGTACCAGAAGTGAAGGCTCCCATCCATGTGGTCTGTAGAACACTTTGACCGGGGTTGGGACAGGTTCACCTACCTGTCACTCAAAGCAAACACACCCTCAGTTATGTATGAATGGGTGAGTTTTTTTTTGTACCATGCAGCCTCTGGTGGTCTTTTAGGGAAGTGCAGTTTTGGCACGTCAATGTTGGCTTCATTGTTCATTCCCTATGTCTTAAAAACATGTAAATTCACTGTGTCTTTATTCATTTATTGGCCATACTTTAGGAAACGATTAACATCTTGACAGAAAA
>JAFELL010001521.1:0-44531 GCA_019059645.1 Caranx melampygus
ATGTCCTTTTGTTTATCTCTTGTCTGCAGTCATGTGTGTGCCTGAACCGGGTGGGTCGGTGGTCTTGCAGCCTGCTTACTACTCACCTGGTATTAATCTGCAATCAAGCCATCACCTCACCTTCTGCAATACAGCCTGGCTCAGATGACGTTCTGCACAGTTCGTCCACACCATTGGCTCCCTTTCTGGAAGAGATGTTAGTTTATACTTTCTGCCTGCCTCAGGTTGCTCTCTGGTCTGGTACTCACCTTGCCTCACTCAGCCTCCTCATCTGGTCCTGGTCTGGACACTCTTCTGCAATTTACTCACCTACCCGTCTAGAACCGAAGGAACCTGCACCCAGCTTGCTTTCTCTCCGTCACTGGAACTCCTGCTCACAGCTTTGAATCTTTTTCATGCATCATGTTCTTTGTTCTCCAGCAGTCATTAAGCTCTTATGTATATCCACACATACCAGCTGTGTTCACTCAACTGCTCAGATCTACTGCAGGTAAATAGTGACTGTACTGTATAATACCTGACACAACCCCATGCCATAAAACCTGAACTTGATTGGAATTGATTCATGCATGCCCCTTGAGATGACAACCATCTTGTTTCGAGGGGGTCCAACTTCATGATAGCTTTGACAATTCTGTTTTCTCTTGTCACTGTTTCCATTTGTATGAAGCTCTAACATGAACACCAATAAAATCAGAGGAAGACCGAGATCCATCAATAAGGAGGATATGTAAAAACAGATATACAGGAGGATCTGGATTGCCTTTACCTGTTCTAGGAGGATGCAATATACCTATCCTTTGTGGCCTCCTGTATCCCAAGATTCTTTTCATGCCATTATTATTGTTATTATTATTAGCCACATAGCATGCTAGCTATTGGAATGTAGAGACGTCTCTATACTGTAGCAGCCCGCTCTGGGCAGGCTTGGAAGCATGGTTGCCCCTGAGCAGGACTCTGCTGGCTGTATAGCCCAATAGGAGGAGCCAAAGAGCCGTTCAAAGTGTAAAAAAGCTGCCAATTTAAAATGTTTAATGCCAGGATGTTGATTGCTTGGAAATGCATTCAGGAAATGCTCTGAAGGCTAGACCGTCCCATTTACCAATGGTTAATGTGGCCGTCAGTGGTGCCTCCACAGCCGTTGCTGCAACAGACCGCGTAGGCTGGGTCCTCGGTCCTCCAGCCCCTGAATTGGGACACAGCTAATACTTACAGTGAAGCTGTTGAAGCTTGACTGAAAGAAAAAAGAAAGAAAGACAGCAAGAAAGGAGAGCTACAGGCTCAAAAAAGACATGAGAGCAGAACACTGTATTCCATGTCAGAGGTTTCAGAGACATTTGATGTCTCAATCTCAGCCAATCATGTGACAGCTGATCCACACTGTATTTTTTCATGCAGTGTTTCCTGCTGTTGCAGAACATATGATCTGAGGGCAGCTGAGGATAACAGCTTCAAACCTTTATTCCATATAAACATGATTCATTTGTATTTCACCTTTAATTTAATCTAATACAGAACAGATTGGAGGCACAGAAGAGATCTTTAAAAATCTAATGATTCAGACAAAGACTGCACCATCTACATAATAATTTACACAACCGTGATTGAGGTTGTCTGTTCCTAATCAAATCTTGCTGCACCTCATTTTTATCAGATATCAGTCACTGATTTAGAAACTGTCCTGTTTCAATTAGAAAATATAATCAGATAATTTACATCCAGATGCACAGGATCATTTTTTAAATTAAAACCTCCATTTGGATTGTATTGTTTCAATTTTTATTTATTAGTTCAAAGCAGCTCTGAGGCTGAGATCAAAACCAAGACATGCAAAACCTGGCAAAAACAGAAGTTACACAGAAATAGAGCTTTGCAGAGTTTCTGCAAATCCAGTGTGTATAGATGTTTTTTACATAAAGAAATATAATATATATATAAAGTATGTGACATAGTATAACAGGATGTCAAGGAGAAATGTATTTTTTCTACCACAGTTTTTGTCATCTTATCTTATGTTCCACTTTTGCAGATGATACCGTCTTCTTAAATGCAGAGCAGAAGAATAAGTATCACCCTATAGAAGGATCACAGAAAGTCACATGACATACAAAGAACTGAACCTTTTCAAAAAAGTGTACGCAAGTCATTAATGTGAATATTATCTGAATCCTCATCTGTGTCTGACAATGATGACAGTGACTTGGCTCTCTCATGGTTTGTTTGCACAAACCGTCGAGCGATAATGAGCATTTTCCCCATGTAATACATGATGTGGGAAAGAAGATTTGCATGTAAAATATCTTGCTGCATCCATAGAAAGACTGTTTTTATTTGTCCAAAATATGCCATTTTGGATTTGTTTCTTTGGCTATTGAAAGGAGCAGTGTGTAGAATTGACTGTCATCATGTTTGGTTTGACTTTTCTAGGCTGGTGTAGTATATAAAATGCATTTTAAAAACTAAACACCTTAATTTCAGATGATTGTACAGTATTTCTGACAATAGTTTCCACCTATGGTTCAACAGTGGTAATTTAATTTCAGAAATTATCTCATTCTTTGCACCTCCAATTAAAATATAATAGATGCAAATATGTTGTTTGACTATAAATAAAGTCGAATCCTGCAAGGTTGGGTGGTTGTCCTTTTGGAGAGGCTTGGGGAGTGGCTTGCTTTGTTGTGACATCACAAGTTACGGAAGTCCTGATGGCTGTTCTGTGGATTGAGGCTTCGATACTTTCATAGTGTTAATATAGAACCCATATCTTCTGTATGATCACACTATACATGGACATATATATCATATTACATATGCGTGAAACCTTTACATTAACACTGATAATAGAATGTGTGTCATTGACCTTAACACATTACATCCTGTTAGATGAATATGACGACATGTCAGTGTTTTACAAATTGAAAAATTAAAGGCCAACAATGTGGAAATTATAATGCATTGATTAAGTGTTTCAAATTCTTGTAAATACAAATCTAGAACTACAGCAGCTCCTCCTCCTCTACGAGGCCTGGAATTGGTTTGCTGTCTTGAAGTGTGAAGCAGCTGTGTTGATGGGATGATTGGCTGTAAAGTTGAAGTGGATGTGATGTGACCCACCTGTGTTAACATAAGCAATACTTTCTTAGTGTGCCTGCAAAAACCACAACATGATACTGCAGATAGGTTACTAGCATGCCTACAGGCCCTGCAGAGGTCAAAGGTCAGGGCCACTGTCACAGTTAGCATTGGCATAGCATTACCAAGGTATATGTTCACCTGCAGGGAAGAACTTTTGCTCCCTCTCAATTGCTGGCAGTGTTAACCTGCTGAGCACCTTCACATACAGACCTGACTGTCAGCAACATTCTCCCTTGACTGTCCTTAATGATTCATTCTGTGTGTGTGTGAGAGAGAGAGTGTAACCACATGTGATAGTAATTGAAAAGTAGAGGAGCTGTCATCCTGATTTATACAGATTAATGTTAAATTCTGCTTCCAAGTTTGTTCCATACAGAAATGGATTCCTGATACTGTCCAACGTGTGTGTGTGTGTGTGTGTGTGTGTGTATGTACACGTGTGTGTGGTGTGTGTACTTCATGCAGTGAGAGAGACAAAGAAAGTGAGAAACTTGAATCTTGCACAGAGAAGAGATCATAGAGGTCAGAGCTGAAAAATGTTTTAGTTTCATATAGACCAAGCAACCAAGGCCACACACACACACACACCCTCTCACACACGCACTTGATGTCATGGTAATTTCCCGGTGTGTGTTTGCATGTGTGTGTAATGCCTAGGAGTTGGATAACAATTTTCTGCTCTGACCAGGTCTACTGTTGTAATAAGTAATGTACATTTATTCTGAAAGTATGCAGTGATATTATCAACCAATTTCTCAACTTGTTTTAGTGTTTTTCTGGTAATGTGTTGCCATCAGTTATTTTGGAAAGCATGTGTTTGTTTAAATGCTGAAGGTTCTACTTTGGACTAAGGCACTTCAAGCATTCATTCATTTCCTTGTATGGTTGCATAATTTGAATGTGATTTTGAAACAGGATTTAAGATAACACAGAAATGCAGACACATGCTGGAAAAAGCACGAGATGCCTCTGTGTGTGTGTGTGTGTGTGTGTGTGGTGTGCGCATATGCAACGTCTGTTTTCATCATTTCAGCCCAAGTTGTTGGTCCAGGCAGATCTTAAATGCAGAGCTGAGGGTAAAATGTCAGCAGAAAGTAGCAGCCAGTCAAGTTGTCAGCAATCAAGTGTCATTTAGATGAGCTCAGACTGTCCTGAAGTTAACTGCAGGACATTTTACTTCTCTGATTCTGATTCTCCTCTTCTTTTACCTTTAAATGGCTGAATGCTCTTATTGGCTCTCTTCAGACTTGGCATTAAAGGAGAAATGCCGTTTTTTACAACCTGGACTTTATTTCTGGCCCGATCACTCTCACTATATGGATACATGGCTCTCAAATGGATCTAAATGTTGGGGACTCCTACTGATACCAAAGTTATATGGGTGAGTAAACGATCGTATTTTATGCCAGAAATAAGGTCCAGGTTGTAAAAACAGCACTTCTCCTTTACATCTGTCCCATGTGAACACGGAAACTCCATCCAGAGGGCTCCAGGCCTGGGAGTCAAACCTAGAACCTTCTCGCTGAGAGCCACAGTGCTAAATGAAGAAAACATTTTATTTCATTGTAAGAGCTGTAAGCGCACATTGATTTAACCCGTTTCCTGTCCGTGTCTCTCACTCTCACATTGACAATGGAAATGTCTGTTGATTGGCCAAAAACACATACCACCTGCTCATTTGTAAATGAAGTGGAGACCATTTTGTAGGAAAAGGTGGACACAGCATCTGTTCCACCATCCACAGATTTCTGAAGGCAATTCTGAAAGCTCCGAGTGAGCTGCTCCACTGTCGACATCTTGGCAGTATCTGACTCCGCCTATTACTCCCAGCTAATTCAAATATGGTCAAAAAGGTGGGGTGGAGTTGGAGGTGTGGTTTCACTTCCAAATGTTCCTTTTTGTTTTTTGGAATACTTCTGATATGTGTAACTGTCTGGTTAGGTCTTATCACCTCCACTACCAACCATGGAAGAGAC
This sequence comes from Caranx melampygus, assembly GCA_019059645.1. Classification (NCBI taxonomy): domain Eukaryota; kingdom Metazoa; phylum Chordata; class Actinopteri; order Carangiformes; family Carangidae; genus Caranx; species Caranx melampygus. The sequence continues at coordinate 5,112 of JAFELL010001521.1, forward strand.
ATAAATAACACAGTCGTTTCTGATGAAATAAAAGTGTTCTCATTGTGTTGTCCTCTTGTTCAATTAAATCCTGCATTGAACACTGCAGCTGTGTTCGGTGCAACCCAAGACTTTTTTTTAAGAAATGGGAATTCACTACTTTCAGATACACAAGCCACAAAATTATCATCTTAGATTAACATAAAGTAGAGGCATGTGGAAACAGAGGTCAGGAACTGGGGGCTGGACCCGGATGGAGACAGACAAAAACAGTGAGGTGGAACAAAGGGATTTATTTAACTCAGGCGAACAAAAGGTCTTCAAGTCAAGTTGTACTCAGCCCCCTGCACCATTTCAGAATACAGTCATAACTGCAGGCTCAGTAAACAGTAATGTCAGACTAGTCACAAACCCGAAAAGTATGCAACTCAAATATAATCCCTCACAGTATACCAAGCACAGAGGACGCTCCAACAATATCCAACATATTTGCCTTTCGATGCACATATTTCCCACATGATTTTTTTAATTTTTATTTTTACACATTTTAGATGAAAATTGCAGGAATTTAAGGGGAAGGACAGGAAGTACAGGAAGACAGGGGGAGGACACAGACACAGGTATAACCCTTATATATACAGGTGTGTATATGTATATATATATATATATATATGCACACACACACACACGTATGTGTATATACATGATGTAGCATGCATGGTCATATTTCCATCAGCCAGACAGCCTCTACTTCAGAACTACATTTTCCCAATCCAGCCTATTGTAGGCTGATTAAAGCATGACTAAGTAAATAGAATAAAACAACCATAGCACTGGTTCTATGGCCCAGTAAGAGCTAAAAGTATAATTTACATTGCTTGCAGCTTTTTCCAAAGCATACTCGTAGCCTGTAAACTCGTTTTCATATGGCGTCACACTAATTCCCTACAATAAACACTGCTTTCTTTGTCAAAGTCAATTAGTGCCTGATAGGTCAGGGCGTTCTGGAAACTCTTGGGTGTTCTGACAGTTTGATTTTCTGATGTCACAGCTCATGAATGTAGAGCTTCTCATTATCCCGCAGTAAAGTCCTGAGAGCTCAAATGACTGCAGTTTACCTCCACATGTTGAATCGTGGAAAATGCATCTAGTGTCTCAGGATTGTCAAAGTGAAATGAGAATTTTAACCTTCACATGACCCGAGTTGGAGCTTTTTCATTTCTGGTATTAACAGCAAATCAGAAAAACCTTCCAGTTGTGTTATCATAGATTATGACATCTAAACTAATTTTAGTGTAAGAAAAATTGTTCCAGGAGGCAGACACTTATGAGGCAGACTGACCGTGGTGACCCCTTATTATCGGTTCTGTCTCAGCAGCTGGTCTGAGATTACTGGCTACTGTAGCTGGGTGGGATGGCAGCCAAGCCATTCATCTAAAGTGGGAAACAGTGCAGTAATTTGTTTATTAACAGTAAGTCAAGTCTAACAAGATGACAGATTACTCCAAGCCGCCAGTCCCTCGTCTTTATTCAACAGCCACAACAAAGTCAGATGAAGAATCTCAACCCAGACAAACAAAAGACACAGAGACTGGATTGTACTGACATATATATTTTTTAAGTATATTTTGGGGGGGCTTTTTTGCCTTAATTGATAGGATAGTTGAGAGATACAGGAAATGGGGAGGCAGAGAGAGGGAATGACATGCAGCAAAGGGCCACCACTGTTCTGGTTAACAGAAAGATGCAGTTATGGAAAGGATAAAGAAAAGAAGGAAACACCACTCAAATGACAACTAAGAGTATAATTTTATAAAGACGGGTAAAAGGACATTAATTAGTTGAAAATGAATTGTGTGATGCAGGCTTCCCTCTGAAGCTCTAGTAACAACAGGTTGATGAGCCAGTCAGTAGTGACAAAGCTCCGAGCCTCTCTTCTGATTGGCTGTTTTAAGTTTAAATGGTCAGAGAAACCAAAAGGTACAAGACTGGATTGTGAGTCTAGGTGGGAGGGACTTGGTGACTGCTTAGCTGTGACATCACAAAGTGACAGAAATCTTGACGGCTGGTTTTAAGGATCAGTTTCTGAACACAGGCTGTGTGTGTGTTTCTCTGTGGACTTAGGCTTTGATACTTCCACAGTGTTAATAAAGAACCTTGTTCTTATTTTTGGTCAAACAACATATTTAGATTCATGGTATAACAACATATCTACCTTTGTGCTGCGTTTACTATATTCGACCAACACTTCCTGAGAAACTTTGAGAAGACTTATGCTGCCACAGCCATGTTGGCTTTTGGCAGCAGCTCCAGACAATAATCTGCATGTTAGCAGGAGAAAATGATTCAACTCCTGCTGGACAGTTCTTAGTAATGATAAAAAAAAAGTAAATCAGTTCTTCTATAATTGTTGTGTTGAACATTTTGTGCCAACTGCGGCCAGGTACAGTTTCAAAAACAACGGCTTTGAAGGAGGAGGTGCTGCTCATAAAAGGCCCTTAACACAAACCTCATGATCTACAGCTATTATTTCTTTCTTTTCACTCATTGGCAGGTTTAACTTTTATAATCTCTCCCCAAATCACCTTCAACTTTCCCAAGTAGCTGCTGTCAAGCATTTTTCCTTCCTTTGTTTTTTTTTTTTAAACTTACTTTCCTCATCAACTTCTTTGCCAGAACAGAACCACTTCTCTCTCTCCTTCTCCTCTTTCTCACACGCTCTCTGCCAACTGTAATGAAACATAATGAAATGGTGAATGTAGTGGTGGGCCCCACATGCATTTATCCTCTATCAGTCACACTTTATTACCACAGGCAGAGCTTTATTGTGTGTCAAAAGCCAAACCATTTTAATATACCACACAAAATCCCTGAAACAGTCTGTTTTAATGTCTGATTACTCCTGGACAGAGTTGAACTATTTGCCTCTGGTGGAGCAAAATCTTAAGTATCTCAGCTATGTAGACTATACAAGAATATGCATAGACTCCTTGCAGGTATAAATGTACTAAATGTATGTTCACACCAAAGTGTTGAGAGTAAAATGTTCACTCTTGCCACCTCTTGCAACGTTATGTAGCTTTTATTTTATTTTTTGGCCGATTTATGACTAGTAATTTAAGTAATAGTAATTTAACCAGTTGCACTATGATGGCCATGTCACTTTTGTATTGTGTACTGTTTGTCTGTATTTTATGCTGCAGCTATGTTGCACTATGTGCGTAAGATAAATTTCGCTTCTGGGACAGCAAAGTTTACAATGACCTTGATCTTTAATTTCTTGAATATTGTGACTGAAAAAATCAAAGGAAAACTGAAAGCAGCTCACGTAACAAAAAGCCAGAGGTAAAATAAAATGAACTGCGCTGGTGCCGTGGCTGGAAGTCGTTCTTGTGTTTCTGCCTCATCAACAGGACAGACAGACCATTCAGATCTGAGGGCGAGATAGCATTCAGCTGTACACACCGTGCAGCAGCATGTTGTCCTCGACAGACATGTGGTTTCAGATGTAGGCCTACAGTATGATTATAATAATGATTTTCATAGCACATTTAAAACAGTCTCAGGAGGTAATATATAAAAAAAACCCAGCAAAATAACAACAGGAAGCGCACTACACTACACTACATCGGTCTATATATATATTCTCCGGAAGTGACTATCAGCAGTGACTTCCCCTGATTAAATGAGACACAGAAAAGTGGAATGATGATGCAATTTAATGCACAATGTCATCTTGCTTCATCACTGATATGGACCGGTGTTGCATCTGCTTTTCTGTGCACACACACGTGTGTGTGTGTGTGTGTGCACAGGTGTCGGTGTGTGTGTCGACCCCTGTATTTGCTCACAATAACTGACATTCACAAATGTATCAATTAATGAAATCTTCTGTTAATCTGCCCATAAATCTCCACAGGGTTCACCGGATGTTAAGGCTCAAGGTCAGACCGATCTTTCTGTTGTATCCTCATAACAACCAGAGACTGGAACGTCTCATTACAATAAAGAAACAGGAATGTGGCATGTTGTGCTGGTACTGGTGCATGGAATGGTTTACAAGTGATAGGTGGCTGAGTTTGTGGTGATATTCTAGCCAGACTTTTTTTTTTAAAGCCAAAGTTTATTCAACATTCTGCAGGTGTGACAAGGTAGTGTTACAGAATCAGATCTTTTTCCCCAAAGTACACAATTGTAATCCCAATAATCCCATAATCAAAGACCTAACATTGAACATTTGAAAGTGGCGGCTTTTTTTACACTTCCAATGGCTCCTCAGCTCCTCACCTCAGGCTGTCCGCCCAGCAGACCCCTGCTCAGCAGGCAACCACACCTCCAAGCCGGCCACAGAGCGGGGCTACCATGGCTACAATGAGCCGCCTCATTGTTCGAAAGCCAGCATGTTAGGTGGCTAATAATAATGTAGCGCAAAGAATCTTGGGATATGGGAGGCCATGAAGGATAGGTGCGGTGCGTCCTCCTAGAACTGGTAAAGGAAGCCTGCATTTGTTAGCCGCATTTGAAGGAGCCTTCAAATTGCTGTGATGAAATCAGCCTTCAAATGCTGCCTCCTAAGGCTGCAGCTGCTGAATTGGGACACAGCTACTAAGTGATATATATAGTCATGTAGTACTTCCTGGAATTATAACCGATCATGCCATGACATTTTAGTCCAGTGAGATAGATTGCATTCTTTGGAGGAGATGAGAGGTAGCCAACATCTGTAAAATTTGTCTGTTGAACCATGAATGGTGAATATGATCCTTTCAAGTTTCAAAAATGATAACAGGTCTCACAGCCAGGATGTGTTTGACAGGGGCGAACGACTCTTCCATAGGAGGAGAATCCGATGATGGGCGATTAATGAGGAAAGAAGAGGACATTAACTTGTATAGGGTCATTTTGTATATTATATTTATATTATATTTATTTATATTATATTTATATTTATATTTATATTTATTTATATAGCCTTGGAAGTGGAGATGTACCGTGGGTCCTTTCTGCTGCCAACTCTCTGCCCAACAAGAGTGATGAGGAGCTGGAGATATAGATGAAGACTCAGGAAGTAGACATTTTTTCAAATCAAACAATACTTGTGTACATCCCACTGACGGCTACTGCTGAAGTTCCATGCGAAGGTCTCCATGAAGTCGTTGCTAGGATACAGACTAAACATCCTGAGCGACTTGATTTCAGTCATGTCTCCCTGATGGACTCACTGAGGATGTGGTGGAGAGATACACGCTGGTGGAGGCCATTCTGAACAAATCAGATCATCCTCTTCATAACACCTTGATGGACCAAGAGAAGAGCGGTGGTAGACGGCTCCTCTCTCTTCACTGCAGGACGGAGAAATATAGAAGATCCTTTGTACCTTCAGCCATCAGGCTTCTTCATTCTTCTGCAAATGGTTGATGAGCTGACAGACAAATGAATTTCCCTTTGGGGATTAATAAAGTAATTCGTATTCGTATTCGTATTCGTATTTTAGCTCCTTCCTCAGGGATACTGAAAATAGCAATCTCAGGTGATGGGAGGAATGCCAGCTCTAGTATGTCTGACATAAAATCAATGAAGGACCTCTAGTCCTCTACCAAGTTTGGCCATTACCAAAACATAAGCCAGGTCTGCTGTTGCCGAGACTACCTATCACAAATGTCTGATCTAGCCAGACTGTTACATAAGGTATAGTACCTGATGAGGTGTCCATTATCAGGAATTGATGGACGATGTGGGGGCATAAACCGTCCAACATGAAGCAGAGGATGGTTGTCTCCACAAAGTCCAACTGGACACCTCAAAGGGCATTACCCCCTTATACCATGGTCACTTACCAATTAATTTCTTATACTTTAATGTGTTTTACAGTTAAAATCACAAGTCCTTTACAAGCCACAGCTGGCAGACTATTTAATATCTATTGTCCCCAGGTGAGAAACAGGAAGGCAGAGGTGAGATAATGGCTTAGCTTAACATGATACGAAGTATTGTAAAAGTATTATAAGACCAGTGCGTGTCTTACTGCTTGTGTGTTATCGACTCCAGTGGTCATGATGCGCTGAAAAAAGTGCTCTGAGTCTCTGTTGCCATGGTTAGCAACTAGCGTTTGAGCCAACGCAATAATATTTAGGAATGTCATCAGGCAATTTGACCAGATAGTCTTGGTAGGTGTCCATTATGTCTTTTTAACAGACACCCTGCAGCCAATCAGAATTGAGTATTCACCCAGACCATGGTACAATCAGTATTAACTAAGCTATGCCCCTAGCAGGTTTAAAATGCTACACTTGGAAGGAGCCTACTGAGGCAGTTCAGGCAGATGTTCCCATCGGGGGGTTTCCAGGAAATATCAATATGACAGGTGGAGTAGAGCTACACAGACCCAGGACATGAAAACAGAAAGGCGTGGGCCCAGAGTCTCTGCTGCTCCACCATGCTGCACCTAAGAAAAGACACCTTCAATTCTAAATAAAACCTACATTCCTTTGCTCATTCAGCGGCTGAACTCACAATCTCAAGGCCTCATTTACTTCCAAAGCTGCAGGAAAACTCAGAGTTAACCATTTAGGTGGTCTAACCTAATTGACCACCTAAATTGGTTAACAATGTACTATGTAGAATGTCAAATATTTGCTGTTGTTATTTTAGGTCATACCACATGATATCCAAATATGGCAACTACATAGCAGCCATCCCTGCTTGTTTCTTCCACACTTCCAGACTTGCATATAATGCATCTTCCAGTCTTTGAGTGGATTTCAACATAAAAGTCCAAAAGTTGTAATTTTTGGATGATCTCATTACACGATATGACTGTATTTTATCACTAGAACACTCTTGTTTTTTTTCAACAGGACTACAAAACTCATTGGAAATCATGTCAAATTTGATCCAGTCGCCACAGAATGGAAGTTATCATTGAGATATGACAGCTCTGGTTGTAAGAGAGTTTAAAGATGGTGACCATGAACCAAAATGTTTCCGGTTCAAGTTTGGGTAGGAAGCCTCATTGCATGATTTTTATAATATTAATGAAGTTGAAAGAAAAATGAAATCTCCAAATTTCCTCTATTCCTGTCTTTTAGTATTGATCCATAAGATACATTTGTGGTGTAGGAACCAAAATCACCTCAGGGTAGTTTTACACCTCCTCCCTCAGGCTTCTTTTTTGAGCTGTAATAACAACAGGCCAGAAGTCCTGATGGCTGGGTTTAAGGCTCAGTTTCTGAACACAGACTGTATGTATTCCTCTGTGGACTGAGACTTTGATACTGATCTCTGATATTTGCTCTATGAACATCTACATTTACATTACATTGATATATAATTTGTGTTTATTATGGGCTTTATTTTTAATTTCACAAATTGTCGTTGGTAGGAGTGGAAAGAAGGGTCTTTATTCTGATAAATGAGAATAAACAAAAACAGGATTTATATATTAATGTGTGATAAATAAAGGTTCAGTAAACATGGTGGAACATGTTTGCAGTATATCATTAGTGCATAGTTCAGCCATTTATGAAATACTGACATCCTTTCAATCTTGACATTATTCTCTTGAATGCTCAGATTAAATGAAACCAGTATAGACAGTTGTGGAGGTTTTATGTAATACAGCCATGTGTTGCTTACGCATTGCTCACGCCCAGGTCAGACTGTGTGAGAGGCAGGGCGGTGCTGGAAAAAGCGCACTGAGTAAATAACACTTGAAAAGATATCTGACGATGTGACACAAAAACCCTCATGACTGGATGTCAGCGCTGAAAACCAAGGTACAGCCGGTTTTTCACACTAGCAATGAAGAAAAAAAAAAGAAGAAGAAAAGAAATGACTGGGAGTTCCTCGTGCCTTTAAGGGCAAAGAAAATAAATGGTGTGGAGGTTCCTGCAAGAAGCACAGCGGAGGATTCCTAGTCAAAATACTGCAGAGAACACAAAGTGCCACATAATGAGCCACAGAGAAAACAGTCAGGGCTGATGAAAGCAAAGTGAATATGCTTGTTGACTTAGTCACCTGCCAGATTATGTGTCAGAGAAATTCCTCACACACATACACACACACACACCTTGGCATCTGCAAGCACACTTATAATCTTTCCCCTTCAATCCAAATTCCAGATCATTAGTGATAGGCTACACAATTAAAACTACTACTACTACTGTTGCTGTGGTGACCGAACAGTAAATGGCTGAAACATGAAAATGATGCTGTTTAATGTGTCAGGCAAGAGTTTTGATTTTTTTTTCTTTTCTTACCACAGCTCATAGAGACATTAAAAATAACAGCTCTCTGTTAGCACTCCCAGCTGAATAGCGTGTGTGTGATGGTGTTTGCGGCTCCACTCACACTTAACAAGTCTGCATCCGAAGAACAGGATGTGCACTTTTGCAATTTGTATAATTTGTTGGTTAATTTTAGTGATGTGCCAGGACTTGCCAAGCATGTGCAGGCATTCACATCCACACACATACACACTTACACATACACAAACACTAATAATTACACATGAACAGAATACCACACATCAAATGACAATAATGCAAGACCTACTGCACATAGATTCCTCATTCTGAGAGAGGAACATGTTAGCACACATTAGCGTCTGGGTGGTGTTTGTCTTGGCATTGGTTGATTGACATCTCACAGAAGGAGCTGCTTAGAGAAACACAATTAATCTCTGTGGTGTGCTCCTGTTGTTGATGTGTGAGCCATTAGCCATTAGCCCAACCATTTCCCAGTGTTTACTGTCATGTCAGTCCTGTCTGATGTTGGCTGTGTCTCTGTGCTCTGAGATCATACTTTTAGATGCTTCAGAGGTTTCACCCCTCAAAACCTTTCATTACCAAGACAAGAAGTTATAAACATGTGTTTTAAATGTGGGTAGATCAACTAATCAGTAATCTGGTGCTTAATTCACTGGTGTGAATCAGATTAGAAGAGCTCAGTGTGTCATGGCCTCAGACTGGCCAAAACTACAGGACTGCTTCTGTTTTCTATGGTAATCTTATAACACAAATGAAAAACAAGCTGTCTTTTTAACACTGTGAAGACTGGAGTACTGTGCCCAAGACAAATCCCCCCCCCCCGAGGGACAATAAAGTTCACTTCACTTCACTATATTTTCCGTACACTGTTCAGTTTGTGTGTTCAAAGGAAATGTTTGTCCTTAGATCAGCCCGTAGATACATTTATTATATTCTGATGGTTATAGGCACCACATAAAAAAAAAAAAAAAAGAGAAGTTCATGTTATTTATCTGCCTATGTTCATAAATCAGCTTTTTTGATACTTTATACATATCAGTGGCTGACGTCAGCTCACGGTTTGGATGCATAACTCACCAGCAGATTCCTGAAGTCATACCAGTAATGGGAGGAACTCTGTATTTCTCCCAGCATGTTGTACTTTGGTTGGCAGAGAGCACCATGCTGTCACGCTGGAATAAATCTCTTTGAGGTATTTCACTTTGATCAATCCAAAGTCTTGTAAGAAACTCCATCTTGAAGTGTTGTTGACTTTTGTTTTGAGTTCAAGGAGGAGCCATCCTACGATTAGAGAGACGTTCATGGCCATGCATTACTGCTAATTCATGGTTATTTACATGCATGCATTCATTTTGAATTCATTTATTCATGTTGAATAATTCTGACGCTGACATATCAATGAGTTACATAAAAAAATTACATATTTACACACTGCTCTGATAACAGGTGATCTGTCAGCATAGCACAGAGACCACAAAATGAGCCTGTGCATTAATTCATCAACTCAAAGCAGACAAATGCATTGCCGATGCCTCTACAAGGCAACAATAACACAATAATACAATCCGGGCGTTGGCTTAAACCTAGTGACTCCTCCTGCACCCTGACAGGGAGCTTCCTGCTCCCTGTGACCCTCCAGGTGAAAATACTGCACAGCCGTGAGAACAACAAGCGGGAAGTCAAGTTGACAATGAAAGCCTGTTCACTCCTCTTCTGTTTTTTCCTTGAGGTTGATGTTCAGAGTAGAGGTCTCTCTCTCTCTCTCTCTCTCTCTCTGTATCACTTTACTCTGTTATCTGGAAACCTTCTGAATTGTTGCCAGTTCTTCATTTGACTGAGGCTGTATTAACATGTCAGTGGTTTGTTGTTGACATATTTTGGTTGTGGTGAACTAATGACTGTTTTTCACTGCAATCCACCTGCTAAGTCCTCTCCTCTCCTGAATTATCATCTGTCACCTGTTCTGTTTTTACAAAACTTGCTTTATCTTGTTTTATTTTATTTATTTATTTTACAAAATTCTATTGTACACATCATTATTAGATTTTATACAAATTTTAGCATCACATGCTAAAATCTGCATGTGCATAATATGCACTCCATTCTATGCACATGCACATTTATATTCTTATGCATGCAGCATCACCATTATATTGTATGTCAGGACTTAGGAACACCCGCACCACCAGACTGATGAACAGTTTCTTTCCCTGGGAAATACACACACTTACCACACCTGCAATATGAACTCAACTACCTTTGACCACCCTCTACACTATTATTTATGTTGTGTGTTTTATATTGAATTTTGTCATGTTGATGCACTGTGTGTTAATATGATGACAATAAAGCTTCTAATTCACCAAACCTGACCAGTCAACACCATGGACACCATAACCACAGTGCTGACTTTGTCTGGTACAACCTCCTGGACCGTGGAGAAGGAGGACTGTCCTGGCTATCAGACAGCATCACCATGATACCTGTCAATCATAGCCTATAGCAACAGCCTTATCAAAGACACACTGATTAACTGATTGACAAACATACAGACCAATCAGTGTTGAATGGTAGAAATGCTTTGGCTCTGAGAAATGCCTAGGTTTCCTGGGCAACAAAAGAGCTAGTGGGTAGGTTCTTTGTGGTCCAGACTATCCCTAGATTCACTGCAGTCAGAAATTTAAGTACCAGGTTTCAGGTCAGTTCAATAGTGCAACGACCAAGCAGCTCAGGTTGCATGTTGTCATGACTGTTAACGTGATGTACCATGATGTTTTTCTCTGATTTGCTGTACATCAGGATGAAATACGTCTTTAGCACTGTTAAATTTTTGTTGAACATAATAACAGCACACAACATTGTCATGCTGTCCTCAGGGCAGTGTCCCACCTAGCCACACCCTGCAACAGAGCCCAGCGAGCAGCATCACTCACCCTGAGGTGATGTGTTTTTGTGTGACATAAAAATATAACCTTACTTAAGGTAGTTAATATGGAGTTCATTAAGAAGGAAGTGGAATCACACTGCACCTGAGACCAGTATATTTCATTATGATTCTGATTCTCACTTCAAAGCCCAGCAGGAGACTGGTGTCCTGCATGTCTGGTGTAAGAAATGACACATTCTCTGTTTTGTGGGTGACAACCTTTGATAAATCTCGTCTAGACTCTCCCCCAGGGCCGAGGCGATACAATATACTGAGTGTTCGTGCATTACTTCCTGCCTGCATTAACCTCTGCTGTTGATAACCCACTGTTTTTGTCACTCTGAATTCCCACGTACTTCTCCACAGGCCAACACCTTTTTCCTCTCTATTGTATGTGTTCCCTGTTCTCAGCATGCGCTTTATGACCCACCACCTAATCAGACCCACAGTCTTTGTGTGGAGGCGCGCTGCAGTGACAGTAAACACTGATGCAGTCAGTGCTGCTGTGGAGCAGCAGAGAGGTCTTACAGCCCTGTGCTTCCTGAGCTGGACTCTCTGAAACCTGAGATATTTATGTGGACTGAATGTAAAGTTAGAGCTAACGTCATTATGTAGTCGTGCATGTACATTGCTCTTGTCTTCAAGTGTTGTTTCCCTTAAGGGCCAGTAACATGTGGAACTGAACAGAACTCAAACAAGTGCAACAGATTATTATGTTTTGGTTAATGCATTGCTAACTAACTGTTAACAAAGCAGAATGAGATATAAGTCTCAGTGGTCTCCTTTCATCAGTGAAACAAAGTGTACTCAGTTTTCTAACCCTGAAATCTTCTGACTCTTGGCCCCAGGTTAAAAAAAAAAAAAAAAACTCAGCTCAGGTCTCATGTAACATTTACAACCTGTTTCCTTTCTGCATTTGTCTTTGCCCACAGCAATGATGTTTTTATTGGCTGCATTTCCCAGGGAAACGCTGTGTTTTGACTTTGACATTAAATAGTAAAAAGGGCGTAAATTTCATCCTCAGCTCATAGACATGGAGCACATGTTGTGGACCTGATTCATTTGTCAAAGCGGAGAACAAAGTTAGTCACAGTGTAAACTGTTTGGAGGGCGAACTTCACTCCCAATTTAACCTTCACCAAAACTTGCCAAGGGCAATATCCTGAGAAAATAACCACTGAACTTCAAAACATGTAGCAACAAATCAGGGCTCTGTTTTCTGTTATCAGGCCTGACTCTGACTGTCAAACATCTGAGGCAGTCATGCAGAACTCACCTGAAGGAATCTTGTCCTGTTCGGCCAACATCAGAGCATGTGAGTGACACAACTAACACTCAGAAAATTGTTGTGTCAGAGGGTGCAGCAAAAATCCTCTGGTTTTTAAAAATAATAAGAAAGTACCTTCACCATATTTTTTAACTTACACCTTTGACATGTGTCTGCACTATCTGATCAGGCTTAACATTCTGTCCACCTGCCTAACATTGTGCTGGTCCCTTTTGCTGCTGAATACACAACACACAACATGACAGCATCAGAACCAGCATGAACTTCTTCAGCAGTTTGAGCAACAGTAGCTGGTCTGTTGGATGGGACCACACGGGCCAGCCTTCTCTCCCCATGTGTATCAATGAGCCTGTGGCTGGTTCTCCACTGTTCCTTCCTTGGACCACTTTGATAGATCCTGACCACTGCAGACCGGGAACAGCCCACAGCCCTCTGACCCAGTCATTTTTCCTGCTTCTAATGCTACGTTCACACCAAAACCATGGGGAGCATCTCATTTCGCTCGTGCTGCCCTCTCCCTGATGCTGTTCAGAAATTCATGGATGCTTTGGACTCGTGGCAAAGTTGTTGATGTCAGTTGTGTGATTCTTCTTGACTGGGGGACATCTACACTCTGATTGGTTGCCGCTGATCCGCATCATAGCACATTTGCATGAAGTTCAGGAGACTTCATTTGGATGCTCCTGACGGTTTGGGTGTGAATGTACCATAACACATCAACTTTGAGGACACTTGCTGTCTAATATATCCCACCCACTAACAGGTGCCATGATGAAGTGTGAATCGGTGTTATTCACTTCACCTGTCAGCTGTGCTTCTTGGTGTGTTTCCTGACACTCTCACTGGTCTTTATAACACCTTGGTCACTGAGATTGTGCAGGGGCCACACAGGAAGAGTGAAAGCAGGAGAGTGTACAGGAGCACCACAGAGAAGGAGAAGTCATATTGTTTCAAAACTGTGACAAAAGCAGCAGATGGATAGTGTTGCACATAGTGGTTCAGATTATAATATATATTTTGTATTCTGTTTCTATAAAAATTTCTTGTAAACTGTAGTATTTCTTCACTCAGCACCTGGCTCCGGCTCTGTAACCGTTACAGGCCCCCTCCCTCTCTTGTTGAAGAGAAGCCTTTATTTATTCCAGGAGGACCACTTATTCTAGTGTTACCTGTTACCTTCCTACTCCCATATGGGAACTGCAGACTTATCAGACTGGGCAATCTAACCCGACAACTCTCCTGTGCTCTTGTACACTGTCCTAGACACACACACACACACACAACCCCTCTCTCCTATCTGGCAGAGTGATCTAATGCAGCAGCTCTCCTGCCGTCTGGCTGCCACGACAGGTAAACTAAACCTGTGGCCTTGAATTACCCTCCTCCTTCCCATCTTCTCCTCCCTCTTCCTCCTCTTTGCCCTCTCCTGTTTCTTTGACTTGCAACATGCTCTCACGCTTTAGATTACGTAGAAATGTGTGGTATTGGACCTGTGTGTGTGTGTGTGTGTGTGTATGAGAGAGAGACTGAGAGATAATGGTAACTGAGACAAAGCACATCCACTTTTCTTAAGCTGCACTTCTCCTGGAGGAAGGAGGTGTATTGTTAGCCCTGCCCCTCCTGCTTGGTTGGACGAGCTCGTACCTCCAGCAGCTGTCACTCAGGTGTTATTTGAACTGAGCACTAATTAAAAGGTCTGTAGAGCCTCCAAACCTATGACCCCACGCCTCAGACAGTCTCTGTGACATGTCCACATGAACGCCACCTTTATCTACACCTCTCAAAGTCTGAACTCTGGCTCTCCATCATGTTGATATCAAGATCTCCTCTTTATCTCTTTCTACAACCAGAGCTGGTTGTGTCTCTTTGCTCTGTGGCAAATCAGATCTTACCTGACTCAGTGCTCCACTCAGCTCTTGTTCCAGACCACTGTAGTGCTCCCTTGGTGGACTTCCCTTCCACACAGTGAAGCCTTTACAGATGATCCACAATCCATATTTTGTCTTCAACAAGCAAAAAAGTCACATGTTTTCCCATTATTAATACCAACTTCTGGATCTGCTCCATAGACTGGACCTCAGTCATTCAGCTGTATGTTCAGTATCAGCCACTGTGTTCCTCTAATGACTGTGGTCTGTCATCACCATCCCTACACACAAGTCAGTCTCAGTCCAGACTGCTTGTTCTTGTTCTTCCTCATCTTCTTCTTCATCAAAGTTTGTGAGAGGAGGACGTCCCTCAGTCTCTTAAGGAATCTGTTGAAGATTCACCTCTTCAGAGAGAACCTCCTCTCCAACACCTCTGAACACATGAAGAACTGGCTCTTACTGTGAACTTTCACTGCTTTTCTTCACCTGATCTCCATCAGCTTTGAAATATAGGTGCATCTCAGTAAAGTAGCCTAGAACATGATGGAGGTCAGCAGTCTTCACCATGATAGTGGAGCTACTGAACCAGGCTCAGGAAACCTTTGCAGGTGTTTGGAGTTATATAATATGTGAGTTTCACTATTTGAATTGAACTACTGAAGTAAATGAACTTTTCCACAATATTCCTTTTTACTGAAATGCACTTGTAGATGTAGCAAGGCCTCTACTGCACTGAAGCTTCACTCATGTCCCTCACTGGTCAGTCGCTTCAATGTTGATACAACAAGAAGCAATACTTTTTTTTTTTTTTTGACAATGTACAAAAGTACAAAACCAACATGGCAACACTAACAACAACAAATAAACGTCCAACAGGAATATACTGCAAGTAAACTAGTATCAGTAACTCAGCATAATAACAATACAAAAGTGCTGAAATTACAAGACATACATGGTGATAAAACTGATTAACCTGACTATCCCCAACCTCCAGCTCCAGCTGTCACCCCTGGACAGCTAGTCTGCAACAAAATATAATTTGATTGCTCTCATGTTTGTTCAACTCATGTGCAGAACTGTACAAGTGCTATTTCATCTTGTCAGTAGCAGTCCAAAAGCATTACACATCGAAACCATTTCCACATTCCACGTCAGTCAAACAGGTGAAGAAAAACCAGATGTTGTGTATTCTAGAGATGATCAATGAGGATGCTAATGTGCAGACTGATCCCATGACGTACTCAAACGCCTTGGTGTGAAAGATTCACCCAGTTAGCTGTCAAACCTGTACATGTTCAAAGACAAGATTAGTTTCTGTTAAGTCTTGACTCTCATTTGGCAGTAAAGGCAAAAAATGAGGTGATGATATCGTTCTGTTTAGAACGATATCATGAAGGAACTTCCTCCTTTGTGACGACTGCAAGCCGTGGTTTTTATATAACTCGCCTGTTTACATGTTATCACGGTGTGAATTAATGAGGGTGTGGCCTGTTTGAGTGACAGGTTGAATGAACATGCTTTACACAAACCAACATGACCCGACATCTTGGCTTCACACAGGCCCCTCCTCTATGACCGTTTTTGGTTGAGCTGGTAGTTAGGGGTGGAGTCAGACACTACCAAGAATCAGAGCTGAATGTTACTGGAGGTCAGTGACTAAACATCATTTGTTTGGTTTTTGACTTAACCAGAGTCTGAATGAGCTCACTGCTGTTCCACCTCTGACTTCCCTCCTCTTGTGTTGATGCCCTTGAACTCAACTAAACAGAACAGTGTGAATTCACTCACTCAGTGTGTGTGTAGTATGTTACATAGAGCACTGTAGCAAACATGTGGATGTGGAGGACATAACACAGTACATACCACATACAGTGATGGAATGGCTTCCACTGTAAACAACAGCAGACCAACATACTTTGAGTCTCTGTTGAAAAGAGTGTAAGCAGGCGAGTGTTTTCCCTCACAGATTAAATGTTGCTCGTGTAAGTGAGAGTATGTGTGTGTGTGTGAGCATGAGGACGAGCGAGTCAGGGAGATAAAGGCGGTGTGTGTGTGTTGGAAGAGTGTAAATATGAGACTGAGCCAACAACTGAGCCGAGGAATCGAGAGGCCCAGAGGGAAAAGTCAGAAACTCCACAGTGGGAAAACTTGTTGTACTGAGCGACCCCGGATGTTCTATATGTATCTCTGTCTTACTTCTTAATGATGTCTCTATTGGAGTCTTTATGGTGCATCATGGGTTTTACCACTTTAATGAAAGCTTTAACATTGAATCCTCTTTATTCATATTCATCATGATACCATGATCAGGATGTTTTTTTCTTCTTCATCTTTAGACTCTTGCATGGATCACCAGTTTCAGTACACAGCATTGATGAGTGTTTGTGTGATTTGTACTTTGTGTCCACTTGTGTAAGTGTGAGTGTGTGTGTGTGTGTGTGTGTATGAGTGTGTAAAAGGGGTAAAAAGCAAAGCGCCGACCCATGAAACTGAGTAGAAATCTGATCCAAATGGGGCAAAAGCTGCTCTTCTCCTGTCTGTCCTACTCTCACCTGTTTTCTTTTTCTTTCTTTCTTTCCTCTCTTCTCTTCTCCCTTGCCTCACCTTTCTTTCCTCTAAACATCTTTTCTCCCTCCTTCTTCTTGTGATGTATTGCTTTGTTCCTTTGTGTATCTCCCTCACTCTCGTCCCTCACTCCCCCCTGTGCTTTTCTAGCTCCAGGCCAAGGATCACTGCCACTACACACACACACACACACATGCACACACACATCGTACAGAGGAATGCAGTAAGGGGAGAAAAGGGATGGGATAAGTGTAGACAGTGTGTGACTGCGGTGAAACCTCCGGTGACTCCAGCTTGTAGGTTGTACGGATAGATCTGGGGCTCAGAGGGCAGAATAATAAGGACACAGTGGCAGAATAATAGAGTAGACACATCTACTCTACGACATAATCAGCAGAGGTGGACAATGTACACAACTTCATGTCTTGAATAAAAATACAGATCCTCCTTATCAAATATTACTCCAATACAAGTAAAAGTAGCTTTGTCAAGTGAAACCACAGAAGTATTTGCTTACAAAAATACTAAATCTCTTAAAGATATCTCAAACATCATTTTCACCAGTATGAGAGAAAGCATCATGAGATGCAGCCACTGGTTCATCATGAGATATGGGGGAGTATCTTCATCCATCTCTGCCGAAGCCACTGTTCAAACAGGTGAACCGTCAAAGTAGTGAGTTAAAGCGAGTGAGTTAAATAGAAACCATACGCCAATCAGCAGAAATAGTTTATTTTATATGGTACTCAATTAAACTGACTTACTGTTATTGTCCAACACTGATAATCAGGGATGTTGGTTATAACACACATATATACACAGAGCAGGTGGTGGAGCTAAACATAGAAAAAGATGAGTGGTGATGATACAACATTACTGGAGCTGACACAAGTACACAGGAACATTGTGCCGTAAGCTAACAGAAAACTTTGATGAAAAGCTAGAACAGCTCTCTGTGTGTGAGTGAATCTTAATATGTGACAGATTGTTGAAAACAGAGAAACTGGCCAAAATAAACCGATTCCAATCCTGCTCTGAATGTATTCTCTTTAAAACATGAACCTTTGACAGTCTGAGCTGGATTAATAAAGATCTAAAGTACAGATCCCTACAGCTGGATGGTGTCTGAAGACAAACACATCGCAATTCAAACCCTCTCATTATACATCTTATTTAACCAGTGTAATTGTGTGATTATCATTTTTCATCTGAATCATTACTTGCAGCTGATACTAATACACTTTCATAAAGTCAGAAGTGTCTACTGCTGCCAGGCAAATACACTGTAAAAAATTGTTCATATTAATCAACCATTTAATAAAACATTTAAGAGATTAACTGTTAGAAAAACATCTGTCAGTGGCAGCTCTGGTCTACTCAGTCTCAGTGAACATTTCCAAAAATAAACTAGTCTCTTCTATTTTTAAGAGTGCATCCAGAAGCCAAAATATTACCATGAGCTGTGGGAAAAGTGGTGACGCTGGTTTTGCTGCTCACATGGACGACTTCAGAAATGTAGTGTGGACAATAAAGTGTTCTTTTTCACATTGTGGTACATTTTTATCCACATGCACTGAAGGTCAATGGTTGAACCTCCAGCTGATCAGAATGTAAAAAGGAGGAACAAAGTGACAGGAGAGAAGGACTGAGCCCAGACAGACTGATGGAGGAGAGAGGATAGAAGCAGTGTATCCATCTGTTGTCATGGGTAACGTGGCAGTGTTGTGTTCCACGGACTCTAGGTCCCATCAGAACCATCATCACCACCGACGGCCTTCATATGAAATTTCATCACATTAGAATGTCATAGTCTCAGGGCTCAGTCCTGGGGCTGTAGATTCTACAGGATAAGTCCACACTACATAAGACCTTAACCAAAGAGCCTTTGTTGTCTAAACTTAGGCACAAACAGGACAAGACATTTCTCCATCCATCTCACCACTTTTACTGTTATACAGTTCTTTAGTTGCTTATCCTCCTACAAATTGTGTGTTGCACCATTGTGCAAAGCGATTTCCCTGCAGGGATCAATAAAAGTTTTTATAACTTTCTGATTCTGATCATCATCTGTGATGTGCAAACATCTGACTTCCACACAGCCAAATCAATAAAGTGTGTGCGTCATAAGAGAGTGTCTCTCTGTGGCTCCTGACAGCTGGGACTGGACGTTGGTGTTCAAGACAAGGCACAATAACATCTGATGCAGCTTTGGAAAGGTCAAAGAGAAGCCCTTCCATAGGGTTCACGAGTGGGAAGCCAGTGAGGGATTGTGTTGTTGCTGGCTCTGTGACTCTGGAACCTGGTCCAAGCCAGTGTGGTTTTCTCAACCCTCTTAAGACCCACAATAGGAGGGAATTCTGACAAGTGATGCGCCTGGGAAACCAGTGAAAATGAGGGAACAAAGGAAAGTGTCCTTCCTCCAGGAACAGCCACAGCCCGTTAGACTGTTCTCTCATGAAAACAACAGCAGCTGCTGCTTCACCTGCTCCTCATATTCGCACGCTCACGATGCCTCTTCTCCACACTGCTCAGGTCGGTTCAGCCAGGAAGTGGACTAATTGGATTCTGGTGTTTATCTGATTGATGACATGACAGAAATCCAGATGTAGTTTTTAAACATTATTCTGCAAACGAGAGGCGCCTGCAAGAGAAGCTCCCTCTAGAATTCCAAAGAATAAATGGTTAAATATGAACTGTTCTGTGGACCTCAGGTCCATGGACTTCAATGGGGAGGCAGAATCATCTTTTTCACTGCAGCGAAACTAGACGCTCATTTGATAAATGCTCAGTGAACGCTGGGCTTCAGCATGATGATTGGATGATCTCTCTAAAGGCTGAATTCCTTTTTGATTGACAGCGTCTTTGGAACATACACCGGCACTGGAGGACTGTGGAGTTCTGTCTTGTTGGGGATTTTGCAGGTGAAACGACAGAAGAACTGCAGCTCATTTCTTGGTATGTGGATGGTCATATAGATCATTTCCATTGTACATATCATACACTGTAAATAAAACAGTTATAGCATTCCCTTGTTTCAGCATAATTCTCACATTCGTGTTTAATATAGTTTCATTAGTTTGTTCATTCATTTATACCATAGGTCAAAAATGAGCCTTCCAACTTTAACAGACCAGCAGCCCTCACTGCTGCAAAAAGCACATCAACTCCTTTCATGGAGGGAAGGAAAAGTGGGCCAGGAGAGACACTAACATTAGTTACATTCTGAATATTTAAAGTGAGATAATGTGAGAGTATGACATCACTTTGTAAATATCTTAGTTAGCCATAGAAAATGACATTGCTGTTATTTTTTCCACATTAATTCAAACACAGTCAGTCTGTAGTTATAAAAAAAAAAGCTTTATTGTAAAAAGTGTTCATCCACGCCTCAGCCATGTCCGACCCAGTAAAAGGAAACATCGTATTTTTATCTTACTTCGAATCATTTATGCTCACTGCTCACACTCAGAAATGTCAGACCTGCCATGTTGTTTTCTGTATAATTGAGCACATAGACATTCTTGAGGATCAGTGTCTGTGTTTTGGAGTAAATCATGCAGACAACTGACAAGTCTCACAGCTTCACAAAATGCTTCTGTACGTGAGCTGAGCCAACGGAACCAAAGCTCTTCCACAGAAAGCAGATAGTGGTTAAAGGCTCCAGATCAAACATAGAGGATAAGACACTGACCATGTCAAAATGAATTTGTCGCTGCATCAGTCGTATCTTTCCGACTCTCTCCCAATGTGAACATAAAACGTCTTCCTGTAGCTCTGCTCCACCCAGTGTGTTCAAATTCCAGCTGTGTTAATTGGCTGCAGATGTTGACTGACACGGGACATGTACCATATCTTCAGTATCAGAGATTTTCCAAAACATGCGAAAGCAAACACCTACACACATACTGAGAACAGGCTGGGCAGAACACAGGGGACCGTCCTCTGTTTAGAACAACACACACCAAACATCCAGAGTGTTAATAAAATCAGAACCATTTGATAACTCAATTACAAGATCATCCAAGATTATTATCTTGTCAATAACTCCCACACCATCACAGGTCACGGTTATTTACTTAATAAATACAAAAACTTGTTTCTGCTTTTCATCATTCACACAAACCTTTCAAGATCTCAGGACCAAAGATTATTATTCTTATTATTATCATTTCAACCAGGCACTTTAATCAGCCAAGTGCATCAAATGTCATGGTCAAAGTGAAGTTCACTACCAGAGGCCAGCTTCTCTTATTTCAGTAACATTCTGAGATCTGATTCCATCCGTAAATGTGACCTACACAGCATCGTGTAGCTGTGATCCTGTCGCCTCATAGAACTGGCAGCCCAGTCAGTAACTCCTCACAATCTGACTTTAGAATACATGAAATGAAGCTGTGAGGATAGAATTTGAAGCTGCCGTGGGAGGAATCTGTTCCTCTGTGAAGTGTCCTGATTCACAACAGATCTGCTCCATGCAGATTTGGATCTTCTCAGACACCAGCACCCTAGAGAAGCTACACAGAGTAAACACTTTTGATTTCTCATGTGAACTGATTCCTTAAATATGACATAAATGAAAACCTGGTTTCTGTGAGTGGAGTCCAGGATTTTAGCAAAACATTGGTTGTCACTATTATTTCTGGATGAAACACATGTTGGTGTGTGTCTCCATGGCCTCTCTTAAAAGCCGTGGAAAAAGAAGACTCTGTTAAACAAACTGCTCACTGGGTGTCTTCATTTCTGTCATTGAAGATGCAGTTCCTCCAGAAACGACACCGGAACCCGAAGCAGAACCGGTACCGGGACCAGAACCAGGATCAGGACCGGGAACGGTTCTGTTCTGACACTTCTGACAACAGCTTCTGTATTTGAATTCACATCGCTATGAACTGTGGGTAATTTTATGAAGCAAAGTCAGTTTCAGTGCTGAGTGAAAGTGTGGGGACACAAACTGACTTGATGATGTGACATGAGACATGAGAGACCGGACTGGAACTCAGCCATTAACATGTCAGACCACGCTGAGGACACAGCAAAGAGAGGGACCAGGCCGGGGACACAAGGGACCAGTTCCCTTCTGTCTCTCAGGCCCTGAACTGACTTGAACAGCGTCAGCTGTAAGTGGCTAAGTGTGAGAGCCTGGAAGGGTCCAGATGCTGTGATAGGAATGTACCAGAATCGGGATCAGGAACGGGAGCAGGAGCGGTTCTGTTCTGACGCTTCCGACTACAGCTTCTGTATTTGACTTAACATTGCTATGAACTGTGGGACTGGAGCTCAGCCATTAACGTGACATAATGATGTAACTTATGGCCTGTAAATGAAAGGGTTACCCTTTCTACTATGATGGAAACAATACATCTCTTCCCAAATTAGTGCAGACTGGTGGAAGTATCAATTTATCAATTTTATTATGAGAATTGATTTTAAAATGGACATGTTTAGTATTGAAAGTATTGATATGGACACCAAAATGTGGAGCTGGGGTTTTCTGATTGTAGTTACATTCTTGGTTATAATCATTTGAAAGCAGGACTTAAAGGAGAGCTATGTAGGATTTTTATCATAACTATGCTACATCTTTACCTCAATTAATGGTTAAATAAATGACTTGTAACTTGTTACAGGAAGAATGGAGGCTCTCTGCCTTCCACCTAGAGTCTGTAGTGTCAAAAACAACCTTGCAAGATCAGAACCTCTGACCCAGTATCATAACATTGTCTATGATATGTAAAATTATCCACCGCTCCATGGATTGCTTTCTCACTGGCTCCAATGAAAGCAAATGCACATGGCTGGGAGAAGGGTTTGCAAAACAGTGGAAAAGCAACCAGACTTGCATAGCTCCAAGTAAAGAGACGCCAAGTCAGAATCAGATCAAAACTAGAAAAACTGTATTGTCAATTGTCTGCGCAGCAGGTTACTATGAGTCATGGTTTGATTTTGTTGCCAGGTGACAACTACTGGTTCTAGTAATTAGGACAGGAGCAAAGGAAAAGGAAAAGGGTGGTGATGTAGTGTAAAGAGTCGAAGTCCTCATCAGGAGGAGGTCATGGTGGGTGGATGAGTGTGACACTGGAGAGCAGTGTTTGATTCCCATCTTGTTTTCTGACTGTTCTACAAAGTTAACCACATTGTTATTACTGTTACCATGACAACATAGATTGCCTAATGTTGATGAAGTAAGCTACCCAAAATCAAGTCATGAACATTGTAATACTAACCATAGCATCACATGAAGGTACGCATACACTATTGATACAGCCCATGTGTTTATTATTGTATCCATACAAAGTGTTGTACGACAAGCTGCCACAATTTATTCACTTTTTTACAGCCTGGTGCAAAACCCATCAGTTTTTGTTTTTGATAAAGCTTTGAGGTGACAGTTCGACGTGCTGACGTGATGTAGCACTGCTTTCCTCTGCAGCCTCATACATTTGTATTCTAGTGTCACAAAGAATCCTCGTTTATTACATGCCGTGAGAAACCCTGCACGCTAAAGGCCTTTCCACACACACACAAACATAGCAATGCATACACATGAACACTCACATATGAACACAAAACCATCCATAGTGTCTGCTCTCACACATTCATTTGTGAGTAGATATTATCATAGCACAAAGCAAAGAGTATTCTCTTCAGGCAGCTGCTTGTCGACTCAACTTGTTCAACTGGACAAATAGAGAGAGAAAATGAGAGGAGGGGTATGGTGGCCCTAAGAGCTCAACACACTGCAATACATCAACATGTGCTGCAACTTCAGGAAACATCTTCATCAACCTGACACACACATACGCAGCAAATAATCACAACACAATGGAAGTGTTTCATGGGGGCATGAAAGAGTGGCAGACCTGCTGGGACTTGTTGTTCAATGCCCAACTGCAACTTTGGAAATGAAAAGCACAAGTGTGTTACCTGCAGATTCATCACACTTGGTCTTCATACCCTGTCTTATAGGTTGATGTAATTGTAAATAGATACCTTTTTTTTTTTTTGTAAAAAAAAAAAAAAAAAAAAAAAAAGCTTTATTATTTTATGGTATGTTTTATGATTATTTTTGAATTACACTAGTGTATGAAATAAAGCTGCCTTGCCTATAGTTTTTCCATTTCTTCAGTCCTGCTGAGTCTGCTGGAGATGCTTCTTCTGTGTTGTAATGGGGATGGGGGAGAGGGGGCGGGGACCAGGGCTTTCTGTTCATTATGTGTTGACTCTGACCCACAGGACTACAGAGGGCACTGAGCTCTGCAAATGCCCTCCTTTATACTTTCACATCATTTCAGAGTAAGAGGAATAGTTGAGGTTCTGACCTCTTTAATCTGGATCTGTGCAGGTTTGTGGCCAGTTGTGTGTTTGTGATGTTGTAGTGCTTAGAAACGTCTGTAAATGTCCTAAACACAAACTCCGCTTGAATAAATTATAAGTGCTCTCTTATTTATTCAGTCCTTGCCTCTTCCTGCTGCAGCCTCACCCAGAATGAACTGGGTGAGAGGCAGGGAAATACCTTTGGCACGACCCCAGTACTGCTTTAACATACATTCTAATGTGAAATGCATGTGGCTAATTTTAGTAAATAACTGATGAGACCTACCACAACACACACACACACAGCTGTAGATATTGTCCTTCATGGTGGTTTCAAGGTGATCATGTTTAAAGCAACAACTTTCTTTTGTACCTTCTGTGTACACTGTATGTGTATGTGTGTGTGTTTGCATGTCTATATTAAATCAAATTAACCTTTATTTACTCAGGGAAGGTTTGCTCAGCACAAATGCTTGTTTACCAACGCCCTCATTCCCATTCACACGTGCAGGCCGTCCACACTTTGATGCAAGCAGAGCTGCTTCTTCTATTGTTGCAGGGATCAGTGTTAGCCACTCACACCCGGCGGAGAATATTACTGCATGTCCCAGCTCTTTTGTTTCTTTCATGTCACCGGGGCTGTGTTTGTGCGACCCGTACGACTGTATTTATTCACCAGGTATCAGATCATTAGTGATTACAGAAGGCCTAAAGTGACACAGCAAAAATAAATCCACTCATGTTTGCAAATGTTATACAAGCTTGTTGATGTGACTAATCACAGGGTTAGTCTGGGAGCTACCATAACAAGCTAACTGCCAGCAAGGTGCAGACACACTAGTCCTCCCCTTAAATATTAAAAAAAAAAAAATGCTTTGCTTCATTGGAAAAAATGAAAAATCCATACCTCAATCGAGAAGCAGGGATCACACTGGCCCCAGGTGACAGAGCAGAGGGCAGGAGGAAATATCAGAGAGACTCAGCCAGACAAGGCTCAGACCAGGAGCAAAGATAGACAGTCTGGTTTTTCTCAGAATGCCCAGGAGCTCAGCCAGGAGAGCTCCTTCCTACCAGCAGGGCCTGGAAAGAGGTTAGACCACACGTACGCACAAAAAGACAATAGTCTAGGACTGCATTAACAGTCAGGAGGGGGAGATGAGGATTTATTATTTATTCACTTGGGTAAATTCATAACACATCGGTGCACCTTTGCACACACAGGCCTTTCCTGCACGGGTGGCAGCATTCACTGTGTGCTCCACTCGCCGGTGAAAATTAACTTCACAACCTGAAAACATCTCCTTTCAAAAGAGTCACTGCACACTCACACTAATCCTTCCTCATGTCACTTTGCATTCCTTCTCCATGATGTTCACTGCTCTCCATTTAAGCTGTCATCACAGTCATCAGTCCCACTCACACAGCTGGAAGATACTCACGCAGGACAAACAGGCCCGCCTTATATGCAAATCTGCAAATGCAAATAATAACCTGTCATTTGGAAGCTGTCACCAGCTGAAGCCTCAAATATAAGTCGTCAAAGTCTGCTGTCAACAGATGCACCTTCATCTGGGGTTACCTGAGAGTGAGGAGGAGAGCTCTGCACAGGACAGGACCAAAGTGTCTGCCAGGTTTCATCAGTAGATGAAATGAACTCTTACTGACACAGAGCTGTGCAGAAGAGCAGCAGTGCTTTTGAGATTGACTGAGATAAGATGCAGAATTCTTTAACTGTGGCATCGTTCATAACAGTCAAAAATGAAGCTTTAAAATGACAAGAAACTATCTGCCCTTTCTGGGAATTTTACAGTTTTCTTTGGTGGGTGGGACCTTCTAGGGAGGTGGAGTTGTTGATGATCCACTTGTTTGTGCTGTGTGAAATGCCAGAAAGGTAAGAGTTGCTTTAATGTCTGACAAGAACCTCTCTGCCTTTGAAACACGTCATTTAAAGATGCAATACATAAATATTCATTACATTATAAATGGTGTTAAGTGAGAAATGAAGCTTTAGAGGCGCCATGTTTAATCCTCTCTCAGTCATTTGTCTCCTGGATGAAAAGGTGAAAACCACAGAAACACACTGGTGTCACACAGAGAAGAGTGCAGAAAACAAGTAGAACCTCCCATCATGCCTGAGCGGTGGTGAAGCGACAGTAACCTTCAATCAATTGTTGGACTGCTTGTCTTTTCACCCCTGTCAAACACCACTTCTGACACAACTCCAATTATTCCTGTAGCAACTTGCACTGTACAGTCATGGGCCATTTCCACAGAACCCACATCATCAGTGTTGTATTTGTCACCCTGGTAATGTGCCCTGTGCTTGTCTGCTGTTTCTGCGTTTGGACATGTTTACATGGTGAAGTACAGGAAATCCGTATGTGCATTTTTCATAACATCATCAACCTCAGTAAAGTTGCTTTGTTAATTCACACTGCAGCTGATCAACAGCAAAGAGTCTTGATGATATTGAACGTTTGCGTTAGGCCGTACACTTTTATTAAACCTGTTACTGTACGGTCACGGCTGCTGAACTGGGCGTCCTGGCTTCTGGCATCAGAAGAATGTCAATGCTGATAGGCTGTCCCAACACAGCGTCATGTGAGTATTTCACAGGAATTGAATATTTTGAACCTGCATGTATTTGCATATTTGCACTGATTTTGTATGTGGTCTTGGCACACTAAAAATTTGCCTGCCGCCTGGTGTAAACATACCTTTAGACTCTATTGAGTCATTGTTTACTTATTGAATCGTGTCACTGTGCTCTCTGGTTAGTAACTGAGTTTAGCTATTGAGCTATCAAACTAGCCAATGAGCTTCCTAATAAACTCTTAGCAATAAAGCTAAAGTGCAGCATGGATGAAAGCTGGTTGAATGTTGTCACTTTCTGTTCTCTGTTCCTCAAGTCTCTGGTTCTTTAAAGAGGAACTATGCAGGATTTTTACCATAGCTATGCTAGATTTAAACAGCTTCGGAATAATTGTGACAGTTAAACACATGACTTGTAACTTGTTACAGGGAGAATGGAGGCTTTCTGCCCTCCACCTGGCGTCTCTTGGCTGAAAACCAACCTTGCAACATCAGTGTCTCCACCCCGGTGTTCCAGCTCTGGTCTCTGCGCACCGCGACACAAACGCACCCCATAACCCATAATATTTTGTTTAGAAAGCAAGCAAGCTTTCTCTCTGTAGCACATTTCATTCCGTGTGGAAGCACAGTGTGTTTTACAGAGCATTTCACAAGGCAGTTAAAACAATAAAAACAGTAATGGGCCACAAAAAATCAAGATTAATAAAATAAATAAAACAAAATAAAAACACAGTTAAAACAATAACAACATGTACCAGACTACTGAAAGGCACAGCTGAAAAGGAATGTTTCCAGATCTTTCTTAAAAGATAATAATGCTGGGGCGCTTGTGGAAGGGTAGGCTGTTCCAGAATCTTTGAGCATAGTAACTAAAGGCAGTCTCACCAATTTTCATGCTGAACCTGGGAACAGTCAGCATGATACTCAACAGATACTGAGGTGCCAGATCATGCAGGGCCTTAAAAACCAGGGTTAAAATTTTAAAATCAATTCTAAAATTTACAAAGAGCCAGTGTAAAGACTTCAGAACAGGTGTTATGTGATCATACTTCCTTTTTCTTGTTAAAACTCGAGCAGCTGCATTTTGAAGCAGCTGTAGTCGAGCGACATGTTTTGTGGTATCCCAGTGAGCAATGCATTACAATAGTCTACTCTACTTGATATAAATGCTTGGCCAGGTTTTTTAGCATCATCTTGGGATAAAAGACTCCTTACCTTTTTAATATTTCTCAATGATTAAAACCAGTTTTAATTACGCTGTCAACGTGGCTCTGGAAAGTAAGGTTGGTGTCAAGGATGACGCAGAGGTTTCTAACTTGTGTAATAGTTTCCAGAGACAATTGTGAAAGTTTAAAAGATATTTCCTCTCTGTGTCTTTACCCCAATAACCATGAGTTCGGTTTTGTCTTATTCAACTGTAAAAAATTATTGGACATCCAACTATTGATATCATTCATACATTCTGCAAGGGTATCAATAGGACTCAGGTTATCAGGGGACGGGAAATGTACAACTGCATGTCATCAGCATAATTATGATATGACACATTGTGTCTCTTGATTAGTTGGTCCAGGGGTAACATGTACAAATTAAACAATAAAGTCCCTAAGATTGAACCCTGGGGAAGACCACATGAAGTTAACGAACATTTGGAGCTAAAATTCCCAAGGGAGACACTAAAATCACATCCATTCAGATAGGATAAGAACCAGTCCAGTGTTGACCCAGATGGGCCCAACCACTTTTTTAGCCTCTCCATCAAAATATTGTGATCAACAGTGTCAAACGCTGCAATTAGATCCAATAAGACTAATATAGACACTCTGCCATTATCACTATTTATTCTTAAATCATTTACCACTTTGACCAAGGCTGTCTCAGTACTGTGGTTGGGACAAAAACCTGATTGATATAAATCCTGAATTTTATTAGCTGCAAGGTGATCGCTCAGCTGCTTATGTCCAACTTTTTCAATAATTTTGCTTAGAAAGGCAGGTTCGAGATTGGTCTGTAGTTATTAATGATGGAGGGATCAAGAGTGGGCTTTTTTAGAAGTGGTTTAACTATCGATGACTTTAGAGATCTGGGGAAGATCCCTCTTCTTTCTGTTCATCCTGTAGCCAGGGACTCTTACTTTTATCAGATAAAACTTTAGTTTTTAAAGGGGAAATATTATCTAAAGCCAAACTAGAGCCTTGATTAAAAGCAACTACCATGTCATGACAAGATGGCATGTCAGCCGATACAGAATTCTTGTACTTAGCTGCAAAAATATCATCTGAATTTACAGGTAAATACCTCTTCTGTACAGTCTTAGTAGAGTTTGGCCTGACTAGATCACTATCAATTCACAGAAAATACAGTAATGGTCTGTAAAAGCAACATCAAGTGTTGACACTAAAAACACATTTACACCTTTGGACAAAATAAGATCTAGTGTGTGGCCTTGGTTATGAGTGGCGCCAGTTACAAAAAACCAGAAACTTCAAGGAGACTGTGAAGTTCTCTAGAATAGTGGTCTTCAGTGATGTCTGTGTGAATGTTAAAATCACCAGAGATTCAGATAAAATCAAAGACAACAGGTCATTAAACTCATCGATAAAAGTACTGCTTGCTTTTGGTGGCCGATATAATATGATAAATAAGACAGGTGTTGTACATTTCAGTGTAAATGCAAGATATTCAAATGATGTCTAATCTCCAATTATTGACAGTTAAGACTACACAAATATACATGTCGTAACATTGTATATGTTGTCCAGCGCTCCATGGATTGCTTTTTCACCGGCTTCGTTAAAAACAAATGCACGTGGTCCGGAGGTGGGTTAGCAAAACAGCTGAAAAGTGACCTGACTTACTGTGTTTATACTGATGCTGTCACTACTGTCACTAGTTTGAGCTCAGAACTGAATCAAATTTAAAGTTGAAGTTTAGTGGTGGAGTCGTGGTCATGTGACTGTGATGTGGTTGATTTATAGCCCAATGTTAGCGTTTTACTCCTGCTGGCTGTAATTCAACTTCAAACATCATCAGGTAGTTCATTAGTGAGGATGATCCTGCTGAACTAAACCTGTCATGATGTATTTGTGTCTGGGCCAGAAAAAAATAATAATCATGTGACCCAATACAGACACCATATAATCCTATAGGCACCACTTCATTGAGGTTTGAGACCCAGCTCTCTGACTAAATGTTCAGGATCAGAATCAGGATCAGAATTACTCCATTGATCCCCGGAGGGAAAATCTAGTGTTACAAAGCTTATATCCATTTCATATGACCAATATGTTTTCTGACTGTTTGAACCTTTTGTTTAAGGTCAGAAAAAGACATGTGGTGTCTTTGTCTTTCTTCTTTTACCTTCCCCTCCTCTTCATCCTTTTACTTTCTCAACTTCAGTTTGTCCTTCCTCCTATCTCTCTCAGCACCCCCTCTTTTCCTTCACTTTAAGCTCCTTCCCTGCTTCACCTCCTGTCACACTTTTCTCTACACTCCTTCTTCCTCCTCACTCTTTCTCCTCTTTCTTTTCCTCCATGTGTCCTTCCTCATTTCTCCTTCTCTCCTCTCTCACCTACTTTTTCACATTCTCTCACTCCATTACTTCCCCTGCTTCAGTCTCTCTCTCCCCAGAGAGTGGGATGAATAATGCAGTGTTCTGCTCTGATAATCATCATCATCATCATTTTCAGCAGCAGCAGCAGTGTTGGTCTTTCCTCTGATACATCATGTCTTATTTCTCTCTTTTAGTCCTGAATGATGTGAAAAAACACAAATGCAAACACAACTGTACACACACACACACACACACACACACATATATATATATATATATATATATATATGATTGATTTCCTCTATGAGTTGAAGGTTAAATGATGGTATATGACGAGCATGTGATTTCTGGCCCAGCATAAGCCTGGGTCCTTGACCTTTGTCTGGCCCATGCTCCCTATAATCTGGGCAAAGTGACTGTTATCCTCTGGCATTGACAGACAGAGTTGATCCAGATGTGGAGGTAACATCTGTCAATGAAGGTGTACAGGTCAGAGAAAGAAGAAAACAAGTATAGCTCAGGCATGTGTCAGATTTATTTTGCTAACTGAGTCTGTATACAGATGATGCAAAGGTCAACACAGCTGCAAACTGATATACAGTATAAATGCATATGTATGTGTATTGTACTTTGCATTGGAAGTAACATTCATGTACCATTAATATCTCACCCAGGGAGACTTCGCTGGGGCACCTGGGAATTGAACTGCCAGTCTTATTACTTAACAACTTCCTCCCATATGTCCATACACTACAGATACCACGGCCATGTTTTGTGTCTCAGAATATTTATAATATGTGAAATAAATGAAATAAAAATATCAGATTTTCAAATTGGACACATACATATGTCTGTATGAAACACACATCACACAAATACAAGTTATTGTGCTAATTAGGATTCTCCAACTCTACTGCTCTACTACTGACACCTAGACACACACACACACTTCATTCCCTCAAGTCAACATGCTCAGAGTGTGTATATTTTTGTGTTTATGTGTATGTGTCTATGTTCAGGAGCATTTCCACTCTGTGAAAGTCACACACTGCTGCATCATTACAGTTTTCCCCAATTGCTAAAACACTAAACCTGTTGGCTGAACCAAATTTCCAGTGCCCTGAACCCATTTATTGAATTGCTCATCCTTTGGTCAGAACCTTAAGCACTTTTCACCTAGTCAGACACAACTTGCAAACCTATTCTCACCCACTAAAACACATTTTGCACCGTGATGCACCTGTGTTGCAAAATGGTAAGCACAGGTAGCAAAAGTGAAACTCAATTGAAGCACAGGTGTCTCAACTTAGACACAACAACTCAAAATTGATCACACTTGTGGCTAATGATGTGAAAAAACCTATATAAGCCAGTTCAGGGAGCCCTGGTTGTTAAAGTTTCACTATGGAGAGAAACAATCTGAGAGGCAGAGGCAGAGTAAGAGTAAGAGGTGGTCAAGGAGGAAGAGGAGGTAGGCAAAGAACAATCGTTTCAGATGAAAATACGGGCAACTGTCATGGACCATGTTCTTGTCTACGGTTTGACAATGAGGGAAGCTGGACTTCGAGTGGAACCAACCTAAGTAGATTCACTGTATCCACCATAGTCTGAAATTCAGAGAGGAGAATAGGTAATTGCATTTTTCAATACATGTACATGTTCACAGTATGACTCTATGCAGTGCCGTAGAAAGGTGTTTCAATGCATACATTCCCAAAATACTGTACTTCTAGGCCTGGTGCTGCATGTATATTTTTTGTAACTGCATATTCTTTTTTTGTAGAATTACAAGACTACCACGTAAGGGTGGAAGGACATCTATGTTCTCCCCATATTGTTGACATGGTCCATCTGAACAATGCAATCAGACTGCGTGAAATGCAGCAGACAATCATTGAAGACAATGTGAATTTGAAGGCTGCAACAGTGTCAGCCTTTCAGTGTCAGTGATCGCATTGTAAAACGCAACAGCATGCAGATGAAGCAACTGTACAGAGTGCCTTTTCGACCGCAACTCAGAGAGGGTCAAGGAGCAAAGATTCCAGTATGTACAGGAAAGGTGTTCAATACTGCAGTCTACTCTACAGCATACTGTAAGTCTGTCTTTCTGTACCACTTCCAAAACTATATCTATTTTTCCATATAGAGTGTTTCAACTGGATTAGACTTAGAACAACCACTGAAATATTTTTATGGATGAAGCTGGGTTCAAGCTGACCAAAGGAGGAGGAGAGGCCGGAACATGATTGGCCACTGAGCCATTGTTGCTGTCCCTGGCCAGCGTGGTGGCAATGTCACACTATGTGCTGCCATCAGCAATCACGGGTTCTCCACCATCATGCCACACTGAGGCCATACAACACTCAACATCTTCCGACATTCTTGGTGATCTTCGAGATATTGTGTTAGGGTGTAGGCAGCAGGATCGTGAACAGGAAGGGCATCCTGTCTATGTCATCGTGTGGGACAATGTCAGATTTCACTGTGCCATCTAGGTCAGAGAGCAGTTCATTCCTAAATGAACTAAATGTTTGCCTTCCACCATACTCCCCTTTCCTCAACCCAAAAGAGGAGTTCTTCTCTTCATGTCATTGGACGGTTTATGACCGCCAACCCTACACCAGGGAAAATCTTTTACAGGCCATGGAACTGGCCTGTAACAATATAGGTGTGGAGGCATGCCAAGCGTGGATCCAGCACACCAGGAATTATTTCCCACATTGCCTGGCCAGGGAGAATGGGGCCTGTGATGTGGATGAATCCTGTGGCCTGACCCAGCACGTCGACATGACGCTGTTGAATATTTACAGTAGATACTGTGTGCATTGTGTTCGTAAAGAGATTCTTGTTTATATTGTTTTACAAAAGTGCTAAACAGGATTTCTTTTGTTTTGGAAAATGCATTTTCCTATTGTGAACAATAAAGATTATTTCTACAGCTTTATGATCTGATCATGGTTTTTCCTTTGTTCTATGTTGTGTGTAATGACTGCTCAGTGCTGTGTTTCATTTTGATTGACTTGAGGTCTGATCTGACAGCAGTGTTTGGTTCTGAGCACTGTTTGAACTGTTTTGAGGCAATAGTTTGGTTTTGCAGGAAGAGTCAGAGGTTTTGTGAATTCAGTTTGAAAATTGGGATTTGTGTTTATAGTTTGGAGGAAAGGAAGGTTTCAAGAATTGTGTCTTAGCAATTGAGAAAAACTGTAACATACACAATCCAGTGTCTTCACTTTCTTCTTCTACTGTTCTCCTTTTCCATCTCTCCCTCACTTCCTTCTCCATTGCTTTTCTCCGCACACACGCGCACACACACACACACACACACACACACTACACACCCTACACACACACACACCACACCCTTCTCATCCTCACTCATTCATTCAAGGTTGTCTCTGTTTGTTCTGTACACTGCTCACTTCTCTATCAATCATCGGAGCATGTGTGTGTGTGAATTTGTGTGTGTTTAATTTTCTATGCACTGGAGAATGGCATGTCACACACACAGAGCCACTGAGCCGTCCATTACGAGCTGTTGATATTTTCAGCAGGAACAGTATTTGCTTTTGGTGGCTTGGTGATTGTTCACTGATGCTTATCACAGTGCAAACAAAGACACAAGTGTACAGAGCGGCGATCACAGCATGTGGAATTTACAGAGCAAATCATCTGATCCAGTTCATGTCACTGAAGAAGATGAGTGATCTTGTCAGAAGAGGCTTCCCATTTCTGCACTGTGGAGTCGGTCACGACAGGTCATCTTCATGTATGACGCAGGGAGTTTAAACAAACATAAAGACAGACCAACAAAGCAGCAGCAGGAACACAACATCCTCCTCCTTAC
This sequence comes from Caranx melampygus, assembly GCA_019059645.1. Classification (NCBI taxonomy): domain Eukaryota; kingdom Metazoa; phylum Chordata; class Actinopteri; order Carangiformes; family Carangidae; genus Caranx; species Caranx melampygus. The sequence continues at coordinate 39,308 of JAFELL010001521.1, forward strand.
AACTACTGCCTTGGGAAAAAAAAAACTATTTCAGTGTATGTAATGTTTCTGCAGTGATAATGGGAGTGACCTCTTTCATATCATATGTTAACAACAGATAAACTACAAATTCACAAAAAAAATCTGTCCCTTCATCCTTGAAGTTTTGCATGAACCTTGTTTTCCTTTTAAACAAGCTCCTTGAAGAAATGTTTGGAAATCATGATGAACTGACTTCAGGACCTTGGACAGCAACTGGCAGGCAAGTGCCAGACAGAGCAGATCTACTGTGTCTCTCACACTATGGTTTTCTTCATGAACATCATCAGTTCATGTTAATCATCTAGTTATTAAATATATGTAAGATTTGATAAATATAACTATATAAAAAAATTTTCAACTAGGTGTCATTAATAATATCACAGTAACCATGTGTCATAATCAGGGCACAAGTTAGTTTAACATGGTGTTCATCTCTTCTTCAAATTACCAATATTGTGGCATTCCTGGTTTTAGTGTGTACAGCATCGTATCACTCTTCATCATCATTGTAGGAGTCATTGACTCCTTTCTTAGAGGGTACACTATACATAATAGTTGTTCTCTCTCACACAGGATGAGGCTGTCATTTCCAGCCTGGCTGTTTGAGGTGATGATGATCTACACATACAAGCTGAGCATTACAGATCTCATAAAAAGATAGATGTGTTTTTTGATCATAAAGCAGCTCTAGGTTCTATATTAACATTCTGAAAGTATCAAAGCCTCAGTCCACAGAGAAATGTATACAGTTTATATTCAGACACTGAAAAAGCAGTCACCACTCTCTGCTATACCCCATACTTGGACAGGCTCAGAGCCTCCTCTCTTCTGATTGGCTGACACCAACCTGTTGTTACAAGAACTCCATAGAGAAGCTAAGAGATGTAAAACTACACTGAGATGATTTGGGATCTTAAAAACACAAATATTTCGATGAATTAATACTTAAGACAAACAAATCTGGCTCCACCATAATAAACAGAGAAAGAAACATAGAGTGAGAGTGTTTAAGTTGTGCATTTGGTGATACTTTTATTTGCATTCATTGATTTGTCAGCTACTTAGGAGCTGCAGCCTCATTGCCAACAGATGCTTATGTTTCTGTTCAGTCATCTACAGTACCACGTCATCACCACCACAAAGGTACCTGACTGTCTAGCTGTTTCCTTCCTCTGCATCAGCACCTCTTGCTTCCTCTTCATCTTTCCTCTCCTCCTGGTCCCAACCCACCCCCCACCCCCCCCCCCCCCCACCCCCCACCCACTTCTTTCTCATCCTCTAACCCTCCATCCATCTCCCCCTCCGCCTTGTTCCTTACATATTTGATGAGTTTGCTGCAGTCCGGAGTAATTATTACTTGGTTGTCACATCACATGGGGAGCCTGAGGGAGTGTAGGAGATGTGTGTTGCCTTTGTGTTGATTAAAAATTGAACACATCCTTTACAGTGATGATGCTAAATGAAAGGCTGGTATTACAGGACCTCTTATGATGTATGACTAATGCTTAGTCATAGCAGTGAAGAAGCAGTTTGTGCTGCATTCCTCCTTTGTACAGCTGAAGTATTTGTACAGTATTATAGTATATATACAGTGTTGGTTGATCATATATTGTATTACTGTACATTTTATAATGTATTGCTTCGTTACTTACATCATTTTAGTGATATTTTACCTACTAAACTACTCCAGAGATAACTACCACCACCTCCCTAACTACAAATACCAGCCTATCAACTATATCCCTACTTTTTATGGAACATTCAATGGACTACCTGCCTGCCAACCTGCCTGCCTATCAACCTACCTACCTGTGTGCCTGCCTATCTGCCTGCCCACTGACTACTGCCTGCCTGCCTGCCTGCCTACCTACCTACCTACCTACCTACTCCTCGCTCCTTACCTGCCTGCCTTCCTACTGACCTACTACTATACTAGACCAAACTATGTGAAGAATCATATAGACCTACCTGTCAAACTACCTATCCAGAAATACCAAACAACTACCTACTGACTAATATCACACGTTGTAGTGGGTTCCTCGTCCAGATTAAACTTTATTTCAGTCTGGATCTGGACTCCTTTATCTGTCTGTCTGTCTGTCTGTCTGTCTGTCTGAAACTGCTTGGATCTGTTGGTCAGAAAATGTCCCCAGTTCAATATTTTTCAGAAATGTTCAGAGTTTTGATTGGATCATTGCAGCATTTGTGGATATTGACACCTATGGGTCAGTGGACTGGTGCAAACCATTCACAGGACTGTGTTAACTGTGGGTTTACATTTGTGTCTTCATGTCTGTGCTGGTAGACCTCAGATACAAAGGTTGAGTGTGACTCCATAGCACCACTAGTTGTCAGAACTTCAGAGGGTCTCCTACATTTTCAGAATTTGCCTGCGGTGAAGTTTTCCTGGTTTTGCCTCTTAAACAGAGCCTCTGTCCTTAAACTGGAGACCATTTACATAAATAATATAAACCCATCCAGAACTATGACTATAGCTACGGCAGGGTTGTACCTTCCAGCCATTTACCCTTACTTTTGGAGTTTAATATCCACCCACCTGCCCAGGTCAGGTCAGGCCTTGCTTGTGTGTACCGTTCATGAGAAACATTCATATTTCTTCCAGATGTGCTGTTGAAATTGACCAGGGATGGTGAGGGAAGACCAGATGTGCAGCTAAAAGAGGCAGCCAAGTCTGTGTGAAATCTGCTCTGACACGGAAGCAGAAGAAGAGTTCAACAGAACGGACACAGAAGCTGAAACACAAACACACCTTCACAGGAATAAACTAATTAGTAACAACTGAAACACGGAAAGAACAATGAAATGTTAAGTGATGTTATTTAAACTGTCTGACATAACCATAAGGATTTACTGAAGACTCAGCTACAGTGTGTAAGTGACATCAGGTCATCAGAGCTTCTGGCAAACAGCTAGTATAGTTATAGTTACTGAAACAGCTCCTCACATTCTAACAACACGAGGTGTTTTGCCATCCAAAATGAGATGTATGACAGGACTAGAGACAGCATGCACAAATCCACCTACCATCCTGACAAATTAATGCCAGTCATTACCTTCAAAAGTTACACATGTGGACACACAGATCAGTCATCTTTAATGTTGAGCTTTGACTATTAATGTGTAAAATTATACTTTTTCACCTCTTCACCTCTGTGTTCCTTATTATTATTGCATTTATGGTTGTGATTTACTTATGTAAACTAAAGCAGCATGACAAAGAGATGAAGCATGACATCATCTCAAAGGCAGGATCAGAAACTAAGGTTTGGTGCCGTAGGTTTTCACTTACAACATAATTACTTGGTAGTTTTTGCAGCAAACAGTAAATGTAGGAAACAGTGAATTACAATAGAACGGCAAAATAACACAACAGTGAAAAAGTAAATTATACACTGAAACATATAAATAAAAAAATATTAAACAATGAAACAGAAACTACAAATGTGTTTTAGAATGACAAAGCTCCTACCAGGCAGGATATGTAAAAGGCATTGATTAGGTAATGTACAAAAGATCAGTGGTGTTATATGCAGTTTTATGCTCCTGTAATGTAGTTGTTGATGATTGATGAGTCCAGACTCAGAAGTAGAAGCAAGTGTTTGTCCATCAACATGGAGCTCTGGGCCTGATACAGACAAAATTCATTTTGATCATACAAGCTCCTATATTCATGCATGCCAGCTCTGTTGAGTGTGTATAAATAGTGATGGATATCCAAAATATAATAAAATAAATATAGACAGAGCTCAACAATATCAGTATATGTTGGCAGTACGCTCATTTGCATCAGTTATACTTTAAATGAAGAGGCAAGAAGTTACTCACCAGTGTAGAGGAAAAGTTCTGAGGTCTGTATCAAACATTTTTTCACTCACCAGCAGCTGTCCAGAGGTGGAGATGTTCTCAGGACCATCACCAGATAAAACGGTTATGTCTACTGGTGGTGTTCTGTGTTAAGACTCCCACTGTGGTGTGGATTTGTACTTGTCAGATCCCCCGTCAAAGATGTTACAGGTTTATCAACATTTGTCCATAAAATCCCTGGTATGGTGGCCCAGAGGGCTCAGCAGTGCAGCTTTACAAAAGACATGCAACCAGACAAACAGACATCTGTACAAGTAGCTCAGACTTCAAAAGCAAAGTGTTTCACAAAAAGTCCTGACCCAGGCCGGGACACACTGGTTCAATATCTTCACCTTCAGAAGTCACAAAACACGAACAAGTGACCCAGTCAGGCAGGGTGAACAAATTTCGGTCTTAATGAGGTAACTGAACATTTTGTGTGTGAACGCACCTCACACACAATTGCTGATCAAAACAGAGCATTTTCACAAGTTATAAACATGTCTGGACTTAAGTCCTTAAACGTCTAATTCATCAATGTTCTTTCAGGAATGTTACAATGATGTTTAGTGTGTGTCTGTATGTAATACAGTTTTCTTTTTACTCCAGTGATGTCCTTATGAACACTACAGAGAGCTCATTGTGGGTGTGTTTCAATCAGTTCACAAATAATGACTTTCAGTCAATGTTTAAATTTACAATTAAATCTAAAAGCATCTGACTTCAGCCTTGTAAAGCTTTCTTAAATCTTAGATAAGGGCAGTGATGGTTTAAATGAATTCAGTCTGTAAAGTCTCCACTTTACATTTCATATTCCTGCAAAATTATACTAAACTGAGTTATACGCAGAGCTAAACAGTCCTCAACACTTGACTCTCAGGTTCCACTCACCTGAGACTTTGGTTCTTTCAAGCAGCAAAACTATTCAACTATTCATCAATCAATGTGTTTTTCATATGAGATTTCAAAGAATTCCACAGATCTAGGCTTCAGTCTTTCAGGATTTGGGCCAAATTATCTCTTTGCTCATTACCAGAAGTTATAGTACTGAGATTGTTGTTAGAACTGTGATATAACACACTTCAATAGTCGATAGTCAGTAGTAAGAAGACAAGCGTAGAGAAAGAGAGAAAATACCTCACCACTCAGGCTTTTATTCTAACAGGCCCAGTTTGATTTGAATGTCAGTCTACAAAAAGACCATAAAGAGGTAAAGGTTGCATTAGTTCCACACGCGCACGCACACACGCGCTCCTAATTCGGTTGTCCTAATTCATGTCAGCAGCTTGCTCCGCTGACAGCCAGTGGCAGCATGCATGCAGGTCTTTGCAGTAACATG
>JAFELL010001522.1:0-30850 GCA_019059645.1 Caranx melampygus
TGCTGGTTTCCTAAGTGATAGTGAACTCTACTCATCAATCAGTTTGATCTCTTTTATATTTACTAGATATTTTTGAGTTTACGGATTTACCTTTTTTGTAAGTGTTTCACATCTTCAAATTCTACTTTGAAAAATAGCCTGAAACTACTGGAAGTCCTCAGTCTGAACACTTACAACTAAAAGCACAACGGTTTTATGAGCACCGGGGAAGTGAGATATCAAAAGTGAAAGTACATTTTTGCCAAATTCTCCCTTTCAAAAATAAATGCATTGATTATTGATCGAAACACGTGTAATATTTAACGTCTGAACCTGCAAAGTTTACAGCGGTTGGTCAAATAAACGGAGTGAAGTAAGGAAATATATCAGTAAAGTGGAGAATCCACCGGATGAAGTAAACACAGCGACACCGGTGTTGCCAGTTTGGAATTTTTTCCGCCTATTTTTTGCTACTTTCGCATTACGGTTAGCTTTCGATTTTGGTCAATGATTTATCGATAAAGTTGTGTTCTTAGTGGAAAGGTAGTCCGGCGTTTGTTCCCTTTCTTTCTAAAATATGAATATTTACTACGTGAATTTAACCGTCTGACGGCTCCTTGGCCTGTATACGGCTCGGTCTAGGCTCTGATTGGTCGGCTGTGTGTCAGTCAAACCTGGCAACACGGTCCCCACCATGGTCTCTCCATCCAGTGACCCGGTCAGAGGGCAGGAGTCATTAGTACGTGGGTCGGTCAGAAGGTAAGAAACGCGCTGCTTTCACTTTATTTCACGTTATTACACACAGATTGATCAGTAGTCCAGGAGCGGTGGTGCCGGCTGCTGCCGCCGGGAGGAGAAGTCACTGTCGGGCCGAGCTCTGAAGGAGCCGAGCCGCTGTTTACCATTAGCTAACATAGCTAGCTAGCTTCAACGCTTTTCCCCTATGTGCTTCGTTAGCTTAGCTGTCTGCTGGCGCCAGGTGTGCCAGCTCGCCTCATACATGACAGCACAGTAGCAATTAGTCACCATAGTACTACTTAGTAAAACTAAATAAATAGTAATGAAGACATATGTCAAATGTCATTTAATAACACCCACCACGTCCTAGACGGGTAAGTTAGTTGATGCTAGTTAGCATGCTAGTTTGCGGTGCCACCGTGTAGCATGATGTTATGTCACAACAAAGTACATTAGTCGTGTGTACACACACTGGTTTATCAGTTCATTGCACATCGCAGTGATACTGCTCTGGTAGATGGTAGTTCAGCGTTGTTGTGATGGTTTTAAAGATGTATGGTTGTGGGTGTGGCACTGAGTTAACTGTGTTACACAGACCGGTGTCTCTGTGACTGTGACTCCGTACAAACCTCCAGCTGCACATCGGCCTTTACTGATGTCATTTCCTCAGAGGACGATAATCAGATCAACTCTGATTTAAGTCTGTTCTGTGAGTGTCAAGGAACAAATGGAAATGCTGTTTTCATTACGGTACTGATTTATTGACCCACAGCATCCTTTCATTGCTGCATATACAGTCACATTATGGATGCATATGTTATCATTAATATATTACTAACGTGTGTTGCACCTCTCAAGCAAACACAGTAGAGCCAATACATATACCAGCATTTATAAAAGGACACTGAACTGCAGTCGAAAGTAAAATAGACTAAGATGGATGGAGTTAAACTACCCAGGTTGAAGAGGTGAGACACAAGGTGAAACCCTGCTGGTAGAGATGGTGTCAGTTCAGGCTGTGGCCTGTTCACAGTGTGTGAGCAGTGTCAGCTTAGAGTTAATCAGAACAGCTTCTCCATTTTGTCTGTGCAGGGTTCAGCTTTCAGCTGAATGCAATTTTCTGGCCGTTCACCGATGATAAAAAGCCTGACATCGTACGCCTTCAATGCTCCAATACCTGTGAAACAATACAATACAAACCTGTTGTTCTAACTGCACGAGGTCGATCTCTCACATATAAGTGAAAACAACAGCGTAGTAAGTGACATCAGTTCCTTCAGTCTTCATCTTTCACGTCTTAAAAGAAACAAAACTTGCAGACCGCAGGCGCACGTGCAGACGTAACCTGCGGGTTGTTTGATTGTGGACAATAAGTTCACTGTCAAATCAGCTGTGGAGGATCTCAGGGCATTTTGTGGTTGATACGATGACAAGCATAGACATAATTGAAGGTGCTGTGTCTTTAAGAGCTTCACAGATGATTAACAGGAGTTTGAAATCAACTCTGAGAGGAACAGAGTCAGAGCAGGTCAGATAAAACCGGCGTGGTTTGGTCTGATGGGCTCCAGAGTTTATAAAAGAGTGTTTGTCTTCTGCTTCGGCCCCACTGCTGCAGGAATGTAAATGTCGGAGGATAAGGAAGCCCAGGAGGATGAGCTGCTTGCTTTAGCAAGTATCTACGATGAGGAGGAGTTCCGCAGAGCGGAGTCGGCTCAGGGCGGAGAGATCCAGCTCTGTCTGGAGCTTCTCCTGACTTCAGGATCGTTGTCAAAGGTACTCTGTGTGTGCTGTTCCATACGGCCCTGGAGTCAGGTGATTTTCAGAGAGCTCCTCTTTCATCCTTCGTCTCTCTGTGTGTTGCAGGAGAGAAGCAGACTGAGTATGACGTGAGCTTCTTACCTCCTCTGGTGCTCAACTTTGAGCTGCCTGCAGATTATCCATCAGCATCATCACCCATCTTCACCCTCAGCTCCAAATGGTGACCAGAGCACAGGTGAGACCGGGGCCACAGTCATGTGAGAGAGAGTATACTTCAACCCAAGTGTGTATCAGTCTCATGTGCTCACACACTCTCCTGTCTGGGTTAGCAACATACTTTTCCAGATGACTGACTGTGGCTGTAAACAACAAACAACATTTTGTTTCAGCAACAAAATCAATGCTACAGACAACACACACACACACACACACACACACACACACACACACACCACACACATACCACAATGTTACACCAAGAAGAAAATGAGTCCTTGAATATGAGACCATCCCTCGTTTTAACTTCATTTCCCTGAAAATATGAAAGTAGGAAACAGGAAGTCTTCACTTGGCTTCACTGAACTCCCCCCCCCCCCCCCCCCCCTCCCTCCCCAGCTGAGCTCTCTGTGCCGACAGCTGGACGAGCTGTGGGAGAGAACCAGGGCTGTGTGATTCTCTTCACATGGATCCAGTTCCTCAAAGAGGAGGCTCTGGACTTTCTGGGCATCCAGTCGCCTCTAGAAGTCATCAGAGGAGGAAGTAAGGCCGGAGGTGAGCGCAGGAAAACCGACCCAGCAGACACAGGTACGGCGTGACGTTTCTCTTCTCGTACGAATTCCCCAGCTTCATCTAAATTACCACAGGAGGTGGGTTAAACGCTCTCTGGTTGTCTCTGACCTGTTGACCTCTGCTCAGCTCTGACTCAGTGTGGAGTCACTGTGAAAAAGCCGAGGAGAAGAAAAGTGACAAAGCGAAGAAGGAAAAGTCTGAAACACAGTCGTCGTCGTCGTCGTCTCCTTCTCAGCTGGACCCGCGAGCCGTCCTGCTGATGGACCCGCGAGCCGACCTCCTACCTCAGCTCCTGGACTTTGACGAGGCGCAGCGTCAGCGGGCGTTTGATGCCAAGGTGTTCTGCTGTGGGATCTGCTTCGTGGAGAAGCTGGGCTCCTGCTGCCTCTGCTTCAAGGAGTGTCAGCACGTTTACTGCAAAGCCTGCATGACCGAGTACTTTCAGATCCAAATACGGGACGGCAACGTTCAGTGCCTTAACTGCCCTGAGCCCAAATGTACCTCCTTAGCCACGCCGCTGCAGGTGAGAGATCAGCACGTGTTTTATTTTTTAAAGTAAACTCCCACTCTGTCACTTCAGCAGCTTCCTCCTGCCCCCTCCCTCCTCTGTCTCCATCCTCCAGGTGAAGCAGCTGGTGGACGAGGAGCTGTTTGCCCGTTACGACCGCTTGCTGCTCCAGTCCACTCTGGACCTCATGGCCGACGTGGTCTACTGTCCCCGTCAGTCCTGTGGCACCGCCGTCATGGTGGAACCGGACACCACCATGGGCATCTGCTCGGCCTGCCAGTACGCCTTCTGCACGCTGTGCAAACTGGGCTACCACGGCGTCTCCAACTGTAAAATCCCAGCAGGTGAAGCTTCTGGAAACACACGGATGTTGTTTGTCAGGGAGAACAACAGGAGTTTGAAGCTGCTGACAGATGGCAGCCTCACATTCATGAAGCCACTGTATACTTCAGTTTTTCTGCTGCACTGATCGTGTAGATCCTTCATGTCCCTGTCAGGTTATCACTGTTCATCCTCCTCTTTGTCTGAATTCATTCATTTTACCACAAATTGGCATTTAATTATCCCCATTGTCACTAGTTACCTTCATCCTACAGTCAGTGAACTAACTGAAAACCAGTTACGATGTCGGCTGGTTTGATCCTGAACGCTGAAGGTTTCAGTAGATTTAATTGCAAATAATAATAAAATAATATTTCTTATAATAATCTATTGGAACAAAATGTTTCTCAGTCTCCACCCTGAGTCCTCAGGTCTTGACACCAGCTCTGTCTCTTTGTCCTCCTCCTGTGCTCCAGAGGAACTGCGAACCCTCAGAGACGAGTACCTGTCAGCCACAGACGAGGGCAAAAAGTTCATGGAGCAGCGCTTTGGGAAGAGGGTGATCCAGAAGGCAGTGGAAGAGTCCTTTAGCAGAGACTGGCTCAATGAGAACTGCAAGTCCTGCCCCGCTGTGGCACCAACATACAGGTAGAGCGCCCCCTGCTGGTACCAGCACTGTAACACACTGTCACTGCTGTAAGCTCTGTGTCTGAGGGTCTGTAACTGTTTTTAATGTCACTCTGGTTTCATCTGCTGAACTTCATCACCTCTCTCTTAAATATTTGTATCTGTTTTCTGCTGATTCGCCTGTTAACACCTTGTCCCTGTGTCTCTCTGTGTCTCTCTGTGTCTCTGCAGAAGGTGGACGGTTGTAACAAGATGACCTGTACCTCATGTAAACAGTACTTCTGCTGGCTGTGCCTGGGCCTGCTCAGCAGAGTCAACCCCTACAGTCACTTTAACAACCCACATTCACCCTGTTACAACCAGTGAGTGATCAGTTTCACCGTCACATCCTGTCCTGTCCTCATGTTAACAGCACTGTGTTCACCGCTGTGTCCTCTTCTGTGTCCTGTGTCTCAGACTCTTCCACGGTGTGGACCTGGATGAAGAAGATGCCTTCTGGAGTGATGAAGAGGACTGACGCCTGTCACTGTGCCTCAGTGCTACGTGCTCCATTTGAATGCACTTTAAACCACTTGACCATCACTTCACCTATGACACACACACGCACACACACTACACCTGAGACAGTGTCCCTGCAACATGATCAGACATTTTAGTTGAAAGCCTGGATGTAAATCCTTCATGTCTGAGCCAGGACTGACACCATGTCCAGCCATGTCAGAGCAGACAAACAGCTCATCATTGAAACACCTGAAAAACGACAGGAGCAAGCTTTTAACTGAAACGCTGTTCAAAAAGAAAAAGAATCTGTTTATTAGACAATCGATGATGTGAAGAGATTAGCTTCTTCCTTATTGTGATTGGACATTATGAGTTTTACAGGTCACAGGTTAACGACTCCGCGGCCACTGACTCAGTGTGTGACTTAGTAACAAGGTCCTGCTCATTATATCCAGTGTCTGACCAGCGTTTTGTCTAAAGAAAGATTATTTCCCTCCCAGACTTGATCTAAAATCACACCTTTATTTTTGAGTGACAACGTCCTGACGTCTCCCTCAGTCAACTATGTACGGAGTGTGATCTGTAGGGTCAAAGGTCAGGCTGCTGTTTTACTTTTCGACAGTTTCAGAAATGGCTTTTTGAGCATCGCTAAACGTTAAGCAGTTTGGACAAGCAGCTGAATGAGGCTGGTTTGTGGTGAATCTAAAACTGGAGGATGTTGGAGACGGTGGATCTGCAGGTCACTGGGACTCGTGGTTGTTATGGTTTAGTTGAACAGCCGAGGTGTTCGGAGATGATTTAGACTGTTAAATTATCAGGTTGCCAAATGTTGGTGTGAAAAACGAGGCCATGAAATCTGGACGACGTCCAGACACAGATATGATTTTGTATACGATGAGTTTATTTGAAAGAGATACGTCTCAAACACGCAGCATCAGATCTGTTTGTTTTTCGTCGTGGAATCATTTCTCCTGCTGCTGTGAACGTGAGTGAGTGAACGTCAGTGTGGACAGTGAAAAGACACTGAGCTGCACTTTTACTCGCCGTCACTTCATGTCTCATCTAAGGAACGTTTGAACACCCCACCTGCAGAATAATGTTAAAATGCATTGACAAACTGTTCCTCAAATAAATGTAACCGTTTAACATCACGTCCGTTTTACTCACTGGATCACAGGGTCACAGCTCCTCTGAGGGTTCACACTCACTGTGGTGAAAAGAAACAGACCAGGTTTATTTTATTCACTAGTACAATGATAATCACATGAAACGTCAAAATAAAGTCCCAACAGTGGAAATTCTCATTTAAAAGAACATCATGTATGATTTTAATAAGTAAAGGAGACGACGGTGAGTTTGTAGTTTTGTGTTGTCACTGATTTAATGTTTGAGTAAAGAAAAGCAAAATTACAAAGTTTGGAAGCTGAAATATTCTGAATTTTAAATCAGTATAGTTAATGAAGACAAGTCAAAGGATCTAAATGTGTGTGTTCATGTAAAAACAGATTGTAAAGGACCAAGAATGAAAATGATTTAGATTAAAATACATGTCCTTTATTTAACTGAGACTGAAGATCTGATCCTGTAGAGAGACCTGGCCTCAGCATGGAACAGGATTTCAACACAAACACTGAAATGTCACACAGATACAGACTTTATCATCCCATCTACCAGAAACAGCAGCTAAAGCACAGGGAGAACAAAGAGGCACTGAAAGAAATCAGAATGAAGTGATTGATGATTGATTTAAGGAACCGAGGAAAAACAAAACAGGGTTTCCCCATGAGACAGACCAGGTGGAACCGATACTGCACAGTAAGAACAGATTAAAAATCAATCACACTGATCAGAGGAGATGTTTTTTCCATCAGTCGATGAGTTGTGATCACTCCAGCTCTGCACCTGATTTATCTAACCTCTCCTCCTTTACCTGCTCTGGTCACCTGGACCATGACCCATATTTACCCTGTGGTCCAGAGGTGACGCTGTGACACACACACACACACACACACACACACACACACACACACAATGAAACACTAAAGAAACAAAGAGCCCACGTTCGAGCCTGAGACTGAAAAGAGACGACAACATGGTGTAATCCCTTTGGCTAGAGTTGCTGACAGGGGATAACCCTTTAAACCGGCCCCCTCTCTCCCTCCTGGCCCGGCTGGGCCTGGCCCCCCCCCCCTCAGCCCCTAACAGGCCTTTCTCCATACACACGGAGCGACGGACGGCCACTGCACTGTTACTATGCCCCTGAAGACACCTGCTGTCAGTGACACAGAAGAACAGCAGCAGCAGCAGCAGCAGCAGCAGCAGCAGCACCTGAGCAGCACCTGAGGACCCACCCTGACCCTCTGACCCTCCACCTGCCCACCTGCCTCACCCGCCTCACCTGCTACAGACTCCAGAGCTTCACCGCACAGCACAGACACAGGTCAGTGGATTGGATTTTAATGTGGGGCCTGAGGGGATGGATGAGGGAGGGGGGAGCCATGAAGTGTCATGTGTGTGTGGTGTGCTGTCAGCCATGTTTTAGTGGTGGTGGTGGTGGTGGTGGTGGTGGTGGTGGAGGCGCTGGTGCACGCGGTGGACGGATCAGCCCTGTGCTGTTTTTACAGAGGTTTGATCACAGGCCCAAAGTTAACGTCATCAGAACCAGTGACTGAGTGAAATGACTGAAGTCACACAGGGAGGGGTCCAACAGAGGATAATCAGGTCAATCAATCAATAAAAAAAATAAATCAATACTATAACTGTGACAATATAACCATGAAAAATGAATAAATGACCGTATGAATCTGAAAACAGAGAGACAGAGAAAACTCATGACTCCTGCTATAAAGAGTCACGTCACATGTTCAGTAAGGGACGTAACATGGAGCTGCTGGTCGGCTCCTGACAGGCTGGATGCTGCACATGCACTGTACACACACACACACACATCTGTGTGTGTGACAGCAGTGGTGCTCAGTGAGGGTGAGAGGACCGTGCTGCGTCTCAGTGTGTGGACTGACGTCTCTTATTGACAAAGCATCGGCTGAGTCAAACTGTTTTTACTGTGAGTTCCTGTTTTCTGTTGATATGACGACGTTCCACTTCCTGTCTCTCCTTCTCTCCTTCTCCTCACCCAGAGGTGTGAGAAGAATTGAAATGTCAATTATTATTAATTAATATTTTATTATAGCAAATGATCCTGATGAAAGGTCCAAGAGACATTTTTATTCTAGTGACGAGACCATGGAAACTAGAGACTTCAAATCACTCTGGTCCAAAATAAAGAGCTCACTCACTCACTCACTCACTCACTCACTCACCTGTTTTCTTCTCGTTCTCGGTCGATCAGTTTTCTCTGTGTTTTCAGAGCCAACCTCTGAGACTGAACCTCCACAGCTGATCTGATCCAGAGGCAGCGACGACGCAGCGAGAGGTCGCATCATGATTGAGAGCGACAGAGAGCTGTCGGCCATGGTGCAGGAGCTGTGGGACAACGATGTCAACAGACTGAAGCCTGGGAAGGACTACAGGATCTCTCTGCAGGTGAGTCATGATGATGATGATGATGATGGTAACATACACACATCACTAAGATCTGCCAGTGATTCACATCCACATGTTAGAATATCACAACTTTATGACCACGATGAAAACGTTACATTTCTCTCCAGGTGTTTCCATGTTTGACCTTTAACGACCTCCTCTTGGTTTTATTCACCATCTCATGTAACATGTAACTTAAATACATGAACATTTACTCTCTGTTAAACACATAATACATGTAAGTGGCTCAGATCTGTGCTCTGGACACAGAAGTGAAGGTCAGTGACTTTTATCATTATTGATTACTGATGTTATGTTTTATATTTTCAGTGTGAAAAGAGAAAACTGGAGGTGTGTGTGACAGGAAACAGTGAGTTTGTGGGAGGTGAAGTCTGGACGGACTCAGAACCATCTTTTAAACATGTTAAATTTAGTTTCTTTTTTTCAATCCAATTACAAAAACCAACAAAACCAGAGAGTGGGATGTTTTTCATTGTGACAGAAAACTTACAACACATGAGATGAAGAAACAAACGTAATAAATAAAGGAAGTGTGACTAAGGAAAATCTGTGTTTTTCTTTCCTCCCTCTGATTTGGATTCACTGAAGCTTCATGGAGGAAGTGATGTAATAACAGTGTGTAGATGTGGAGTCCAGCAGCTCCGCTCAGGAGACACAGAAGAGTTTGGTTTTAATGTTGAGACCATGAACAGGAGCGCGTCTCATTTCAGTGTGAAGTTTGACCCAAATGTGATCGATCACCGCCTCTGGATCAAAGCATTTACTTTGGAGCAGGAACCAAAACATGAATGACAGAGCTGCTCTACAGGAACATCTGTGTTTGCTCCATGTTTATATTCACAGTGGTTACAGTTATTGGATGGATGGATGGATGGATGGATGGATGGATGGTTACAGTTATTGGATGGATGGATGGATGGATGGATGGATGGATGGATGGTTACAGTTATTGGATGGATGGATGGATGGATGGATGGTTACAGTTATTGGATGGATGGATGGATGGATGGATGGATGGTTACAGTTATTGTGCAGGATAATCAACTAAAGTGTCCGATGTTAAAGTTTCTGTATTTTTCTGCGTGTTTCAGGGTAAAGCTGGCGACACCATGTCGGTCAACGACAACAACGACGGAGCAGGGTATCCTCTTTTCACGTTCGTCGATGAGAACATTTTCAAGAAGGAGACGTTTTTAGGTGAGTGAACAGAGGAGAGTCTGACTGTACGAGTCCTGAGCTCGTAGCTCTCATCCGTCCGCGTCTCTTACACAACTGTGCCGTCACAAACTTTGGATCATGACCTCATCATCACGCATCCCACTGCTCCCTTTGCCTGTTTGATTCCCTCCCTCCACTCCTCCCTCCCTCCCGCCCCCCCTCCCCGTCGCCTCACTGCAGTCTGAAGCTGGTTCATAATCTCCTTATGACACACTGACATGTTGTGTAACAGTCACACAGCAGCAGGTTCAGGAGTTCACTGGACGCACAAAGACGTTCGTCCACTCTACCAGCACCGGCTCCTCGTTCATCTGGTCCTCAGTGAGACTCACGTCCCGGTGATGATGCTGCAGATCAGCGTTGTGCACAGAAAGCAGCTCTGCAGGAGCTGAGTTATGTAACAGTGGGAGTTAGTTCAGTCTGCGGCCGACGTCCACGTCCCACTGAAAATAAAGGAGGATTCCGCCCTCTGTGCTATTTTAAACTCAGTATGTTCACAGTGTCTCTCCGTGTGCGTCACCGTCTGTCGTCTGCTCACACGGCTCTGAAATCCAGCTGCTTTTCACAATAAAGTGTCAGGAGTGTGTCTGTTGGCATGCTGGGAAAAAAAAAATAAGACTGACTCAAGAAATGTAAAAAGAGCAAGAACAAGAGTCCAACTGTAACTTAAACCCTGTAACCTGTGTGTGTGTGTGTGTGTGTGTGTGTGCAGCCTTCATCTCTGTTGGATAACTATGAGAGCGACACTGGTGAGCCTGAAATCGTGACTCCTGAGGAAGTGGCTGAGAACCACAAGTTCCTGGACTCAATCATCCAGACTCCCACCATGAAGGTGAATGAAGTCAATCAATCTATGTCTGTTTTGTGTCTGTTTTTTTTTCGTCTTGAGTGAATATGTTAAATTAAATGCATGTTTAATTGACATTTGGATGTTTGTGGAATCAGCAACAATATAAAAACACATTACTGACATGACATATATTTACATTCAGGGAAACTGCTCTCAGACTGATGAAGCCACAGTTTATAATGTCAACATACAGTGACAGGCTTTGACATGGACACATATATTTATGTCTCATATGTCTGCAATATAAAGTTTTATTTCATCTCCATCACTTCATTTATGTCAAATATAGAAAATCAGTACATGTGCATATGATGTTGATGTGTGAAACACTGTTTGTTTGCAGATCGCCCACAAATACCTGGTGGAGAAACACCTCTCTCCTGAGAACCTGACCCAGTTCAAGGAGCAGCTCTACAGGATCTGGTTTGAGCTCTACGCCCGCAGAGGATCCAGCAGGTCGGTGGGACCCACTGAGCCACCTGAGGAATGTGACGCTCAGACGGAAACTGATTTACTCTGAGAAACTGAACGCAACATGTTTCTAAGTGAACCTGTTTATTTATATCACGTTCCGAGTTCAACACTTTGTTGTGCTGAGTTCAGGGACGTGGCTGTGTGCTGCATCAGTGTGACGGTGTGATTGTGGTGCTGTGTCTCCCCATCAGACCTGACTCCTCAGGGTTCGAACACGTGTTTGTTGGAGAGACGAGAGGAGGACGAACCGTCATCGGCTTCCACAACTGGATCCAGCTGTACCTGCAGGAGAAGCTCGGACACATCGACTACAAAGGCTACAGCGTCAACGCAAACTCGCCCAAGGTACAAAGGCTCAGACGGATCATGAACCAACGAATTCCTCAGACTTTACAACTCTGTCAGAGATGAAATGTGTGACTGTTCTGTGTCTCGTCTTTGTCCAACTTCTCCTCCGTCTTCTGTTTTCTCTCCTTCTCATCGCCGCTCACACACTGATGAGAAATTCACTTCCTGCCACTTGTTTGCTCTCTCACCTCTCACTCAGCAGATCTTTGAATTTCATCTTTGTAAGCAGAGCAAACTGAGCAAGCTGTTTGTCTCTGGTGACCTCATGTTCAGCTGCAGGGCGGTGGCTCTGGGACAGAAATGTTAAATAAGCTGTCACACATACACACACGTTTCAGTCTCATTTTCATGTCCTACTTTGCATCGTCCTCCCTGTTCCCCACTGTGTAAGGCAGCACACAACATACCAAGGTATTTGCATTGAACCTAGAAGCATGTTGATGGTAGAGCAAAAACATTTTGACATGTTGAGCTAAAATGACAAAGTCAAAATGATCAGATACTTCCTCAAAATCAAAAATAAAACAGACAGAAATAACAAATGGAACCATGAGACATTAAATCAAAAACAATGTCATCATTCAACTGATTTTCATTTTAATCAAACCAAACTTCTCTCTCGGCACAAATGGGCTTCCATACTTTAAATATCTGCACTCAGGAAACGTGCACATCTAATCTCTCTCTGTCTTCGTTCCTGTGTCTCTGTGTCTCTCTCACATTAGTTTCAGAGTTGTCTTGCTGAAAGTGAAGCTGCTTCTTCTCCTCCCTCCTCCTCTCACCATCCTCCCTCCTCCCCTCCTCTCTTTCAACACTTTGGTTTTCTCTCTTGTCTCTGCAGCCCGATGAGAACAAACACATCCTGGCTCTACAGTTTAGCTGGAAGAACGGGATAAAGCCCAAGGGCAGCATCTTCATCGGCGTCAGTCCTGAGTTCGAGTTCGCCCTCTACACCCTCTGTTTCCTCACCTCGCCCAACGAGCGCGTCAAAGTCCAGTTCAGTTTCTACGACGTGGAGATCGTTTGCCACCACTACAACCAGAAGCACATAGGCACCACTTACCCTGTGCTCCTCAAGTACCAGAACCCATGAGTCACCTCAGCCTGGAGTCAGCATGAGGTAGAAAACCTCCAACACTTGAGCTCGCTTACAACGTGTCATAGGTGTTGTTGTTGCCTTTTTATTTTAGATAAAGATACAATAAAACTTTACAAGACCCACTCGCATCTGCCTGTTCATGATGACAGTGTTTATTAGTGAGGTACCAGGAGGTGCTCTTCAAAACGTATGACAGCTCACACGTCCTGTGTACAACATCCTGTGGTGATGGTCTGTTGCACCTGTATACAAAGCTCATATCTACAAATCTGTATACACTGTATGTACCTCATAAGAAGTAAGTAGCCTGCAGCTGGCTGTTATGTAATACAGTGGCATCGTATTATAGCTTCATAAATCCTCCCAGTTATTCACAGATAACACTGTACCTGTGATTACTGATGGTGATGGTTTACAGGTAAGTTCATGTCAATAATAATGATAATAATAATATTGATCTTTATTTATTTAGCATTTTTCTTAATGATACAAAGCGCTTAACAAAAATTAGAAAAACAAACAGATCAGCAGTAAAACTATGAACTGAACTAAACATCAACGATGTTAAAAGTGGAGACTTTTAAAGCATTAAAATTAAAGATATATAATATATATTATGTTATTAAAGATATAGATTATATATTATCTCTATACGACATCTACTGTTTACTTTGTATTGTTTACGTTTCTCTGGTTGATGCTGCCTTCACGGTCATGGAAGTTTCAGATGGGGGCAGAGGAGGGTTTGTTGTGACCAATGACGTCAATCGTCTATCGCTCAAGATCTGCATCAAGTAAGCGAGAACAAAGCGGAAACAAGGTTGCGTTAATTTCAAAATAAAAGCACGTGACCCCGCCCACTCCAGTTTTAAACGAAATGATGACTTACTGATGAGAAAACGATAGATGCTGATGGATTATCGATCTGTATAAACCATACCGCGTCTTCTCTCTCGCTTCAGTTGCTTGTTACCAACAGCAGTTTTTGTGACCGTGACTCTTATTTGGAGCGGCTAACAGGAAGCGCTGCTCGGTGCCATCAGTCTCCGTGTCTTCACAGCAGTGTGAGCAGTCAGGGGAGAAGCAGCTGTTCATTGTGGTCACCGTTCAGTTTACTGTTTGTTCTGTTATATAATTTCGTTTTTTCCGCTGCTGTGTCTGTGGCACCGTGTTTCTCCTGCCGTCGACCCCGAGCCGTTCAAACCCGGAATGGCCGAACCGAGCGCCAGATACCAGCAGGTACTATTAGCTACAACGACACCGACTGTTGGTTAAATAGAAAACCAACACGTCAAAGATTTAACGTTACACGTTAATCGTAAAGTGTAGCCGATTAAAGCAGCTACACATGTGTGTGTCTTTGGGTTTTAACACGATATCCTCCTGTTCACTGAAGCTACGGGTCTGTGTTGTTGTCAGACGGCTCAGTTTTATTGTCGGGAAACATCGTTATTTTCATCCGCAGGTGTTAGCATGCTAACGGCACCGAGGCTAACGCTTCGGTGCTAGCCAGCTAGCTACCCAGTTAAAACAGCGTTAGTTTGAACGTGTTTGTTGTGTTTTCTGGTTGTGTGTCAGTATTTAGCATCAACGTGATCATATTGTGTTACTAATAAAACCCATGTATTCTGATCAATCAAATACACAAGTATTTTTGCTGTAGCTAAAGGTGACAGTGTAGTAGTGGGATGTCCGGTTGTTGTATAGCAGAAACTGATGTTAATGTATGTTGATGTTCAGGTGGTCGCTGTTTCAGCTGTTTTACCCTGAGTTTCCTCTGAACCCAGGTCTGTGAAGAAAGTTGTGGTTATGAGTGGGTCCTAAAAACCTCAGGCTGATAAAAAAAATGTGACCAAATCTGTGTCATCAGGTTGATGTGAAATATGATGACACTGTAAACCAAACCAGTCTGAATCAACACAAGTAAGAACCACAAGCGTAATTATAGAAATGAAACCAGGTGTCAGAAAGAAAGTGCAGACTTGTATTTATGGGGCTGTGGTGTAACAGCACATGACCTACAACACTGTCTGATCACTCATCATCATCATCATCATCATCATCATCTAGCTTAGCTGCCAAATCTGCCTGCTGACCTGCTTATAGAGATATTGGGAGGGCAGACAGTCCTTATTATAAGTCTGCTCCTGTGGTCGATCGCAGTAATAATTGATGTGCAGAGGCATCAGAGGCTGCTCTGGTAAGAAGCCGGTCTACTTCTGTTGGAGACTAGAAATGTGGCCTGCAGCGCCGGCAGTCAGGATCCAAGAGGTATTTTTATGATTCTCATCATACCAGTGTGTTACTGATCATGACACATGATTGGAAAGGTCAAAGAGGTGAGCAGAGACGGTGCTTTACACCCGGGAGTGGATCCTTTTAAACGCTCCCTGGAAAAGATACGACTTCACTCGGTGTTTTTAAAAAGAGGACGCAAACCAATCTCCTGGTAGATGTACATTTTGCATGTCCAGCTGATCTGCCCGCCTGCAGAGCAGACTCAGTAGGCGACAGCAGCAGGCAGCTGGAGTTCATTAATGCGATGCTATGAGTTTAACCAGTCGACACCAGTTCATCTCTAGGAAGCTGAAGGGAGCCTGTAAAAGACCTGTGGAGTGAACGGTGGTGTTAATGACTCCAAAGTGCTTGGTTTGGTTTTGTTATGTTGTCGCTGGGCTGATGAGAGGGTTTTTCTTTCTGTCAGTGGGTTTAGGCTCCTAATGCACTTCCTGCTTTTACCGGGAGAGAAGCACGTGGCCAGCCCGCATTTCTGCTCTTTCATTTTCATGGATGTCGCTCCAACGTCTGTTCCTCTTCTCTGACTGACTGATGCTTCGTGTGTGTGTGTGTGTGTGTGTGTGTGTGTTTCTTTCAGCCAGACATCAGCTAAAACAACGTGAACCCTCTTTATGTAAAATGCTGTGTGTCTGAAGGGGGGAGCAGCCAGCTCTGACACGTGCATTACCGGCCTTCAGTAAATCAGGATGTGGTTTTCTTACCTCCCACAGTTGCCCAACGACGAGGACGCAGAGGAGAGTCCACAGGTAGCAGCTGATGCTCCGCCTCCGTACAGCAGCATCGCAGCCGACAACGCTGGTGAGACCATGACTCATCCAGATGTTTCTGTGCTTCTCGGGACAGAGACAATGGCGACACACTGGGCAGCTCTGTGTGTGTTGTATGTGACTGTGGGAACATGATGAGTTCAACTTGTGAATGAGTCCATCGTAGCTGTTGATTGTTCTAACCCTTCGTCAGAGGGAGTAATCCACAGTCTGTCTCTCTGCAGCTCCTCTGTCTGCGTGTTGAAAGGTCAAAAGTAACAGCGCTGAGACATAAATATGAAATAAACACAAAACTACAGACAAGTGCAGTTTTGTCCACGTGTGTTGTTTCCTACAAAGAGTTTGTTCCCACTTCACCAGACTCTTCACTGTGGTGAAAACATGAGAGCACATGTTAGTGTTGTCCCCGTGGACATTTCAGGGACAGTCAGTCAGTCCAGTGTGAGACAGTTTCCTCTCTTCGTGCCTGTAACGGTGCTGTTTCTTCTTCTTCAGCCTATTTTGACTACAAGGAGGACGGTGCTTTCCCCAAACCTCCATCGTACAACGTGGCAACGACGCTACCTTCCTATGATGAGGCAGAAAGAACCAAAGCTGAGACGACTGTTCCCCTGGTAACCGGAAGAGTGAGTGTCTCACTTTTTTCCCCCTTTTACCGTGTGGTAATGTTCACTGTATACACACACACACACACACTGCAGCCTGTGTTGTCTGCGTGGCAGGAAGTGCTCAGCGCCCGACCACAGCAACTGTGTTTGTCTTGTGTGAGGTGTGTACTTGACTTATCTGATTGTGTGTCTTTGCCGTCCTGCAGGAGCTGCAGCTGGTTTGAGCAGCTGCAGCTCCTCAAACCGGAGAAACTGTTTATTTGCAATTAAAGAAATGATTGAAATCAGATTTATCATCATAACTGTGGAGCTGTAGCCGTGTTTGATAAACGACATCATCACATCGTCACCATTTTTACATATTTTTATTTTCCAGCTAAAAGCAGTGAGCAGAAATAACCACTCCCACAGGCTAAAGTTAGCCACATAAGCTAATGTCTTTTAGGTGTCACAGTTCAAAGTGCTGGATGTGTGTGTGTGTGTGTTGATGTTGACGTGTGTGTTCTCACAGTCGCAGTCTGAACACATTAATTGAATCAGTCCTTCTGTTTTCATCAGTTAGACGCAGGTGGCAGATCTGATCTAATTTAATCTGGGCACAGTTTCATTTGTGCACAGTGATGTGGTCGTGGTGCACGATGGTGAACGCAGGCAGCGGAAGTTCAACACAAGCACAGCACAGGTGTCACCGCCGAGACACAACAGCTGAAAACTGCTCACACTTTTTAATGACGGTGTGATGAACCAGGTCAGGAGGAGGAGGAGGAAGATCTACGTCTGGATCCGAACATTAAATATCTTCTTGTGTACTTACAGTAGATCAGACTGTACATTTCAGGAGCTGTGTTTCTGTGTTTCTGTGTCCTGAACGATCAATGACCTGTGTTTGATCCTGATGACATACATCAGATCTGAGCTGTTGATGTGTTTGGTTTTGGAGAAGAAGAGTTGGAGCCTCGGTGACAGTATTTAGACTGTTGAGCTTTGTGTTTCACGGCTCTGAAAAAAGCAAAAGAAGAAGTGAGAGAGTGAAAAACAGTCTTTAAATGCAGTCATTTTAAATATAGCATTTAGTAAAATCAGAGAACACATGATCCTGTTTACAGTGCCGTGACCCTGTGACCTCTGCCTGTGAGAGCAGCTGCTCTCTGACCTCTAGTGGTCACTGTGCTGCACTGCATCTCACTGTGTGATGTTTGACTGGTGCTGTTGTGTTTCTCTGCCGCACGCTGCCGTGTGCTCAGCAGCAGCCTCAGCACAGGGAACGCCTGGACACTTTTGACGATGTAATTCGCAGTTCACTGGAGGTAACTGGGAAGACTGGGAGGAGTGTGTGTGTGTGTGTGAAACCACAGATGTACCTACCTGTCCCACCTCTCTGTACATGTATTGTATGTGTGTATATAGTGTGTTGTTAGCTAGTGTGCAGTATATAGTTAGATGAGGCACATGTGTTGACCCACAGGTCTGGGGTCACACACAACGTGTGACCCCAGACCTGTGGGTCAACACATGTGTTTGCTGTGTTGTGATGTTCCTGTTGGTTCGTTGTGTTGTGTTGACTGTCTGTTATCAGCTCAGTCTCCATGAGCAGGTGCTTTCCTGTGCTTGGTCACATTCACATCGACGTCAGGCTGAATCTCCGGCGTTGGTTAAACTAAGCCGGCCTCTGTCAGAAGGACAGATTTGATGGACCTGTGCGTCGTCATGAATAAACACAGTGAAGCCCTGGAAAGCTCCGCTGCTGGCCGACTGCGCCGTGGAGACACTGTTACACTGCTGAGCGTCTGACTCCGGTTTCTTTGTGTTTTTTCCACTTCAGGACGAAGACTTTGTGACCAGAGATGACTTTGAAGACGCTGATCAGCTGAGAATAGGAAACGACGGCATCTTCATGCTCACTTTCTTCAGTTAGTCGCCTCCTCTGCCTCTACTCCCTGTTCCCCTCTCTCTCTCTTCTCATACATTATACACAGCTCTTCTCTGCCTTGATTGATTCAGCTGTTTCATGATGACATGTCTGACACACTCTTCCTTCCAGTGGCATTCCTCTTCAACTGGATCGGTTTCTTCCTGTCTTTCTGTCTCACCACCTCCGCCGCCGGCCGTTACGGAGCCATCTCCGGCTTCGGCCTCTCCCTCATCAAATGGATCCTCATAGTTCGCGTAAGAGCCCACACACACACATAGACGTTACACACCACACACACAAACACATAAAATGTGGTTATATGTACGCACAAACAAGTCCAAAGCCCCAAACAGCCCTGTGGTATTTTAATGTTGTTTCTGTAGTGGTCGCCTCGTCGGCTCGGAGCCGCTTCCTCAAAGATTTCTTCAGAACTCGGCCGTTTTCTTCGTTAACTTTTAAAATGCAGGACTCATTTGAGTGAAGCCGTCGCAGGCCGTATTTATTCTAACCGGTCGTTTCTCATGTTCTCCTGGGTTTCTAGTTCTCCACATACTTCCCTGGTTACTTTGATGGACAGTACTGGCTGTGGTGGGTGTTCCTGGTGTTGGGTAAGTCGACCACTTCTGCATTCAAATGAATCAGATGGGAACGATCACAGGGTTTTGTTTTTCTTGTGACACATTTGCTCTGTTTTCTTGAGCCTCATTACAACAGTGCTACAGAACATAACAATGTAGTCATCTCGCTCCATTGTTACCCCCCAGGCCCTGTTCAGACCTGACACCGATATGTTCCAGCAGTGATCTGATCAGACGGTGCCTCTTTGTCATAGTTTAACAATGAGCCAAATATGTTTTTACACATTGATATTTTTTTTGTTGCTGCAGCAGGAGCAGACATTTCTGACACACACACTGCACAGGGCTGTGAATGGACGTTTAGCATGTTAGCATCACTGACTGATTTCATTTGTTAAGATATTTCAGATACATGTTGGAGAATCTTTTGTGAAACACCACAGGAATCACAGTCGACTTCGCTTCTTTATCTGTTCTTCTCTTACAAACACCACAAACACCAACCTTCTTCTTCTTCTTCCTCTGCTCTTGAAAATAACCCTGTCCCACTGGTCGTCCTCAGCACAGTCTCTTCTAACCTCAGACATTTGCCTCTTCAGTCACTTGGTTTTGTTTCATGTCTTTGCATCAGGTCTTTTTTTATACCATTAATTACACTGCACTTTACTTCAGATGTTCCTGTTTTAGCTGATCAGTTCAGTTTTATTTCTACTGTGTTTGTGTTTCCTGACACGTTGTTGTTTCTTGTGTCTTGAACCTTTTGAATAGAGCCTTTGCTCAGAGACATTTTAAATGACTGAACCTAAAAGCTCCTGTCTGAGCCCTGATCACTTTCTGTCAGTCTCACGGTCCAATCTTCTTCTTCTTCTTCTTCTTCAGGCATTCTGCTCTTCCTGCGAGGATTCATCAACTACACCAGAATCCGCAAGATGGCCGACAGCTTCTCCACCCTGCCCCGCACCCGAGTCCTCTTTATCTACTGAGCTGGAAAGCTCAGTCGCCATCTCCTCCTTGTTTTTCTCTTTCAGTGAGGCACAGTGTCTGGCTTTATTCAAATCAAAACAGAGGAAGAACTTTTTTTTTTTTTTCCTCTGCTCGACATGATTTGGACAATACGTCTGTTGTCCCCCTTTTGGTGTAACATAGTGAACGATGAGAAATCTGTAAAACCCTTCAGTTGTTAGTGGTGAACTGTCAAGTGCTATTTGCAATTATGAAGTGTGTGATGTATAAATTAATGCCTTATTTACTATTTTACTATGTGTCGGTAGCAGCAGCATGCACTGTCCTCTGGTTTAGCCACCAGGGGGCAGGCTTGTTTGTACTGTTTCTCTCCACCAGTCTTTGACCTGATGAAGTCATTTGTCTAGAAAACGCTGGTTCTCAGCCCGGGGAAACTTTAGGGGTTATGGGTTGATTTACACGACATCGATGTGAAATGATTTATTTCAAGTATCAATTTAGTGTGTTTTTAACCTTTCTGACCAATACGTTTTGTTCCTTGTGGCATGGTTTATAATTCAGGTAAAACACGGTTAAAAAGGGAAAATCACAAGTTGTGCAGAGGATCAGGGGCCAGGTTTCCCCCACAGCAGCTTTTCCTTATGTATTTAAGATTTGTCTATGCACTCATTGTAATCAGGAATGTTCTTCTTATTTACCGCACATGTATTTCAGTAGAGGCTCAGTGATGCCCTGTAGCTGGAGCAGGCTGTGGGTCCCCGCCTTGCTCAAGGGCACGGTGATAAGGAAGGAATCAGCTGAAATCACATGTGCAATCGAACGGTTTTGGACCAATAAAAGATTCCTATTCGGCCCTATCGTATTAACTGGCACCCTGCGGGTTTCCAGTGAGCACATGGAACGATTGTGTCACCAGATGTTGTTTGGAAACGCTGCCCTGCAAAGAACAAGGAAATATTAATTCAGAGAAGAGACTTTCATTTTCTTTGACGCAACGATTATCATTAAGAATAACTGTTTCTGTTTACCCTCATTCTAGTGTAAGTGGAATGATTATTTTTATTGCAAGAACTTAAAGTATCTTTGCTTGGAAAATGTTTGGAATTAAACTGTCAGATCTGAAAAATAACATGGTTACCAGTCACTTTTAGTTGAACTTGATTTTCAGGTGGTAGGAGGCTCCTCCTCCCTCTATCAGCTCAAGATTTATGGAACATTTTTATTTACATACAGACGTCAGGTTAACTCCCAGAGTGCTTGTTGGAAAACATAAAATATGATGTGCAGTGTTTCAGAGTGTTGCATCCAGAGAGAGAGGAAGAGTCTGTGATGTTCAGTCACTGACCTGAGACAGACTGAGCTGTGCTAATTTTAACACACACCAGACGTGTGTGTGTGTGTTTGTGTGGGTGTGTGTGTGAAAGAATCGAGATGATTTACTGGTCGTGGCTAATTATACATGTCAGCAGTGTTTTTCCTTTCAGCTGGAACAGGAAGAGAAGGTCACCACACCTTGAAGACATGTCACACCGACTGAACCAGTCGTTGGTTTCACTGGAAACTTTTACTGTTGCAGTGTCACATCGTGTCCCGGGCCGTCCCACCTGATCACAGCTGGATGTTGGCCTCTAGTGGCGCTCAGGTGACACCACATCAGCTCCATTCAGTTCATCTTTCACAGGTCACCAGGGTAAAATGTCACTCTCAATTCACTAGAAATGATTATTTTACAGCTCATGGAGACAAACTGTTCCCAAGAGCAGAGAAGTCAAGCAGGCCAGATTTCAAGTCCAGGGACGTGCTCTGTGTGCTGTAGGCAGAGAACAGTAATTGAAAAACCTCAGCCATGAGCTCCATACTGTTTAAAAACATGCAAGTGGTTTCGTTTTATTAGGGATTAAATGGAAAATGAAGCAGAATTTGTGTAGAAAAGCAACTGTTGGTTGACTTTTTTTAGTTGATGATTTTCTTCTGGGCTATAGATTTTGCGTGTTGTTTGAGCCTGTGCTGCTGCGCCACTGGAACTTCTTTAAAATCGGATTTCCTGAAGTCATTTCTTCTTCTGTAGAGTGCCCTTTGGAAAAACAGAAACAGCTGTCGGTCAGAAATTACAGATGTTCAGTAGCTCTGGGCTGAAATGTGAACTCTGCACCGTCTCAGATTTAAGCTGCTTATTTTAATATTCCAAAGTATTGTCTTTGTTTTTTTGTTGATATTTTACATCTTGGTTTAAAAAAGTGGGAGAAGGAGAAAAGCGAGTAGGTCAAAGGTCGTGTTCCTGAAGCACCATGTCAGCAGATGACCTTGGATAAACAGACTTGATTTTGCCAGGTGCAGACGGGTTTAACCGATGACAGTCTTTCAGCTGTAAATTCTGGCAAAGCACACAAACAACAAAATTCCTTATCGTCCACCACATCTTACATAAATTCAGCCTCGGTCCACTTGAATCCCCCCGTAACGTCATCCCTCCTCCTCTGCTGCTGCCGCTGCTGCTGCAGGGTCACCCAGTGCAGGTGTTCTTGTTATCCAGATGTCATTCATAAAACAGCTCCATTGTGCCAAGAGCTGTCTGTGTCTTGTCAGCTGCCCCCGATTTACAGAGATGGAAGTATTTCTCTGAGTAATTGATGGGAATTATGTGTACTTGCCAAGTGCATGCACCGCTTGCATGTTTAAACTATCAAAAGATAAGAGGAGACTTTATGATTTATAGAGTCTGGTAGACAGCCATCTTTCAAAAAAAAAGGACAAATTTACTTTTCTGGGACGTGTTAGGCAAAATCTGTGAAACAGCAAAAGGATTTTACAATAGCTGACAAAGTTTTGGACAGTGTATTTAGGCCAAAAAAAAAAAGACAAGTTATTATACAAGTGTCCAACTGAACTGTGACAGTGAGTCAGTGTTGAACTAAACAAGGACACTGAAGAAACTAAATGGAGTCCATGTATAGTTTTTGTTAAAGGTTGTCTAGGTTTTTGTGACAGTACAGTTTTGTCAACTTTTACATCTCTAAATTAGCACATGGTGAAACCACCCTCAGAGGCCGGTTAGCTTAGCTCAGAAACCGGAAGTAGCTAACCTCTGTTCGAAGTCGGATCTAATTTTCATTTACACAATTTTTGTTCCGTACAGATGAAACATAAGTTATATGACACTAATTAGTGATGTTAATAAGTAAGAGAAACGGCAAGTTGTTGGGCTTTCAATAGAATTAAGCCGTTTCCTCCTGTTTCTTAACGCCACGTTTGACATGACATTAGCTAGCATAGCTTTAGCTTCATAGTGACGGATGTGACAGAGGCATCAGTGCATTTTCATCTCAACCCATGAAACCGTGCTTCTTGCCAACAGCTGCGGGTGGTGATTGTGATAAACAAGAGCTTCAACTTTCCTTATGTTTACAAGAGAAGATATTTAAGTGCGTCCTCTGAAACCTCCACAGTCTTCGGGGCAGACAGGAGGACACAGACCGAGGCTAGCTGGTTAGCATGCTAACTTCTATGGAAATGATGGAGACAGTTAACACCGAAGGACTGAAGCTTGATCCTGGACCCATAATGTTTCTCCTGGACTGGTAAGTAAAGCCTAAACTATTGCTATGCTAATGTTAGCTATGTTGTGACATAGCATTAATTTATATATATCTGTGAGTGTATGCCACGGCCTGGAGTGATGTATTGCTCTTATGAAACGGTTACCAATACTGAAAATGTGAAGTAAGAAGACACAAACAATCTCAAGTCGTGTTTATTGGAGCGGAAACAAAATAAATGCACCGTGGAGACAACATGAAAAACACAGGGACTACTTTCTGCGTTGTTGCCCTTGACGTTTCTGGGCTGGAGTCTTTGTTTTCCCCACAGCCAGTGACAGACCGCCGGTCAGGTTGGGCGTGCAGCCCGAGTAGCGTGCCCCCCCCCCCCGCCCCGCTAGCCGCCACCACTAGCACCTACATGCGATGCCGACTAGCATCCGCAGCTATCACCGCTAACTCGCCGCTAGTAGCCGCCTCCGAGCTCACCGAGAGGTCCCTCCTGCTCTCACAGCACAGCCCTCGAGGCTCCTGTTGCCGGTGACGGCCGGAGCTTCACCCGGACTGTATTTACTTGACCACTGCCGCTGATGGCAGGGCAGGAGGCGGCACGGTGGAGCCCGAGGCCAGGGGCCCGGTTTGAACGCTGTGTTTCACCAGCTGCAACGAGCACAGCGGCAGACTGCACCTTTCAGTAGCAGCTCGCTGTCATTTCTCCGAGGCGGAGTGATATGTTGTTAACAGGCGCAGCTGTTGCATACGCTCATTATACCACAGTTAAGAACCAATCAGATGGCTTGAATTCAACTTTCCGTTTTATAATGTTGTTTACTGATGAGCATCTTTAAGACGAGAAAGCTTGAAGCTGCAGATTCTCGCATTTTGATTGGATCTGTGTTTGTTTGAAGTGAGAGCCTGCAGCCAGAGAGTTCCCATCACCTGGCCGAGACAGGCGGCTGGTCGGAGCGTCCTTCCTGCTGTCAGCCTGCGCGTCAGAGGGGAGGTTCCCCAGGATGTGGGGAGGATGTGGGCTGCGTCCAAATGATATGTGTGTGTGTGATTGGGTAGAGGGAGGAGTGTTATCATTGATGTGTGAGTCATCCTGACCCTCCCCTCTTCTCTTTGCATTTCATGTGGTGTGTGTGTCTGTGTGTCTGTGTGTGTGTGTGTCTGCAAGCATCCTGTAGGCGATGTGTGTTTATGTTGTGTTGAAGTCATTGAAACAGGCTGTGTGCATGCACAATGTTTTTTTTTTATATGTTTGTGTGTGTCATGGCGTATAGTGTGAACATCCCTGTGTGTAGTGTGTGTGTGTGTGGTGTGTGAGAGAGAGAGAGGCTGGTAAAGCAGTGGTGAGTCATCCACAGGCCAGCGTTGCCTGTTACCATGGGTCACACACAGCAGGTACCCCACCTCCCCATGCACTCCTCTTTTTTTC
Organism: Caranx melampygus; assembly: GCA_019059645.1. Classification (NCBI taxonomy): domain Eukaryota; kingdom Metazoa; phylum Chordata; class Actinopteri; order Carangiformes; family Carangidae; genus Caranx; species Caranx melampygus. The sequence goes on from JAFELL010001522.1 coordinate 24,875, forward strand.
TCTTCCTTATCCTCTTCCTCCTCCTCTTCCTCCTCCCTACTTTTTCCTCTCTGACTCACAGATGACTCCCCCACCACCACCAATGACATCACCAGCCCCCTCCCTAACACTTTGTTGTGGTGAATCATACTGTACATTGAGATTTTCTCTGCTCCGTCTTCAGCCAACCAGCCGGGCCGACCTGAATGTCAGCCGCTCAGTCGTAAAGTCAGACTCCAGTGTCTGAATCATTAGTGTGTGATGACTGTGACCGTCAGGTAGGTAGGTAGGTAGGTTACTTAAGTGATGTCATCTGTTATAACATACGTCCAGTGATGTAATCACAGATTTGACAGATGACTGTGATTACGTTCACAGAGAGATGATTCAGGCTTCGCCACAGCTCACACTCTTTCCTCTCTGTTCCTATTCAACAGACTTTTTTCCTCCTGCACCTTTAAGATCATGTTCAGTAAATCGTCAGTGTGTTGTCAGGTGGACAAACTCACAGACAGGAAGCACAGACATCAGAGATGAGTGCGTTTCAGTGAACGTGACCATGGAAATGCTCCTCAGACTCAGACTCTCACGCTTCATTCATCGCTCCGGTCGTATGCCTCTGAGCTCGTGTCTCTGTGTCCCAGTTTTACTGGAAATGTGTGACATCCAGATTCTGCAACTTCCACACAAGTGTTTGATGTCTGGTCACCGTGCGCTGTAACTTTATCACGTCCCTCCTTCTGCTTTTCTGGCTCGGTGGCATTATTTTAGTCTGTGATATGAAAAGTGACCCGTGTTTCTCACTTTACTGCTGACGACTCCAGCTCTGCTCCAGACGTTCACTGGACGTCATAACAACACAAGTCAGTGTGTGTGTTGTTAACTGGCAGCGTGTCTGTGGCTGACGTACCAGAGACAGAGAGACGGCTTCTCCTCTGTGGACATGTGTGAAGTCATCCGGCTCATTTGTCTTTACACTGTTTGTCACTTCTTCTGCAGGTTGTTTGGCACAGTCTGATTAAAAAAAAAAAACGTGTTTCCATCCACTACCATCATGTGAGTATTAGCATTTGTGCTAATTCTGGAGTTTAGTCACATCAAATCACTGCAGAAGAAGAAGAAGCTGCAGTAGAAACTCTCCAGCTGGACGTCTGATAGAAACACAGTGGAAAATGGCTGCATGTCAGCGGTTTAGTTACTGTTAACAAATCGGTGCTCGGGGGGGGGGTGCTAATATTTGACTGGACACGCTGTAACCATGGCAACAGAAAACCGTTAACAGAACGTTAAAGTCAGTGTTATTGGGTGAAGACGCTCTCGTCACATGTGGCCAGATGTTGAGTTTTTTCTCTGTGGACGCGCCACAGGAGCTCGTCACAGGTCACTTTGTGCTGCAGAGCCGCCTCCTTGTTTTACTCACACGTACAGCGTTGTAGTGGTGTAACACGGCCTCTCCTTCTCTGTCTGTCTCTCTACTGGGTTTTTTGTGAATGGAGACTGGCTGTGCTGTGACGAGGAGGAGGAGGAGGAGGAGGAGGATGAATGGGAGGAGCGACGGACGGATGAATGGAGGAGATGGAGGCGACGTCACATTACGTTTCCGCAGTGCATCAAGGGAACTGGTTCGTCTGTGACTCATCCCATCAGGATGGGGAGGGGAGGGGGGGGGAGAGTAGGAGGAGGAGAAGGCAGAGAGGAAGAGGGTGAGGAAGAGAGAGGGGGGGGGGGCTGTGGTCTTTTTTTGTCCTACCTTTCCTTTTTTTCTTCTCCATTGCTCCATCAGTGATGTAATTCAGGTGACCTATTCACTGCCAGTAGGGAGCCCTCCTCCTCTCCTCCTCTCCTCTCCTCTTCCCTTCCTCTTCCCTTCTTCTTCCTCTTCCTCCCTCTCTTCTCTCCCCTTCCTCTCCTCTCTTTCCCCTCCTCCTCCTCCTCTCCTCTGCTGAATGCTTGAATGAACAGGCATCTCTGCTTTTATTGTGGCGGGGGAGGGGAAGACTCAGGAAGTCATGAGGCAGACGCATGGAGAAGAGGAAAGAGTGAGTGATAAAGAAGAAAGAGAGAAAGAGAGAGAGTTCCCATGGCATCTGAGTGGATACACACTGACTGCTGATCTCATCCTTTATCTGTGACGCTGCCGCCATTGTCTGTCTATGGATACGTGTGTGTGTGTGTGTGTGTGTGTGTGTGTGTGGTGTATGAATGGATGCAGCCTTGTTTCTGTCTTTCATTGAGAAGTCGGTGCTCGCTCAGACTCTTCCTCAGCCTGCCTCACAGAACATAGAAACGTGCTAATACCTTAGCATGTTAGCTTTAGAAGGTGATTCGTCAATACCCTGAAATCAATCACTGAAAATCACCCGTGCCGATTAAAAACCCGCCGCCACCTGTTTACCTGTCAGATGATCCATCAGGTTCCTGATGTGAGGCCGTGTTTGAACACGAAGTTTGATCGGGTTCAGCTCTTAAGTTGTGCAACACAGAAGCACAGTTTCCATGGTTACCTGTGATCTAATAGATCTTTTTTGCTGTGACTTTAAACTTGAAACTTGAAACTACAGCTGTGATGTCACTTCCTGTGGCCATGGGAGAAATAATTTAAAGAGCAGCAGAGCTGTTCTGATTTAAAACTGATTCATTAGGTTTTAGATTTTAGATTTTGTCGATGCTGTTTGTGGTGAGAGCAGGCCGCGGGCGGTGAGAGCAGGCTGCAGTGGATCCTGTTGAGAGGCTGCACTGATGCACTGACATCACGAAGGATCAACATAGTCTGACTTACAGTAACTACGTGTTGGAAACTGACGACGTAGCTTAGCATGCTACATATGTACAGTGCTAAATGTAGCACAAGTGTGTGCGATGTATATAACCGCTCACTCTTTCATATGGATCTTATGCATGAGTGTATGTGCATGTATGTAACCGCGCGCGTGTGTGTGTGTGTGTGTGTGTGTGTGTGTGTGCACACGCTCCTTGCCAGTCATCAGACCCTGGTTGTCTCTGCCTCCACCTTGTATGAGTCAGAGCTGCAGTACAGTGTGGGAGGGGCTGGGATTGGATATCCTGCTGGTGGCACATCAACACACACACACACACACACACACACACGCATACAAGCGCACACCCTTATGTATTATTATACTTGTGAGGACCTTCATTGATGGAACATACTCTCAAACCTTTAGAAACAGGAACCAGTAGGACACCTCCTCCTGCTTTCACACTATATACTGTACACCACATGCACCACACACACACCACACACTCTTCTGAGCCAAATGGCAATAGTGACATATATGTCTGCACTTAACACACATAAGCACACATCCATACAGTGCACACACACACACAAACACAGCGTGCTGTCACATCCGGCCCTGCGCTCCACAGTGTAGCCTATAATTAGCTGCCTGCAAAGCTGACTGCCTGGAGATGAGATGAGCTAACCAGAGAGAGAAGGAGAGGAAGAAGAAGAGAGATGAGCTAACCACATGGAGGTAGATGCTGCTCCACTGAGAGAGGAGGAGGAGAGGAGGAGAGTGTAGGGATGATGAGGGGGTGAAAAGAAGGAGAAGGAGCAGAGGTGAATCTACACGTGTGTTAGACAAGGAATAAGTCCTGAGTGTGATATAGAGCTGTGGGTGAACTCACTCCCTGTGTGGGAGGAGGAGGAGGAGGAGGAGGAGAGGAGGAGGCCCCACTGAGCTTTAAACACCAAACTCCAGCAGTGACACACATACACATCCTCAACCCATTCAGCTCCACCAGACGACCAAATAAGGATGGTGGAGCACTGTGTGTGTGTGTGTGTGTGTGTGTGTGTGTGTGTGTGTGTGTGAAGATGTGTCTTCCAGTGCTCAGGCTCTGGGGAGGATTTTTATGAATGGGGCCGAGGCAGGCGGCGCGGTAAAGTGTGTCAGAGCACTATAACGAGAGCTGCGATGGACTCTTAAGTAGCACGATTTCATCTGTATAACAAAAAGTGGGCTGTGAATGAATGAGTCAGGATCGACGTAACCCAGCTTCATTGTCGGGGGAGGAGGGGGTGAGGTAGGGGGTGAGGGAGGGAGGGAGGGGTCTGTGTATGACTCATACTCCTCTCTCATTGTCACTCCACTGCAGCAGCAGCAGCAGCAGCAGAGGACTTCTGGCCTGCTGTGGGCTCTCCCTCCTTTATCTCCATCTCTCCGTCTGCCTCCACTTTCGCTCCACTGCTCCTCGGCTGCTGCAGTGTCTCTTTGTCTCGTCCACGTGCCCCCCCCCCCACGTCTCTTTCTCTCTCTCTTTTTGTCACTGTGGTCACCAGGTACAGAGTGGGACTGTTTAACCTCTTGAACTCACCGACCCCGACCCCCACCAGTACCAACTCACTCTGTGCAGTGCAGTGGATTATTATCAACGGTGTGGTTATGAATTTTTTACACCTGGAGCAGAACCTGGACGTCCCACTTTCACCTCTGTGCACAGCTGTGCTGCTTCATGCACGGCCACAGTGTCGCCGTGTTAAAGCCTCTGTCTTCATGTGAAGCTGTGAGGAAGTCGCTTCCTTCTGATTTTCCGCTGCTGCTGCTCAGTCCAGCAGCTGCCGTCCACATTTGGCTTTTAAATCATAATAATAATAATAATAATGATAAAAATACATGTGTGTTTTATCCGGAGCAGGCCGACTGACTGGAGCTCAGTGAGTGTGTCCTCCCTGCAGCTGCAGCGTTGCTCTGATTAGCCTGTGTGCATGGCACTAAATACGTGTGAGATCGTTAGACAGTCAGCAGCAGCAGTGGAAACAGCGAGAAGCTTCCACTTCATTCTCAACAGAAGGAAATGCAAATGAAACCCAGTGATTAATAATAAATCTAATGATGACAAACATAGATTCTGCAAGAAGGTTTGTTTCCACGAGGAGAAGAGCTCTGCTGAAGTCAGAGGGACATACATTTTACATGATGGAAATACCTCCTGGAAACTCAGTGGCACTGACGGTGGAGGTGGAGGTGGGTGGGGGGGGGCTCTACTTGCTCATGCGTGTGAGGTGCGTTCATTATTATTCCATGCCTTCCTCCTCTTGACTAATGGGTGCACTGGGCCCTGTGCTTTCATGCTGGGCCGGAGGAGGAGGCGTGGAAATAAGATCCAGAGGGTGAGTCAGTCACTGGTCATTACAAATTAACAAACAGCTGCTAACCTACACACACTGCCATGCAGCCAAACCGAAACATCTGTAATTAGGGGAATTCGAGGAAGCTGATCACCGAGCAGCGCTGTCTCTCTCTCTCTCTCTCTCTCTCTCTCCCTGTGCAGGGCGTTAATCATCAGCTATGAGGCGATTTAAACCTCGGTGAACAACAGTGTGACTCTCTGCCTCCATAATGTTCCTCCTGCTTCGACTTTTCTCTCGACCTCTGTGCTCGAGCAGTTTTTTCACTCTTTGGAGGAAAGTCAACACTCAACCTTCAGATTTTCACCCGGATCTTGAAGTGCACACGTATGGGACTCATCAGGCAGAGCTGTGCACACACAGGAGCACGTTGATGTCTCTTTAATCCTGATTCAAAGTCGATGATCAGCTCTCTCCTCGCAGAGTCTGTGTTTTCACGGAGCCAAACTCTCTCAGACCTTGTGGGAACTCGTCGTCTATAACTCTGTCAAACAGCAGACTCCTCCTCAGGCTGGTGCGTTGTCACACATCAGAGCTCAGTGAATCACGTTACGTTCCCCATGAGCAGCTCTCTATCAGACTGTTTCATTATTTACCTCCCCACTTGTTTTGACACGTTCACTTTCACTCATTCTGAACGACGTGTAAAGAACTGGTTGGAGCCAAACAGCAGCTCAGGGCTCCTCATTCTAATCTCCGACATCATCTGCTACTTGTAAGTGATATTGCATAAATGATGACCCAACATGACGGTGGATTTATAATACAAATCCGCAATAGATGCCATAATGTTTACCTTCTTCATTTGTGCTGCGCTCTCGTTTCTTGTTTCTCGTTCCCTG
>JAFELL010001523.1:0-61833 GCA_019059645.1 Caranx melampygus
GTAATTATCACCTACTCTTCGTTGGTATTGAGATGCCAGGGAGCAACAAGGTGCAGGCAGTGGGTGTGATTATCACAGTGCTAGCTGCAGCCTGCACAAAGATCGGGTTGTTGATTAGGTCACAGACACCACAGAAGAGGAAGTTGAAAATGGCTTTTTTGGTTTGGGATTTGACACTGGCCTTCCTCACACACTCACACACACACACACACACACATGCACACACTCAGAGACCATGCAGACAAATAGATGTGACGCCTTCAGCTGAGCACAGACAGCCTTACAGAGAGACGACATTTGTTTTGGTTGGATGCTCGGCCTGTCAGGGTACAAAGAGTCTGATGAGATTCACCGAGTCTGGAGATGAGAGGAACTGTGTGTGTGCAACAGCTTCTATACACCACACACACACAAGCTCAAATTCGGGAAACCAGATGGATATATAAACAGAGGTGTTTGATAGCAGATAAAACAAGCTGGTGATCAACATTTTAAATCAGGCTCTGTGGCTCGACCTGCTTCTCTTCAGGATCTCAGCAGCGTCAGCCTGGTGGTGACAGAATGGAAAACTGCTTTAATGTCATCTCTTTTCTGTTGACATGGAAATGTGATGCTGCTTGATGGAGTGGCTGGTACTTAGGGACTAAAACTTGGGCTTAGTTTTTATCATCTAAAACATCCGACCAGAGCCTTTAGGTTTGGTTTGTGTCCAGGTTTTAAGTAGGACTAATCAATGTGGGTTCAATCTGCTGTCAATTTGTGCTGTGCAGGTAGTTTACAGTGGAGATCCTGAAGCTTTTCTGCTGCTGCTGCTGAGGCTGATGAGCAGTGGACTGAACTATATACACAGTAAAGTTGTGAGTCTATACTAAAAATAATGAGCTGAGATGCACTAAAAAAAACTCTGCAGCGCTGAGGGGAACTGCAGAGTCAGGTGATGATTCTCTGTGGGTTTTGTTATTAATGCGACACCTTCCTTATTACATGGTGATTTGAATCTGTGGTAAAGCTCTTCCTGTGTTTATTTTGAAGGGCTGATCCATGAAAAGATCTAAAAACCATCTCAGTGTAGTTTTCCATCCCTCTCTCAGCTTCTCTCTGGAGCTCCAGTAACAACAGGTCGGTGTCAGCCAATCAGAAGAGAGGAGGCTCTCAGCCTCTCTTCTGATTGACTGTTCTCCAATAAAATCTAGTACACAGAACAGATTTCAGAAAAACACTCAGAGAAACCAATGTAGTGACATCACAAGTGACAGGAAGTCCTGACGGCTGGTTTTAAGGCTCAGTGTCTGAATACAGGCTGTGTGCATTTCTCTGTGGACTGGGCTTTGATACTTTCACAGTATTAATATAGAACCTAGAGCTGCTTTATAATCACACTACACTGGACTTCTACCTTTATACTGTATGGAGCTTTAAGACGCACTCTACCTTTAGACCGTATGGAGCTTCACTAGATCACTATGTCAAGAATGAAGGATTCCTCACTGACCACAACATGAACCATATCATCCATCAAATCAGCAACTCAACAGCCACACTCTGATTCAATAACATATCAGTGACTATGAACCAAATATGTAGACGATGATAATTGAAGGCCTGAGCTGCTCGCTGCCTTCTCCTTTGAGTGCGGCCGTGGATGCTGCCAACCCTGCAAATGTTTTCAGTCTGGCAACCTTCCCCTCCGTGCACTAAATCGTGCGATGCATTGCAGTCCACTCAGTCTGTCAGAGACACTCTGAATCCCCTCAATTAGCAGAGCTACAAAGTGTAGCCAAAACACCCTGGTGTTTTCATACCAGTGAATCTGCCAAAGCAATTTATTTATAATACCAATTTATTAATTTTGTCTCTTGGTTTCAAAAGGGGAGGCAAACACAAGCTGAAGTGCTAAACTCAAGAGCTATTAAGCAACGCTGCTACAGTGAGCTGGAAAATTGAGTCATAATTTTATGGTTACTACCAGGATCCACTTTGTATGGGGAGCACATGGGCGACGATGGATTCAATTTGCCATAATTTATACGACAAGTTTCACAATTAATCGTTTCGGACTAAAAACCCAAACAGTCATTCTCTCCATCCCGTCTATAATGGGTTGGGTATGAAAACAGAAAATGGCACAGAATAATGAAGAGCATTCGGTGCACTGTGATGCAAATTAGTGGCTAGTGTGGATGTAGAATATCAATGACTATGTATTGTAGTCCATAAAATATTCATGTGAGCAGCTGAGTGAAGGACTACACTTGAGAAAGCAGTGAAAAATACATGTAATTGTATAATGACCAATGCTGTGGGTCTGCGCTCTTACATCAACAGACCCACAGAACAACGGTGCTGCCAGGTGTCAGTTAATCATTGTACTTTGGTATGTGCGACAGTCGTTACCTTTGGAAACTAAACTAAATGTACATTTCAGTGGAGCAGATCTGGTTAAGTAACCTGGCACCCTCCGGTACGACCCATGGGAGCAGTTTCAGGTGTGTTCAACCTCCATTGTCATGGTTACAGTAATACACATACAGCTGAGGTTATGGGACGGTCACAGTCCAAACTCCTCCTGGACTTCAGCCGCGTCCTCGTTCAGTGACCACATCCTTCAGAAGCTGGACTCTAGACTGTAGTAAAGACTCATTTCGTAGCCTCCTTGGATCCTACATCGTCCAATCTATCCCAGGATTCACTGCTTGCCAGAAATGAAAATTACATGGCAGCAAACAACAGTGACAGCCCCACTTTAAAATGTCAAGGTTTTATGAAAAAAGTTATGCATCATCAAGGTTATTATGGCAACAAGAACAAATTAGTGATGGTCAGTCCAGTCCTTGTGGTCAACAACGTCCACACTGATGAGTGTGTAATGTGTCTCCTAACCTACATAAACAACTCTCTGGCCTCTGGCTGCACTGACATCTGGATTTGAGTATACGATGATTTGCTCGTCTTTGTTTTCTGTATTTCTACACAGAAACCACAGACCTGGTGTGATGACTGCAGTTTTTGAGTCTCGACCGGTCAGAGTGTCTGTGTGTGTGTGATGTCAGTGGGGTGACCCGTCGTCTTAGTCATTACAGTACAATCCGTCCTGTCTGTCTACCACAGCACATTGTCTGCTGACTTCCTGGTTTACAGAAAACAGTCTGCACCTACAGAATGACCAGTATTGTGTGTTGTTTTACAGAAACACACTGTGTGTGTCATGGATCAGCTGTTGTGTGTTGCCTTTGTCTACAGTTGGATGTTTGTGGGCTTTCAGCAAACAGAATGCATCCTCTGGCAGACGTACTGGAAGTTCTCCGAGCAGCTGAATGTTTTCACTCAGCCTTCTGTACACACATCTCCGGTGAAGTAGACTGGATGAATATCTGCGTGCGTGCTGCTGGCTCTTTTAATCGCTGATTTTCTGATTTGGTGTTTGGAGGTTGCTGCGCAACGTTATCAGCTAGTAATTAACTGTAATACTCATAAATGGAGGTGGACAGCGGTTGTATGTGCTGCCCTGTGTTTAAACCTCTGTAGTTTAACTTGGACATAACTTGGTTATGAAATTGCCATGGTTACGAAGTTAGAACCATCTCAGGTGTGTCAATCATTAGTTGGAGAGCGCAACTGTTTTTCCCACCAAGGATTTTTAGTTGTGTTGTAACTGCCACTTCTGACAGCAACAACAAGGCACTGGCTGACTGAGTGACAAAGTTTCTCAGTTCTCAGCAGTGTGGTCAACCAAACATTGGCCATTCAGGGATGCCTGGATTCTACAGTGACTCGGTATTGGAAAGTGAGGAGATGGGACAACTGGGCTGTGGTTAGCAGGTTAGCATGCTAACTTCAGGAGAAAACATAAAATCAGTGAGAAAAAGGGAAACAAAAGGGATGGACAGACAGACAGACAGACAGACAGACAGACAGATAGATAGATAGATAGATAGATAGATGTGGTTCAGCAGCCATTTTGACTGCCTGCTCCTCTGTCCATGTAAGATGAGCTGAGATAAAGTGCACATCATAACCCACAAACCAAATGGACCCTGAGCTGAGTGTGGGACGCAGTGCAGGGTGGATGTAATAGTCTGCTCTGTCATTTCAAAGAGACTCTTCCCAAACTGTTGTGACAGCCGGCTCTATCGTCCTCTCCATCACAGCCTCCTGCCAATAATCCTTCCTCCTCACACACCGTCACTATCGCCGCCGCCGCCGCCCGGCCTCTGATACACACTGGTAAGACAGGAGACTTCAAGTGCCGCACTTTCAAAGATTCCTGATATCGTCTCCGTATCTGTCCTCACAGGCACCACACCTCTGAATTGAAAGGAGGAGGGGGCCTACTGGGTGTTTACATAGGGAATGATCCTCCAGATTAATTAAACTTATTATTTGTTCACCTCTGACCCCTGTCAACAGCGTGCGATGTGACAGTACAACAGAGATTACACAGGTCCTCACGCTCTCCCATTGCTGCTGTCATGCAATAAGTCAGAGGAGAGTGTCATGAGGACTGAAGCCTTTGTGTTCTCAGCTGTGTTTGCATGTTATCAGCAATATGCAGCAACTTAGCATTATTTGAATACCTTCCCCTTTCTCTCCCTGTTTTAAACACACATAGAGAACAATGGAATACCTGAAAATCCAGAACAAGTTCTCAGTGGCAGCGACAGGACAAGGGAGTGTTAGAGAGCAGCTTCAATAGAGCTCAGAGACCTGCTCACAAAGGACGGATCAATGACCTAATGTTGGATATACACAGGTACACAGGACACCTTCAGTCTTCATATGTGCAATCTCTTTTTTTATAAGATAAAAAAAACAGTGATTTCTTTGTGACTTTGTGACCTAGAGCTGTTATACATCTGCCTTTATACTGTACGTCATCTTTTAAAGTACAGTGACGGTAAAGACAGAGTAGCCTGTTCTACGGTTATGTCTGTAACCTTGAACTGACCACGGCTTTAGCAGAAATGAGAGACCCAGGAGCCAGACACAGAGGTAGATTAGTGACTGAGATGGAGAAAGATACAGGAGCTGGGATATGTCTAATTACTGCTTATCTATTGTTTCTTCTGCAACTCCAGTGAGACGACTACAAATATTATAGATGGAGATCTAATCTGCACGCATCATGCAGGGGTGGAGGCTTCAGTTGGCTGCTGAAAACCACCAGGGTGGGTGCTCGGGGGGGGGGGGGGGGCGTTGTTTCAGAGCTGAATATTCCTCTTCTCTGTGTCTTTCTCTTTCAGCTCAGCTTTGAAGGATTGTATCTCCTGTATCAATCAATAGCACTGCAGCTTAAAGCCCACCACTAGCCAGCTCTGCCATCCCAGCGTCCCACACCGGCCTCCTTTCCATCTGTCTGCAAAGGTCCCAGAGGCCCCCCCAGCTTCCACCCGGAGCCAGACATGACGGCCCGACATCAATCAATATCTCTGCAGGGCTGCGCTGGTGATTCTCAGAACGGATCAGAGCCAAGTGACATTTCGGAGAAGGTTCTGGGAATGGAGTAACACATCCTAATGGGAAAAGGGTTTTTAAGTCTGATCAGTTGTTTTGCATGTTTTACCCCATTAACTGCAAATTGCGACCATATTTTTACACAGCGGACCATCACGAGTTTTGTTGTCTTAGTTTATTGCTTTTCAGGCACCGAATGGTCTCATTCCAAAGACTAAGAACAAGAGACCGAGATTTGAAAACATCATGTGTGTTGACCAAAGATACTAAAGGAAGGAGATTTCAAATCTGGAGTTTATGATTGGTTGTGATCAAAGTCTTAAATCTGTGACAAAGGTAGACGTCGGTCTTAAAGCTCCATACGGTATAAAGGTAGACGTGCGTCTTAAAGCTCCATACAGTATAAAGGTAGACGTTGGTCTTAAAGCTCCATACAGTATAAAGGTAGACGTGCGTCTTAAAGCTCCATACAGTATAAAGGTAGACGTCCATGTGTAGTGTGATTATAAAGCAGCTCTAGGTTCTATATTAATACTGTGAAAGTATCAAAGCCTCAGTCCACAGAGAAATGCACACAGCCTGTATTCAGACACTGAGCCTTAAACCAGCCGTCAGGACTTCCTGTCACTTTGTGATGTCACAACAGAGCAGTCACACCAAAGTCCCGCTCACCACCACCTGGACCCACCAGCCAACAACTTGCAGGATTTGGTTTCTCTGAGTGTTTTATTCTGAAATCTGCTATAAACTTGCTGTACAGCTCTCACTGAGCTGTTACAGGCCTGTGGTTTGTTATGTGCTAAAATGAATCTACTTAACAATTCATTGATGACATGATGAGCTACTACCTGACCCGTCATCAATATTTACGTGCTCCACAGTTACAATTTGGTTTGTTTGGTTGTTTTACAGGTCTTTAAAATGTGTCTGAGTCAGACCTGAGGACACAAACTGTCTGTTATAAAAACCCTCCTGATGCTCTCAGCCCCTCCTCCCCCAAGCCCACAGACGGAGGTAATAACTCCTGACTGCTTTCTGGGGACTTTTCTGTGATGTTTATGATCCGCTTTACCAGCCAGATCCGAGCGCACAGGAAAAACATGAAGCACCTTCCCTGGAATCATCCCTTAATATCTTCTTATAAATCAGACACATGAAAGCAGAGAAAGACTCCGTCAGACATTTTAACAGGAGCCAGTGAGTTCACAAGGAAAGATAAAAAACAAAAAAACAGCTCTTATCAAGTGATGCTGGTGCTGCTGCTGCAGCTGCTGCCCACGCACACCAGACATGTAACACATACACTGCATTCTGCACTTCCATCGTTCTGAAGATCACCCCTTTAGTTCCTACTACTAAGTCTGATGCACCTGAAGCTGTGACTTGTTTACAGCAAAGATGCCTGAGCATGTTCACTAGTGGATAGATCAGATCGGATTGTAACGACACCATTTGAACCACAGTCACATCACTTCCTCAATATTCTCCAGTCTTTGTTGTCATACCGACCCACGCCCACATGAAGATATGATCTTCACTGTGTGGTGTGGAAGAACTTGACTGGGTCCTGACCTCGACTCCATCTGCCTCTGACCTTCTCACCTCCTCACTGATGCCTGTTGTGGCTGGACGGGAGCGACCCCCCCCTGCAGCAGGTCCAACATCTGCTGCAGACGCTGGCCTTAATTCATCCCTTTCCTCTGTCTAATAACGTGCCGGTGTGTTCAGGCTTCTGCACATTTCTACACTGATGTGGTCATCACAGCCTCATGTCCCAGCAGCCAGATTTTGTCAGATGTCACTTTGTCCCTGCTTCAGAAATGATGAATAATTGTTTGGTCACCAGAACATCTTTTCTTTCTTTTAATATCTCCTCTTCCACTTCACCTAATAAATAGGATTGGAAGCAAGTATGTGCTCCAGCATCTCTTCAACAACCTTTTACATCTGATGAATGAGTTCCATCATGTGGCTGTTATTTCGAGTTCTTGTCTGCTTCCTGACAGAGAAAAAATGGACTCAGCCACTCGTCCACAGATGCAGCTGTAAAAAAAAAAGAACACTTCAGGCTGAGATCTAACAACACAACTGCATCTATTTCTTCCAAACCTACTCAGAGCTGCGCCCGTAAGCTGGGTGGATGTCTGAGCTGCGTCACGTCTCGACTGGCTCGGGCCAAACTGGCCCTCTCAGCGTCGCATCTAAATGACCCCTGTCACCAGCACGTCTGCAGCTCACGGCCAGACGCCACTGGAGCGAAAGTGGATGTGGCGGGCGTCCACTGTCCCCAGCCACAACAGTGAGACAGTGAGAGTGTGAGGAGAGGGCAGCCCTGCAGTCAGCGACGCTGGGTGGCAGGCCAGACGAGGAGACGGGACAAAGTCGTCTATAAACTCCAGCTAACCCTAAAAAAGAGCCACGGGGGGGCTCAGAGCCAAGACACACATTTTCCAGCAGTGTGCAGCCTGGACTGGACTCGCTGAGGACACGAGCCACACTCAGACTGAACGGCCTAAATATCAAATACGATGTAGCTGAACAAGCAAAACGAGCCGTCCTGCCATTTTAACGCTACGTCTGCTCTGGGTTTCAGGTTACACCCAAAGTACTCAACCAAAACACACAAACAGAAGGTTATAAATGAAACTCATCCGACCACATCAACTGATGTATTGAGGAGGAAATATATCTAAAAAGTCAAATTCATATTGAACGATGTGTCGCTCACACACATGCACAGACACACACACACAAACATCGGAGTGTTTCAGACAGGCCCTTGATCACGTCTCACATTTGCTGCAATAAAAAAAAAGACAAAAATCCAGTGAGAGATATTCTTGTAATTCTCTTTTTGTCGTCACTTTGTGTCTGGTTGATGGGAGCTGACAGAACTGGGACTGTAGCACAAACGCGAGGAGGCCGAGCACCTACGAGCCTAAACTCCGTTGTACCATCTCATTATTCTCAGGCTGCGTCTCTGGACTCTTTAATATTCACGTAGAAAAGCAGCAGCAGCACTGGTACCGTGTTCAAGGCAGCTCTCAAAGTTTTCCAGAGAAGGATGGAAGCTGCTGGATAGATGTGATGTTGTCCAGATGTGTCCAGATTTCACATTATTGTTCATCCTCAAGTGTTACAGCTACAAAGGTCCACACAAACCTTTTGGGATGTGTTTATCGTGCATGTTGATGAAAATAAGCTTAATCAGTCAGCCCTATTGCACAGCTAGCAGTAGCATTAACAGCTGAGGGGTTAGGACGCATCAGCTCAGTTGCTACCGAATTAAAACAAACAGTACGCGTAGCTGAGGTGAAAACTCTGACCTGCAGATGGCGCTAAAGGAAAAGTCATAAGAAGTGATAAGAGTCTCTTTTGGATCATGTGCATTGGATCATTGATTAAATGAATCAAACCGTATTAGTGCCGATCAAATTCTCAGCTGATGATCGAACGACGTCTGATCAGTGCTGATGAGTATAAAACACCAGATTTCCATGCTCGGGCTCAGTTGCTCTGTTGTGCTGAAACAAAATGGCTGCTGCCCACCTCAGTGATTGAGCAGCAGATACGAGTGTGAACTTTCACTGAGGTTCACATTGATCTATAATTCACACTGCACATTTGAATCAGGACATTCCAGCGGTTAATAACTGATTACATACACACTTGGAGTTTTTCTGGAGGATTTTGATGCTGTGTGCGTTCACAAGGTGAACGAGAAAGACTTCCCTTCAAAGCCAGTTATTATTTAACATAACCAGCAGTGATATCTCTGTGAAACTGCTGCTGTATCGCAAGCGCAGGTGTTGATGTGGCTGAAAAAGCCTCACAATCACAATCTGATCCGCACTCAAAGCAATAACAGGTGCCAGTTTTCTATCTGAGGCTGAAATGAACTTGTTTGGCCATTAAAATCTCATAACTATCAAACCGTTATCTCTGCTCTGCTCTCAGGATGAAATCTGTCTCCCTCACAGATAAGAGGACAGGTCGGGGGAGGTGGTGGTGGTGGTGGTGGTGGTGGGGGGGGGGGCGCACAGTATCGTCCGACTGCCTCCCCCACCCCACCCTCCCTCTCCTTTATCAGCTCTCGTCAAATGATTTCAAATCCACAGGGACGGCTGGGAGAGTGAGTGGATTTGGGATTTGGCGCAGAGCGAGCCGAGTTCATTCCCGCCCCAGCGCGGGTACATATCAGATACCGTTGTCGCTTTCGGTTTGAGCTCTAATTTCCTGGAAGACGAGGCTCGATGTGACAGATGGCGCTCATGGTGAAAGAGCTGCCGAGAACGAGGCCGTGTTGCACCACCGCCAGAAACCTCTGTGAGGAGGAAGGGTCTTCATCTTCATCTAGTTTTGCCCCACTGTCTGAGACATGGGGGGGTAGGTGGGTGGGTGGAGGGGGTACAGGCTCTACCACAAACCCACTGACTCTTCCCAATCTTTCTGTTGGTACTTGATCATAAAGGCCTCATTAAAGCTGCACGAGTCTATTTTGACCACTAGGGGGCAGGCAGCAGATACAGAGCATCACAGTCCTCCAGCAGTCCAATATTCACTCTTAACTGACCTGAGAAAAATATTTAGCCTTTTATTTGAGGCTAAAACGTTCGACTGCAGTGAAGAGTTGGGGAAACGGTTTGGTTTATCTGGACATGGTTGGAGCTTTCTACTCTCTAAAGTCACAAATCTAATGGAAAGCAAAACTCTCTGCTAGATGTTTGTCTTAAAGCTCCATATAATAATATAAGGCGTCTTTGATTTCATGCAGAAAATCAGATATTTGTAATATTCAAAGACATTGAGGATGAAACTACAGTTACTGAGATCTAAAGCAGGAGTTATTTCCTGTCACGGCTGCTAAAAAAAACCCCACACACATGGAGGACACAACCTCAGTGTCCTTGGTGAGACGCACTGTACACTCACAACTTCTATAAAAAAAAAAAAAAAGGAACAGTGAGGCTGCAGATGACCATGCTGCTGCACTGTGACGCCATTTCAACAAATAAACAGCACCAAAATCTACTAAAGTCTACAGTTTACAGACATTTAATACACGGTGTCACGCTTCCTCTGACAGGAAATCGAAACATCCAACTTCCTCATTCCTGTCAGGCCAGTGATGGACACTGAGTGGTTATCAAACAGAAGCAGCGCATCCACATTCAGAGACTTATCACGTTAAAAAAAAAAACAGAAGAAGAAGCTACAAGTGTGAAACAGCCTCTGTTTATGAGGGGATTAAACACTCAGTCAACACTCAACGCTGTTGTTCCACCTTTGCTCTGCTGTGAGCTGCTCTGTCAAACAGCATTAAAACAACTGGCTGCTAACAGCAGCTGCTCCAACAAATCCACTTCCCCCATTTCACACCCAAACAGGGGCAGCTGCTGGAACAAAGTCTGAAGCTCTCGCTGTATAAACGCAGACTGAAGGAGATCGGAACAGCTTCTCGTGACCCGTGGTTACCGTTTGTTGCTAGGCGACACCGTGTCGTTGTAACCATGACGACAGAGACGATCTAACGCTGAGGAAGCACTCATTTCAACGGAAAATCTTGATCTTTTCTTAAACTCAAATTTATCAGGCCATGTCTGGTTTGACGGTAACCATGTCTGTGAATGTTCTCATTCGCCCAGGTCATTGTTCTCTCTCTCTCAAATTAAATCGAAGGCAACTGGACTTGTATTTGTCTGTGGAAGACGTTTCGCCTCTTATCCAAGCGGCTTCATCAGTTCGTATGCATTGGTCTCTCTAGTCGACTAGTGCGGACTAGAGAGACCAATGCATACCAATGCCTTCGATTTAATTTGAGAGAGAGAGACGGTAACCATGGCAACCAGGGTGTAGGCGTGGCGCTTTTGGTTAACTGCAGTCGGTACGTCAAGCGCAGTAGGCTATGTTAACTCTGCCACCGCTAGGGGGCGCTGCAGGTAAACATGGTGGCAGGCTGCAGCACCATCAGTGCACGTCATAGTGAGTCAGCTCACATGCACAGTAGATTATAGTGTGGATGTACAGTATCATGGAGATTAGACGCCGACATAGGCTCTGATGATGATGATGATGATGATGATGATGGTGGCGGCTTTCACACTCAGAGCCTACAGGTGGATGATGGAGCGCCAGGCAGCAGGAAGTGGACGTGAACGACAGAGGAGTCGATGGAGGAGGAGTGGGATGAGTCACCGTCGTAGCTGTTTGTCTCCTTCTTGGAGGATGAATGAACTCAGCGGCTGGATTTATGGGAGCCAATCAGCAGCCAGACGGAGTGGGACACATTACTATGGTCCCACCGTTACCATGGCGATCAGAAGGAGGTACAAACACAAAATGCAGTTTCTGCCTCATTATTATTATTATTGTCTCATCGAAGTTCTTTTATTTTTTTCTCTTCTTTCTCTTCTCACAGAAGTCGCTCGTCGCTCGTTACTCGTCACTCGTCACACACTCATGTCTCAAACACTCCTCACACTGACGGTGACAACAGGCGCCGCTGCAGAGTGTGTTTGTTGATTTGATGAGTTTTAGGACTAAATGAGACCCAGAGGTGATCAGTATTACAGATATATTGACGACTGTAGATGCAGCAGTGGTGACTCAACCTGCAGCTGCACCCGCTCCACACACACACACACACACACACACTCACACACTGAGTTGTGTTTGTGAGTGTGTTACACAGCAGCTGCAGCCTCCCATTGTCCTGCATCGTCTCGTCTGCTGTCAGAAAACGAGTTTGACGTTTTAATGAAGACGGACACGAAGCAGACGCACGTGATCCTGTTGATCACACGACGCATCCTGGACAAAGGGTGCGTTTGTTTTTGACATCTTGTTGAGGAGGGAACCGCAAAGACAGACGGGGGAGAGGAAAAGTATACAAAAGTATGTGGACATCTCTGCTCTGACTATGATGGCTGCATGTCCACATGATTGTGAGTGTGTGTCAGACAGAGGAGTTTGTCTAAGAGACACACACACACACACACACACTGAGAGGCCGACAGCGGTGGTGGTGGTGGAGTGGGATGAGTCACCGTCGTAGCTGTTTGTCTCCCTCCTGGAGGATGAATGAACTCAGCGGCTGGATTTATGGGAGCCAATCAACAGCCAGACGGATGGGGACACATTACTATGGTCCCACCGTTACCATGGCGATCTTATAACATGCCTCAGAGGGAGACTCAAACACAAAATGAAGCACCTATCTGACATTTTTTTATATTATTATTATCTATTGATCTGCACGTCGGACACTTTGATCGTTTGTCACAGTAAAGACATGTGACTCTGTGTGAGCCAATCAGAATGACCCCCCTGGGCTCCCATACTCAACACTGAGTACACTGAGACTACACGAAGGTAACTGAGTGTCACACTGTGAAATCAGATGTGGAACAGATTATAAGTAGTAGTAGAAGAAGAAGTGACTCCACTGTTCAGAGATCAGCTAACCTGACAGGTAAGATCTGATACAAGTGAAGTACTGAGCCAAAACCAGAATCTAACACACACACACAGTGTAAATATTGATACAAACATAACACGTGATCAGTACTGATGACTCTAACAGGTATGAAAAGAGCAGCTCAGGTGAGTGTGAGCACCACAGGTGGAGGAGGGGAGGACTGCAACTAATGATCATCACCAGTGTTCAATAACTGATGCTGTCGTCAATAAAGAATCAGAAAATAAACACACCGTGGTGAAAAGCAGAGACCAGCTGCACATGGTCTGACTGCAGCTCTGTTTGATGAGAAAAAACAAAGACCAATGATTATTGATGGATTAATTATCTTTCCATTGATTGACGGGCTCAGAAACAATCAATAATCAATCACTGCAGCTCAACAGAGAAGCACCACTACGATGCACAGAAAACAGCATCACCACCATCGGGGCTCCATTCACACACAACCCGCCTCTACACACACACACACACACACACAGTCTGTACCGCCACACAAAAGGGAAACACACACACGCACGATCGCGCAGCTCTTTATTTCTATTACCATTTTTTTCTCAATATAAACAAATGAACCGAGAATTTAACCCCCCCCCCCCCCCCCCCCCCCCCCCACACACACACACACACTCCTCTCCCTCCGCTCCATCCTATTGATAGGCAAGGTGGCATCTCTCCCATCCACACCCTACACCCACTGCGCATGCGCGCCGCGGCAAACAAAGGACCAGGCAATTAGCGGACGGAGGGCTAATAAAGTTTGACTCGCTGCAGAAATAACGTGCAACGTCGACGCAGCGGAGCGAGAAAGATGAACCTGATGAGCGCGTGCAACGAGAGGGGAAAAAAGAGTGTTCAGATACCCCCACCCCCACCCCCCTTCCTCCTCCTCCTCCTCCTCCTCCCTTCTTCTTCTTCTTCTTCTCGGCGCAATAAAACGGAAATATGAGATCAATAATTCATCTGAATCATGACATAACCTGGTTAGAGACGCTCACTGTGTGTGTCTGTATGTGTATGTGTGTGTGTGTGTGTGTCAGTTGCATGCAGCCAAATGGTGTCTCACACACACACACACACACACACACACCTCCACACAGACAAAGAGGTGGGGCGAGCTGGACCACAGCTCTGTTCTGGGTGTTCAACTGTTTACTGGCTGTAAATTATCAGGAGAAACAACAACAACAACAACAACAACAACAACGACAGAGAGAAAAAGAAAGAAAGAAAAAGAGACGCTCCCTCCTCACGTTGCCATAGCAGCCCGTGGAAAATAGATGATCATACACAAAATCAGGGTAATCAATGAATAAATGACACAAAGAGCGCGAGGACACGCTCCGGTCCGCAATAAAAGTGTGAAAAACACGAGAAATCTGTGAGCGAGTGTGAGGCGCGTGTTCCCTCAGACTGTACAGGTACACACCCCTTTTTAAAGCTCGTGCACATTTCTCTCTCCGCCTGGGAGAAAAAGGAGGATAGAGGAAGAAGTAGTAGTAGTAGTAGAAGAAGAAGAATGTCTAAATGTCTCCAGTTGTGCCATGTTTCTGTGTCTCATCTCCTCTTTCTTACTGGAGCCTCTGTCTCCTTTTTACTACACTGGTCCGGGTGCCCGCGTGCGCCCGGGGCTGCCCAAATGGAGAGATGGAAAAAGACAAAAGGATGAGAGAGAGAGAGAGGGGGGAAAAAACACAACATCTCTATGTGTATAAGCTGAAGCATCCGGAGCAGGGGCAGGGAGAGCGCCGTGTGCCCGGCCGAGGCGGCTCTTACCGTGGACGCTGGAGTTCCGACGCTCCTCTGTCGCTCCTCAGGTCTCAAGTCGCGGCTGCTGTAAAAAATTTTTTGCGGCTTCTCCTGCGCGCCTAGCGGCTTGTGCCTGCTGCACGGTACGGCTCGGCTCGGCGATCCTCCGTCTGCGCGCACACGCATGCATCCACACACGGGCGTGCACGCGCGTGCGTTGCGCCCGCACGCATGTAGGAGCTATGCATGCATGCATGCATGCAGCCACACAGCAGATGCACGAGCCAAATTTCCTCTCTGTGGGGGAAAAAAAGTAAAAGAAAAATGTACGGTTTATGAATGTTCCAATGATTTTGTGTTGTGGTGCGTTTGAGGTCGATAGGACACTTTATGGTGATTTACCATCCCATAATACTCCTATATGATGTGTTTTGTGCATTTTAACAGTCACTTCTCATGTTCTACCATTTCTTCAACATTTATTATAAAATCAGATTTCCTCGCTGCTCCACCCGTTCTTCTTCTTCTTCTTCTCTGACTTATATGTTTCCTGTGGATTTTTCCTTATTAGCAAATGTTTACTCAGCTCTTGTTTGTGCCGGGCTCTGGATGGGAATGGACATTTTCTCCTCCATTCTCTGTCTCTCTGTCTCTGTGGTTCATTGCCTCAGTGCGCCCCCTGCCGTTCACTGCACACACACTTCCAGTTCCCTCTCTTACTTTGAAGGACTCGTGGTAAAGCTGGATTCACTTGTTGATCAATACACTCCATCGTATGTGCAGCTGAATGTTGCTCCTACAAGATGTTAAACTGGAACCTGATCTTTTACAGTGTGACATCATCAGATCACCAGAGTGACCAGGATCACAGAGTCTGCACCATTCAGCACACGACCTATCAACGCTGGCATTAACTCAGGACAAACACTAACTCCTCCCCCTTTGAGCAGCTGGAACCTGAACACATCTGATTTTTCACCTTCGCCAAATACTTTATGCAACTTATGCAAGGACTCCACTGATGCCTGTTTGTATCCAAAAATTCAACTGATGTCGACCAACCATCAATAATTTGACCAATTGTTTTAGTACTAATGGTGGTTTCCTGTGTGTCAACATCAGTTTTGACTGTTCCAGCGTGATAATGTTGTGGTGATAACTACATCGATGATGGTTATCAGTAAAGGTGGTGCATGACTCTTTATGTACAATGAAATAATAAAGGAGGTCACTTACTTAATGCATCCACAGCGTTGGGGATTCGCTTCAAGCTCAGGTCTGCAGTACAAGAATAAAAGTCAACAGTCAAACAGTATAATGCAATTTAAATCAATAAACAAAGGAAATAAAGTCAGGATACTCACATTGTCTTTGTTCAGGTGAAATGTTTGGAGGGAAAGTCAGGGTCAAAGGTCGCAGGGTGGGGTTATATGACCTCAGGGGGTGTGGCCATGTGATTTTAACAATTGATAATAATAAAATTTTTAAAGTGACTGACAGAGCACTCTGACTGAACCTCATGTGATGTCGATGTTTAATTCCCACAGTCACTGAAGGCAACACAAGGTTGTTTTCTGCACTTAAATGCATCTACAGTGTCATGTCAGGCTCCACCAGGCTTCATCATTGCATTACTTCTGTTTGGACACTAGGGGGCAGCGTTCACAAACACCTGAGGGTTTGTGAACGCTACTGCTGGGGAAACATCTCCTCATATGTTACACTGCATTTTAAGCTCCATCCACTTTAGTGTCTCTGTTTTATTCTGTTTTTATCCAATGAAACTTTTCACAGCAGTGATTCAGACGAAGAAGCGTTGTTTTCACCGCAGACAGAGCAGCTGGTGAGAGCTGGGTGATCAGACCTACACCTGGCTTCCTCCGACCTGTGTGTACTCTGCAGAGACTTCAGCACCTTCTATCTAAAAAAGTAACTCAGACATGAAGATGTGAGAAGTGTCTCAACCATCTCCTTGTTCAGCAGGACGGAGCTCAACACCTCATCCCTCCTGTTTCTCATTATAATAACAGAAATAATGAACAGACTTATTTCATCTCTGTCTTCGTCTTCCTCAGTCTCAAGTCTCAGTCTCAGTGGTTTGTTATCAACATCTCAGCTGCTCTGGGGGGGAGTCCCAGGGTGAGAAGCAGCTAATCGCAGCCCCCTCCCCTTCCCTCCTCTCTGCAGGAAGTTATGTGGGGATTAAACGGGAGGTCGGTTTGTTCTGGAAGACTCAGTGACCTGAGTGACCCGGCTGTGTCCGACCTCTGCTCAGAGCTGCCTGTTCTCAGATGAACCCACGGCACAGAGCTACTCGTCAGCTGCACCCGTCACTGTTTGCTAACAACCGCCGCTAAACCTCATGCCACTAAGCACATTTGGTGATGTCACCAGCGTCGTCTCAGATGAGGCACCTCTGGAAGTCCAGTTATGTCACTGGTCTGTATCCAGCAGCCACAGTATTTGTGGCTTCATTATTCATATTTCTTTATGAATATCTCTTATTGATCAGTTCATATGATGCAGGCCTGGTGCAGAGGAAACAGCCTCAGTGAGAAAATGCTGCACAAGTCCTCAGCAGCAACAGTCTCAGTAACAACTTGAAGGGACTTCTTCAAATGGAGGACAAACATCTACTTGGACTCAAAGACACACTGATTGAATAATTGGTTGTAAAAAGTCAAAGATCAGAGGTCAAGGTTATGGTGATGAAACTGGGTGTGGGCCTTGATGCAATATTTGTAGTTCTGTAACTTTAGTGCAGATGTTCACCTGGACTCAAGGACCAACCAATTAGATCTTAGTGACTAAAGATAAAAGTCACAAAATGCAACGCAGACTTCACGAATGTTAGATCTCACTAACACCTTAATAGAACGTCTTCACATATCATCA
Source organism: Caranx melampygus (assembly GCA_019059645.1). Classification (NCBI taxonomy): domain Eukaryota; kingdom Metazoa; phylum Chordata; class Actinopteri; order Carangiformes; family Carangidae; genus Caranx; species Caranx melampygus. The sequence continues at coordinate 17,573 of JAFELL010001523.1, forward strand.
AAGTAATACCTCTAGTTCTCCTCATGAACCTTAACTCAAGACTTCACACAGCAATCGCAGAGATGGTCCATAATTAACATGACTCTGGATAAACAGGATGTCACATGAGCTGCAGAGAGGAGGTGATTCTGCTTATTAATTTGCAACCGCATCATTCATCCTGTTGAACACACCTCTATAAAGTTCATCATCATCATGTCGGATTGAGGAGTCTGTCATTGCCACACAGCCGACGGAGAGGCCTCTTGAGGTGAGGATCTGGCCTGAGGTCAGAAGAAGAACCCATTGTGAGGATCAGAGTGTCTGGAGTTCAAAAGCAGCTTTGAAGCACTTGGTCCCTGGTGATGTGGTGAGGATGAGTCCTGACAGACAAACCACAGCCAGCACACAGAAACACACTGCATGAGCTGCACCATTCATTCGCTGCACCGGCCGCACAAGGAGAACACACAGAGCAGGAGCTACAGTTAGGTGCATGGGAGGTTTAAAGGCCTTTAAAGTTGTCACTACAAAATGTTCAACCATTCAGGAGCCATTTTTAACTTTGGGGGCCCAAACACAACAGCTACTGACTTAGCACTGGCAAGTCCACATCGAACTTGGTCAGACAGCAACGATGCCTTTATCACCTTTTCCTCTGAGAAAAGGCCTGAATGAAAATGTGATTTAATCTTATATTTTCATCCTTTTCTTGGTTGAATCTGTAGATCTCTTTCACATGTACAGTGAGCTTTTTGTTGCTGAAAGTCTAAAAGTTGTAATGACTTCCCTGAAGTTTTATCTTAATCAAATCTTCACTGCAGGAACTTCATGCTATGTCTGTTCCTGACCATGAAGAACACTCTCCACAGGCTGTTATTTCCAGTGCTGCTGGTATTCCTCTGCCTCTTTTCTGAGGGGTTAATAGTAATGACTGGTCTCGTCAGGCCCTGCCCAGACTCTAAGAGTTTGCTGCGTCATCATTTGTCGGTAAGTGGTTAAGATTAGCGTTTAGCCGTCTGTAATCACAGGGAGTTGAAGACAAGCTGGACCACAAGTAATTATCCAACTTTCTCCCTCTGCCTCGTGCCTTCGCGAGTCCTTCAGAGGTTTCCAAGAGTCTCTGAGGAGATTGTGGAGGGAACTGGGGAGAGGGGTCAGTCTTTGGGAGGGGTCCAGGTTTTCCCACTGAGGTTTCAAGGGAGGATTGTGAAGGGGTACAGAGGTCAGAGCAGAGATCTTGAGGAGGTGCAGGGTAGCGATGTCACCATTACTGATATCATCCAAAGTCTGTCAAACACACTAATCCATCTTTACAAAAATATATTACTATGGTGAGGCTTTGCAGTGAAATAATATTACCAGAGGAACTCGATCCTAATTCTGAACCAGTGAAATCATCAAATGACCCTAAACGTCATCACCTCGCCCAAGTGTTTACATGTTTGATTTGTCGGTATCAGCGTGGTGCCAGTCAGAGGAAGTGAGCTCAGGCTTCACCGCTCACTCACTTACAGCAGGAGTCCGGGCAGAAAAGAAAATTCCTGGCCGTGTTATCGCACATCTTTAGGAGAAGTCTCAAACAGCCACAGGAAATGTTTGTCTTCCTCATCCTGTTTGGGGGTCTTCTGGGTGTTTGGAGATGCCGGAGAAGAATCAAACAAATGGACACAGCTGACTCCTGTTGTCCTCAAATAACGCATCGGTGATGAGACGATCAGATCGGCCAACTGATGTTGTGGCTCTCAGCCTGTACTGGTATTTTTGCACTTCAGCTGTTGTTCGTCTATATTGTGCACTGACGTTCAATCTCTGACATGATGTATGTACGAAAGATCATATATAAAAACTACACAAATCTCAACAGAGCCTGGATGGACCAAGACGACCCTAAACTGTCCCTCACCTGAATCTCGACATAGCTACCATTCCTGAAACTAAGCAAATCTAGACTGTCCCTCACTTGACCTTAAATGACCTGTAAACAAACCTCCAACCTGACCTTACTAAACCTGTAACCACCTTATTACAGCCTTAGCTGACTTTCCGTAAGCTTCCTCAACAGAAGTTTTTGTGCCTCACCTCACAATCTTCATCATATGAGCAGAAAGAATGTCTTTATGGAGAAAAGAAAAACTAGTAACTGACATTGAGATGGATAGAGTAGATTGAGATAGGAAAAGATAAAACTTACCCATCATCAGGACCTTTCCTGATTTAATCCATTGTGATCCGTGTGAATCCGTTTTGTGACCAATCTTTTCTTGTCCTTTGCATAAGCACAGAATGACCCTTGGTAAATGATCATTATAATTAAACTGTTGATTATCATCCTCAGGATCAAAAACTACTGTAAAACATAAAATATCAAAAACATCAGTGCAAGAAGTCAAACACCATTTCCTATGACTAAGTATTTTAGCTCTTCAGCTGACAATCATCTGTGGACTTTGGGTGTCCACAGTTAATAGCCATTGGTTTCCATTCATTTCACATATCTTTAGCTCTCAATGTCTCTAAAGACCTGCTTGATTTAAATCTAAGTCTAAATAACGACTACAGTGTTTTTTTTGCTATTGCTAAACAGCTAACGTTAGCATTAATAGCTGTTTACATTCCAGTCCAGAAGAAACATCCAAAGAGTTGGAATCAAACTTCTTCCCTTCAGAGCTTTGCTGAGCTCCAAATGTAGAGAGTTCATGCTGACGGCCTAATGTTACAATATTGTTGTGATGGGTTGTGAAAACTGAAAAAGTAAAAATTAGCATAAAAGGACAAAATAAGAATTTAACTTCTAAAAGCCAGAGTTGTGGTTGTGAAGTCGGTCAGTCCGGAGCGGATAAATCCCGGCGGGCCGCTCACCTGTTGGGCCGGTGTTACGGTCGGAAAAACTGCATGCCGGATCGAAAATGGCCGCCATTGATTTCAATTGGAGTTGCTCGCCTGGCGCATACGCCGAAAAAATTTGTGGCTTCCGGGTTTACTTGCGCGTTATTGGCCCACTGAATATGCGCAGTAGAGTCACCCCCATGACGCTTTGGGCCCCTCCCATCATGCATCTGGGCAAAGAGAAGGCGCGATCGGCGTTCTGGTTTTGGCGCTGCGTGTTCATGAATGCCATGATAGCGGATTTAAAGAACGAGTTTTAAGACTTTTACGAGATTCACACGGGCTGGAGAACAAAGTTAATGGTTGAAAAAGTGAGACGGTGTGATTGTAGGTTGATTATGATCGTTGATATGATCGTTAACTCGTTCTGATTATTATTATTTATTTATCTACGATGTTACACTGAAAACGAGTTGATTCGAATCTGTGGACCTTCAATCACAATGGGCAATAAATTACAATCAACTGTCTTTTGTGCATTTTTAATGAGAAATTAATGTTAAACATGACAGATTAGCTCAGAACACCTCATTATGTTATCACGAGGGCTTTACTCTCTTACCTTTTAATACTGAAATCGGCGTGGCAGCTGACGGGCCGACACGCCGATTTATAATAGATCCATGGGTGTACAGGTGCCCCCGCCCCTCGCTTCCTGGTTACCGGGAGGGGGCTAGCTGCCTGCCCTGTGTGTTACGTGTATGTGGGTGAATGAATGGGACTGGGTGCCTGAGTCTGTCTGTCCACTGCTAAACTGGCTCGGACCTCCACCAGCGGCTTCGGACAGCTGCCCCGCCCCTCGCTTCCTGGTCACCGCAAGGGGGCTGCCTGCCCTGTGTGTAACGTGTGTCACAGCGGTCAGCTGGCCAGCTGGCTGATATGAGTGTGTGTATGGGTGACTGAGCATGCGCGGCCGAGGGTCCCACTGTCCAGAGGGCTGGGTTAGCCTGGCTACGGTGTTGATGACCGCGGTCCGGCTCCCCGTAGCTATCACAGCGGCCAGCTGGCCAGCTGGCTGATAGGAGTGTGTGTGTGGGTGACTGAGCATGCGCGGCCGAGGGTCCCACTGTCCAGAGGGCTGGGTGAGCCCGGCTACGGTGTTGATGACTGTGTTGATGACTCTGACTGTCCAGAGGGCTGGGTTAGCCCGGCTACGGTGTTGATGACCGCGGTCCGGCTCCCCGTAGCTATCACAGCGGCCAGCTGGCCAGCTGGCTGATAGGAGTGTGTGTGTGGGTGACTGAGCATGCGCGGCCGAGGGTCCCACTGTCCAGAGGGCTGGGTTAGCCCGGCTACGGTGTTGATGACTGTGTTGATGACTCTGACCGTCCAGAGGGCTGGGTTAGCCCGGCTACGGTGTTGATGACTGTGTTGATGACTCTGACCGTCCAGAGGGCTGGGTTAGCCCGGCTACGGTGTTGATGACTGTGTTGATGACTCTGACCGTCCAGAGGGCTGGGTTAGCCCGGCTACGGTGTTGATGACCCTGGTCCGGCTCCCCGTAGCTATCACAGCGGCCAGCTGGCCAGCTGGCTGATAGGAGTGTGTGTGTGTGGGTGACTGAGCATGCGCGGCCGAGGGTCCCACTGTCCAGAGGGCTGGGTTAGCCTGGCTACGGTTTTGATGACTGTGTTGATGACTCTGACTGTCCAGAGCGCTGGGTTAGCCCGGCTACGGTGTTGATGACCGCGGTCCGGCTCCCCGTAGCTATCACAGCGGCCAGCTGGCTGATAGGAGTGTGTGTGTGGGTGATTGAGCATGCGCGGCCGAGGGTTCCACTGTCCAGAGGGCTGGGGTAGCCCGGCTACGGTGTTGATGACTGTGTTGATGACTCTGACTGTCCAGAGGGCTGGGTTAGCCCGGCTACGGTGTTGATGACCGCGGTCCGGCTCCCCGTAGCTTTCACAGCGGCCAGCTGGCCAGCTGGCTGATAGGAGTGTGTGTGTGGTGACTGAGCATGCGCGACCGAGGGTCCCACTGTCCAGAGGGCTGGGTTAGCCCGGCTACGGTTTGATGACTGTGTTGATGACTCTGACTGTCCAGAGGGCTGGGTTAGCCCGGCTACGGTGTTGATGACCGCGGTCCGGCTCCCGTGGCTATCACAGCGGCCAGCTGGCCAGCTGGCTGATAGGAGTGTGTGTGTGGGTGACTGAGCATGCGCGGCCGAGGGTCCCCCACTGTCCGACTGAGCATGCGCGGCCGAGGGTCCCCCACTGTCCGAGGGCTGGGTTTAGCCTGGCTACGGTTTCGATCGCCGCGGTCCGGCTCCCCGTAGCTATCACAGCGGTCAGATGGCCAGCTGTCTGATAGGAGTGTGTGTGGGGTGACTGAGCATGCGCGGCCGAGGGTCCCCCACTGTCCGAGGGCTGGGTTTAGCGGCACCCTCGCTTCCTGCTCTGCACAGTGTGCCCCAGTGTTTGAATGGGTGGCTGACTGTCCCTGCTGAGCCCGGCCTGCTCTGCTCATCTCGGAAACTTACTATTCTCACCGCGAGCCAGCGGCAGCGCCCAGCTGCCCCCCCCCCTCGCTTCCTGCTCTGCACAGTGTGCCCCAGTGTTTGAATGGGTGGCTGACTGTCCCTGCTGAGCCCGGCCTGCTCTGCTCATCTCGGAAACTTACTATTCTCACCGCGAGCCAGCGGCAGCGCCCAGCTGCCCCCGCCCCCTCGCTTCCTGCTCTGCACAGTGTGCCCCAGTGTTTGAATGGGTGGCTGACTGTCCCTGCTGAGCCCGGCCTGCTCTGCTCATCTCGGAAACTTACTATTCTCACCGCGAGCCAGCGGCAGCGCCCAGCTGCCCCCGCCCCCTCGCTTCCTGCTCTGCACAGTGTGCCCCAGTGTTTGAATGGGTGGCTGACTGTCCCTGCTGAGCCCGGCCTGCTCTGCTCATCTCGGAAACTTACTATTCTCACCGCGAGCCAGCGGCAGCGCCCAGCTGCCCCCGCCCCCTCGCTTCCTGCTCTGCACAGTGTGCCCCAGTGTTTGAATGGGTGGCTGACTGTCCCTGCTGAGCCCGGCCTGCTCTGCTCATCTCGGAAACTTACTATTCTCACCGCGAGCCAGCGGCAGCGCCCAGCTGCCCCCGCCCCCTCGCTTCCTGCTCTGCACAGTGTGCCCCAGTGTTTGAATGGGTGGCTGACTGTCCCTGCTGAGCCCGGCCTGCTCTGCTCATCTCGGAAACTTACTATTCTCACCGCGAGCCAGCGGCAGCGCCCAGCTGCCCCCGCCCCCTCGCTTCCTGCTCTGCACAGTGTGCCCCAGTGTTTGAATGGGTGGCTGACTGTCCCTGCTGAGCCCGGCCTGCTCTGCTCATCTCGGAAACTTACTATTCTCACCGCGAGCCAGCGGCAGCGCCCAGCTGCCCCCGCCCCCTCGCTTCCTGCTCTGCACAGTGTGCCCCAGTGTTTGAATGGGTGGCTGACTGTCCCTGCTGAGCCCGGCCTGCTCTGCTCATCTCGGAAACTTACTATTCTCACCGCGAGCCAGCGGCAGCGCCCAGCTGCCCCCGCCCCCTCGCTTCCTGCTCTGCACAGTGTGCCCCAGTGTTTGAATGGGTGGCTGACTGTCCCTGCTGAGCCCGGCCTGCTCTGCTCATCTCGGAAACTTACTATTCTCACCGCGAGCCAGCGGCAGCGCCCAGCTGCCCCCGCCCCCTCGCTTCCTGCTCTGCACAGTGTGCCCCAGTGTTTGAATGGGTGGCTGACTGTCCCTGCTGAGCCCGGCCTGCTCTGCTCATCTCGGAAACTTACTATTCTCACCGCGAGCCAGCGGCAGCGCCCAGCTGCCCCCGCCCCCTCGCTTCCTGCTCTGCACAGTGTGCCCCAGTGTTTGAATGGGTGGCTGACTGTCCCTGCTGAGCCCGGCCTGCTCTGCTCATCTCGGAAACTTACTATTCTCACCGCGAGCCAGCGGCAGCGCCCAGCTGCCCCCGCCCCCTCGCTTCCTGCTCTGCACAGTGTGCCCCAGTGTTTGAATGGGTGGCTGACTGTCCCTGCTGAGCCCGGCCTGCTCTGCTCATCTCGGAAACTTACTATTCTCACCGCGAGCCAGCGGCAGCGCCCAGCTGCCCCCGCCCCCTCGCTTCCTGCTCTGCACAGTGTGCCCCAGTGTTTGAATGGGTGGCTGACTGTCCCTGCTGAGCCCGGCCTGCTCTGCTCATCTCGGAAACTTACTATTCTCACCGCGAGCCAGCGGCAGCGCCCAGCTGCCCCCGCCCCCTCGCTTCCTGCTCTGCACAGTGTGCCCCAGTGTTTGAATGGGTGGCTGACTGTCCCTGCTGAGCCCGGCCTGCTCTGCTCATCTCGGAAACTTACTATTCTCACCGCGAGCCAGCGGCAGCGCCCAGCTGCCCCCGCCCCCTCGCTTCCTGCTCTGCACAGTGTGCCCCAGTGTTTGAATGGGTGGCTGACTGTCCCTGCTGAGCCCGGCCTGCTCTGCTCATCTCGGAAACTTACTATTCTCACCGCGAGCCAGCGGCAGCGCCCAGCTGCCCCCGCCCCCTCGCTTCCTGCTCTGCACAGTGTGCCCCAGTGTTTGAATGGGTGGCTGACTGTCCCTGCTGAGCCCGGCCTGCTCTGCTCATCTCGGAAACTTACTATTCTCACCGCGAGCCAGCGGCAGCGCCCAGCTGCCCCCGCCCCCTCGCTTCCTGCTCTGCACAGTGTGCCCCAGTGTTTGAATGGGTGGCTGACTGTCCCTGCTGAGCCCGGCCTGCTCTGCTCATCTCGGAAACTTACTATTCTCACCGCGAGCCAGCGGCAGCGCCCAGCTGCCCCCGCCCCCTCGCTTCCTGCTCTGCACAGTGTGCCCCAGTGTTTGAATGGGTGGCTGACTGTCCCTGCTGAGCCCGGCCTGCTCTGCTCATCTCGGAAACTTACTATTCTCACCGCGAGCCAGCGGCAGCGCCCAGCTGCCCCCGCCCCCTCGCTTCCTGCTCTGCACAGTGTGCCCCAGTGTTTGAATGGGTGGCTGACTGTCCCTGCTGAGCCCGGCCTGCTCTGCTCATCTCGGAAACTTACTATTCTCACCGCGAGCCAGCGGCAGCGCCCAGCTGCCCCCGCCCCCTCGCTTCCTGCTCTGCACAGTGTGCCCCAGTGTTTGAATGGGTGGCTGACTGTCCCTGCTGAGCCCGGCCTGCTCTGCTCATCTCGGAAACTTACTATTCTCACCGCGAGCCAGCGGCAGCGCCCAGCTGCCCCCGCCCCCTCGCTTCCTGCTCTGCACAGTGTGCCCCAGTGTTTGAATGGGTGGCTGACTGTCCCTGCTGAGCCCGGCCTGCTCTGCTCATCTCGGAAACTTACTATTCTCACCGCGAGCCAGCGGCAGCGCCCAGCTGCCCCCGCCCCCTCGCTTCCTGCTCTGCACAGTGTGCCCCAGTGTTTGAATGGGTGGCTGACTGTCCCTGCTGAGCCCGGCCTGCTCTGCTCATCTCGGAAACTTACTATTCTCACCGCGAGCCAGCGGCAGCGCCCAGCTGCCCCCGCCCCCTCGCTTCCTGCTCTGCACAGTGTGCCCCAGTGTTTGAATGGGTGGCTGACTGTCCCTGCTGAGCCCGGCCTGCTCTGCTCATCTCGGAAACTTACTATTCTCACCGCGAGCCAGCGGCAGCGCCCAGCTGCCCCCGCCCCCTCGCTTCCTGCTCTGCACAGTGTGCCCCAGTGTTTGAATGGGTGGCTGACTGTCCCTGCTGAGCCCGGCCTGCTCTGCTCATCTCGGAAACTTACTATTCTCACCGCGAGCCAGCGGCAGCGCCCAGCTGCCCCCGCCCCCTCGCTTCCTGCTCTGCACAGTGTGCCCCAGTGTTTGAATGGGTGGCTGACTGTCCCTGCTGAGCCCGGCCTGCTCTGCTCATCTCGGAAACTTACTATTCTCACCGCGAGCCAGCGGCAGCGCCCAGCTGCCCCCGCCCCCTCGCTTCCTGCTCTGCACAGTGTGCCCCAGTGTTTGAATGGGTGGCTGACTGTCCCTGCTGAGCCCGGCCTGCTCTGCTCATCTCGGAAACTTACTATTCTCACCGCGAGCCAGCGGCAGCGCCCAGCTGCCCCCGCCCCCTCGCTTCCTGCTCTGCACAGTGTGCCCCAGTGTTTGAATGGGTGGCTGACTGTCCCTGCTGAGCCCGGCCTGCTCTGCTCATCTCGGAAACTTACTATTCTCACCGCGAGCCAGCGGCAGCGCCCAGCTGCCCCCGCCCCCTCGCTTCCTGCTCTGCACAGTGTGCCCCAGTGTTTGAATGGGTGGCTGACTGTCCCTGCTGAGCCCGGCCTGCTCTGCTCATCTCGGAAACTTACTATTCTCACCGCGAGCCAGCGGCAGCGCCCAGCTGCCCCCGCCCCCTCGCTTCCTGCTCTGCACAGTGTGCCCCAGTGTTTGAATGGGTGGCTGACTGTCCCTGCTGAGCCCGGCCTGCTCTGCTCATCTCGGAAACTTACTATTCTCACCGCGAGCCAGCGGCAGCGCCCAGCTGCCCCCGCCCCCTCGCTTCCTGCTCTGCACAGTGTGCCCCAGTGTTTGAATGGGTGGCTGACTGTCCCTGCTGAGCCCGGCCTGCTCTGCTCATCTCGGAAACTTACTATTCTCACCGCGAGCCAGCGGCAGCGCCCAGCTGCCCCCGCCCCCTCGCTTCCTGCTCTGCACAGTGTGCCCCAGTGTTTGAATGGGTGGCTGACTGTCCCTGCTGAGCCCGGCCTGCTCTGCTCATCTCGGAAACTTACTATTCTCACCGCGAGCCAGCGGCAGCGCCCAGCTGCCCCCGCCCCCTCGCTTCCTGCTCTGCACAGTGTGCCCCAGTGTTTGAATGGGTGGCTGACTGTCCCTGCTGAGCCCGGCCTGCTCTGCTCATCTCGGAAACTTACTATTCTCACCGCGAGCCAGCGGCAGCGCCCAGCTGCCCCCGCCCCCTCGCTTCCTGCTCTGCACAGTGTGCCCCAGTGTTTGAATGGGTGGCTGACTGTCCCTGCTGAGCCCGGCCTGCTCTGCTCATCTCGGAAACTTACTATTCTCACCGCGAGCCAGCGGCAGCGCCCAGCTGCCCCCGCCCCCTCGCTTCCTGCTCTGCACAGTGTGCCCCAGTGTTTGAATGGGTGGCTGACTGTCCCTGCTGAGCCCGGCCTGCTCTGCTCATCTCGGAAACTTACTATTCTCACCGCGAGCCAGCGGCAGCGCCCAGCTGCCCCCGCCCCCTCGCTTCCTGCTCTGCACAGTGTGCCCCAGTGTTTGAATGGGTGGCTGACTGTCCCTGCTGAGCCCGGCCTGCTCTGCTCATCTCGGAAACTTACTATTCTCACCGCGAGCCAGCGGCAGCGCCCAGCTGCCCCCGCCCCCTCGCTTCCTGCTCTGCACAGTGTGCCCCAGTGTTTGAATGGGTGGCTGACTGTCCCTGCTGAGCCCGGCCTGCTCTGCTCATCTCGGAAACTTACTATTCTCACCGCGAGCCAGCGGCAGCGCCCAGCTGCCCCCGCCCCCTCGCTTCCTGCTCTGCACAGTGTGCCCCAGTGTTTGAATGGGTGGCTGACTGTCCCTGCTGAGCCCGGCCTGCTCTGCTCATCTCGGAAACTTACTATTCTCACCGCGAGCCAGCGGCAGCGCCCAGCTGCCCCCGCCCCCTCGCTTCCTGCTCTGCACAGTGTGCCCCAGTGTTTGAATGGGTGGCTGACTGTCCCTGCTGAGCCCGGCCTGCTCTGCTCATCTCGGAAACTTACTATTCTCACCGCGAGCCAGCGGCAGCGCCCAGCTGCCCCCGCCCCCTCGCTTCCTGCTCTGCACAGTGTGCCCCAGTGTTTGAATGGGTGGCTGACTGTCCCTGCTGAGCCCGGCCTGCTCTGCTCATCTCGGAAACTTACTATTCTCACCGCGAGCCAGCGGCAGCGCCCAGCTGCCCCCGCCCCCTCGCTTCCTGCTCTGCACAGTGTGCCCCAGTGTTTGAATGGGTGGCTGACTGTCCCTGCTGAGCCCGGCCTGCTCTGCTCATCTCGGAAACTTACTATTCTCACCGCGAGCCAGCGGCAGCGCCCAGCTGCCCCCGCCCCCTCGCTTCCTGCTCTGCACAGTGTGCCCCAGTGTTTGAATGGGTGGCTGACTGTCCCTGCTGAGCCCGGCCTGCTCTGCTCATCTCGGAAACTTACTATTCTCACCGCGAGCCAGCGGCAGCGCCCAGCTGCCCCCGCCCCCTCGCTTCCTGCTCTGCACAGTGTGCCCCAGTGTTTGAATGGGTGGCTGACTGTCCCTGCTGAGCCCGGCCTGCTCTGCTCATCTCGGAAACTTACTATTCTCACCGCGAGCCAGCGGCAGCGCCCAGCTGCCCCCGCCCCCTCGCTTCCTGCTCTGCACAGTGTGCCCCAGTGTTTGAATGGGTGGCTGACTGTCCCTGCTGAGCCCGGCCTGCTCTGCTCATCTCGGAAACTTACTATTCTCACCGCGAGCCAGCGGCAGCGCCCAGCTGCCCCCGCCCCCTCGCTTCCTGCTCTGCACAGTGTGCCCCAGTGTTTGAATGGGTGGCTGACTGTCCCTGCTGAGCCCGGCCTGCTCTGCTCATCTCGGAAACTTACTATTCTCACCGCGAGCCAGCGGCAGCGCCCAGCTGCCCCCGCCCCCTCGCTTCCTGCTCTGCACAGTGTGCCCCAGTGTTTGAATGGGTGGCTGACTGTCCCTGCTGAGCCCGGCCTGCTCTGCTCATCTCGGAAACTTACTATTCTCACCGCGAGCCAGCGGCAGCGCCCAGCTGCCCCCGCCCCCTCGCTTCCTGCTCTGCACAGTGTGCCCCAGTGTTTGAATGGGTGGCTGACTGTCCCTGCTGAGCCCGGCCTGCTCTGCTCATCTCGGAAACTTACTATTCTCACCGCGAGCCAGCGGCAGCGCCCAGCTGCCCCCGCCCCCTCGCTTCCTGCTCTGCACAGTGTGCCCCAGTGTTTGAATGGGTGGCTGACTGTCCCTGCTGAGCCCGGCCTGCTCTGCTCATCTCGGAAACTTACTATTCTCACCGCGAGCCAGCGGCAGCGCCCAGCTGCCCCCGCCCCCTCGCTTCCTGCTCTGCACAGTGTGCCCCAGTGTTTGAATGGGTGGCTGACTGTCCCTGCTGAGCCCGGCCTGCTCTGCTCATCTCGGAAACTTACTATTCTCACCGCGAGCCAGCGGCAGCGCCCAGCTGCCCCCGCCCCCTCGCTTCCTGCTCTGCACAGTGTGCCCCAGTGTTTGAATGGGTGGCTGACTGTCCCTGCTGAGCCCGGCCTGCTCTGCTCATCTCGGAAACTTACTATTCTCACCGCGAGCCAGCGGCAGCGCCCAGCTGCCCCCGCCCCCTCGCTTCCTGCTCTGCACAGTGTGCCCCAGTGTTTGAATGGGTGGCTGACTGTCCCTGCTGAGCCCGGCCTGCTCTGCTCATCTCGGAAACTTACTATTCTCACCGCGAGCCAGCGGCAGCGCCCAGCTGCCCCCGCCCCCTCGCTTCCTGCTCTGCACAGTGTGCCCCAGTGTTTGAATGGGTGGCTGACTGTCCCTGCTGAGCCCGGCCTGCTCTGCTCATCTCGGAAACTTACTATTCTCACCGCGAGCCAGCGGCAGCGCCCAGCTGCCCCCGCCCCCTCGCTTCCTGCTCTGCACAGTGTGCCCCAGTGTTTGAATGGGTGGCTGACTGTCCCTGCTGAGCCCGGCCTGCTCTGCTCATCTCGGAAACTTACTATTCTCACCGCGAGCCAGCGGCAGCGCCCAGCTGCCCCCGCCCCCTCGCTTCCTGCTCTGCACAGTGTGCCCCAGTGTTTGAATGGGTGGCTGACTGTCCCTGCTGAGCCCGGCCTGCTCTGCTCATCTCGGAAACTTACTATTCTCACCGCGAGCCAGCGGCAGCGCCCAGCTGCCCCCGCCCCCTCGCTTCCTGCTCTGCACAGTGTGCCCCAGTGTTTGAATGGGTGGCTGACTGTCCCTGCTGAGCCCGGCCTGCTCTGCTCATCTCGGAAACTTACTATTCTCACCGCGAGCCAGCGGCAGCGCCCAGCTGCCCCCGCCCCCTCGCTTCCTGCTCTGCACAGTGTGCCCCAGTGTTTGAATGGGTGGCTGACTGTCCCTGCTGAGCCCGGCCTGCTCTGCTCATCTCGGAAACTTACTATTCTCACCGCGAGCCAGCGGCAGCGCAGCTGCCCCCGCCCCCTCGCTTCCTGCTCTGCACAGTGTGCCCCAGTGTTTGAATGGGTGGCTGACTGTCCCTGCTGAGCCCGGCCTGCTCTGCTCATCTCGGAAACTTACTATTCTCACCGCGAGCCAGCGGCAGCGCCCAGCTGCCCCCGCCCCCTCGCTTCCTGCTCTGCACAGTGTGCCCCAGTGTTTGAATGGGTGGCTGACTGTCCCTGCTGAGCCCGGCCTGCTCTGCTCATCTCGGAAACTTACTATTCTCACCGCGAGCCAGCGGCAGCGCCCAGCTGCCCCCGCCCCCTCGCTTCCTGCTCTGCACAGTGTGCCCCAGTGTTTGAATGGGTGGCTGACTGTCCCTGCTGAGCCCGGCCTGCTCTGCTCATCTCGGAAACTTACTATTCTCACCGCGAGCCAGCGGCAGCGCCCAGCTGCCCCCGCCCCCTCGCTTCCTGCTCTGCACAGTGTGCCCCAGTGTTTGAATGGGTGGCTGACTGTCCCTGCTGAGCCCGGCCTGCTCTGCTCATCTCGGAAACTTACTATTCTCACCGCGAGCCAGCGGCAGCGCCCAGCTGCCCCCGCCCCCTCGCTTCCTGCTCTGCACAGTGTGCCCCAGTGTTTGAATGGGTGGCTGACTGTCCCTGCTGAGCCCGGCCTGCTCTGCTCATCTCGGAAACTTACTATTCTCACCGCGAGCCAGCGGCAGCGCCAGCTGCCCCCGCCCCCTCGCTTCCTGCTCTGCACAGTGTGCCCCAGTGTTTGAATGGGTGGCTGACTGTCCCTGCTGAGCCCGGCCTGCTCTGCTCATCTCGGAAACTTACTATTCTCACCGCGAGCCAGCGGCAGCGCCCAGCTGCCCCCGCCCCCTCGCTTCCTGCTCTGCACAGTGTGCCCCAGTGTTTGAATGGGTGGCTGACTGTCCCTGCTGAGCCCGGCCTGCTCTGCTCATCTCGGAAACTTACTATTCTCACCGCGAGCCAGCGGCAGCGCCCAGCTGCCCCCGCCCCCTCGCTTCCTGCTCTGCACAGTGTGCCCCAGTGTTTGAATGGGTGGCTGACTGTCCCTGCTGAGCCCGGCCTGCTCTGCTCATCTCGGAAACTTACTATTCTCACCGCGAGCCAGCGGCAGCGCCCAGCTGCCCCCGCCCCCTCGCTTCCTGCTCTGCACAGTGTGCCCCAGTGTTTGAATGGGTGGCTGACTGTCCCTGCTGAGCCCGGCCTGCTCTGCTCATCTCGGAAACTTACTATTCTCACCGCGAGCCAGCGGCAGCGCCAGCTGCCCCCGCCCCCTCGCTTCCTGCTCTGCACAGTGTGCCCCAGTGTTTGAATGGGTGGCTGACTGTCCCTGCTGAGCCCGGCCTGCTCTGCTCATCTCGGAAACTTACTATTCTCACCGCGAGCCAGCGGCAGCGCCCAGCTGCCCCCGCCCCCTCGCTTCCTGCTCTGCACAGTGTGCCCCAGTGTTTGAATGGGTGGCTGACTGTCCCTGCTGAGCCCGGCCTGCTCTGCTCATCTCGGAAACTTACTATTCTCACCGCGAGCCAGCGGCAGCGCCAGCTGCCCCCGCCCCCTCGCTTCCTGCTCTGCACAGTGTGCCCCAGTGTTTGAATGGGTGGCTGACTGTCCCTGCTGAGCCCGGCCTGCTCTGCTCATCTCGGAAACTTACTATTCTCACCGCGAGCCAGCGGCAGCGCCCAGCTGCCCCCGCCCCCTCGCTTCCTGCTCTGCACAGTGTGCCCCAGTGTTTGAATGGGTGGCTGACTGTCCCTGCTGAGCCCGGCCTGCTCTGCTCATCTCGGAAACTTACTATTCTCACCGCGAGCCAGCGGCAGCGCCCAGCTGCCCCCGCCCCCTCGCTTCCTGCTCTGCACAGTGTGCCCCAGTGTTTGAATGGGTGGCTGACTGTCCCTGCTGAGCCCGGCCTGCTCTGCTCATCTCGGAAACTTACTATTCTCACCGCGAGCCAGCGGCAGCGCCCAGCTGCCCCCGCCCCCTCGCTTCCTGCTCTGCACAGTGTGCCCCAGTGTTTGAATGGGTGGCTGACTGTCCCTGCTGAGCCCGGCCTGCTCTGCTCATCTCGGAAACTTACTATTCTCACCGCGAGCCAGCGGCAGCGCCCAGCTGCCCCCGCCCCCTCGCTTCCTGCTCTGCACAGTGTGCCCCAGTGTTTGAATGGGTGGCTGACTGTCCCTGCTGAGCCCGGCCTGCTCTGCTCATCTCGGAAACTTACTATTCTCACCGCGAGCCAGCGGCAGCGCACAGCTGCCCCCGCCCCCTCGCTTCCTGCTCTGCACAGTGTGCCCCAGTGTTTGAATGGGTGGCTGACTGTCCCTGCTGAGCCCGGCCTGCTCTGCTCATCTCGGAAACTTACTATTCTCACCGCGAGCCAGCGGCAGCGCCCAGCTGCCCCCGCCCCCTCGCTTCCTGCTCTGCACAGTGTGCCCCAGTGTTTGAATGGGTGGCTGACTGTCCCTGCTGAGCCCGGCCTGCTCTGCTCATCTCGGAAACTTACTATTCTCACCGCGAGCCAGCGGCAGCGCCCAGCTGCCCCCGCCCCCTCGCTTCCTGCTCTGCACAGTGTGCCCCAGTGTTTGAATGGGTGGCTGACTGTCCCTGCTGAGCCCGGCCTGCTCTGCTCATCTCGGAAACTTACTATTCTCACCGCGAGCCAGCGGCAGCGCCCAGCTGCCCCCGCCCCCTCGCTTCCTGCTCTGCACAGTGTGCCCCAGTGTTTGAATGGGTGGCTGACTGTCCCTGCTGAGCCCGGCCTGCTCTGCTCATCTCGGAAACTTACTATTCTCACCGCGAGCCAGCGGCAGCGCCCAGCTGCCCCCGCCCCCTCGCTTCCTGCTCTGCACAGTGTGCCCCAGTGTTTGAATGGGTGGCTGACTGTCCCTGCTGAGCCCGGCCTGCTCTGCTCATCTCGGAAACTTACTATTCTCACCGCGAGCCAGCGGCAGCGCCCAGCTGCCCCCGCCCCCTCGCTTCCTGCTCTGCACAGTGTGCCCCAGTGTTTGAATGGGTGGCTGACTGTCCCTGCTGAGCCCGGCCTGCTCTGCTCATCTCGGAAACTTACTATTCTCACCGCGAGCCAGCGGCAGCGCCCAGCTGCCCCCGCCCCCTCGCTTCCTGCTCTGCACAGTGTGCCCCAGTGTTTGAATGGGTGGCTGACTGTCCCTGCTGAGCCCGGCCTGCTCTGCTCATCTCGGAAACTTACTATTCTCACCGCGAGCCAGCGGCAGCGCCCAGCTGCCCCCGCCCCCTCGCTTCCTGCTCTGCACAGTGTGCCCCAGTGTTTGAATGGGTGGCTGACTGTCCCTGCTGAGCCCGGCCTGCTCTGCTCATCTCGGAAACTTACTATTCTCACCGCGAGCCAGCGGCAGCGCACAGCTGCCCCCGCCCCCTCGCTTCCTGCTCTGCACAGTGTGCCCCAGTGTTTGAATGGGTGGCTGACTGTCCCTGCTGAGCCCGGCCTGCTCTGCTCATCTCGGAAACTTACTATTCTCACCGCGAGCCAGCGGCAGCGCCAGCTGCCCCCGCCCCCTCGCTTCCTGCTCTGCACAGTGTGCCCCAGTGTTTGAATGGGTGGCTGACTGTCCCTGCTGAGCCCGGCCTGCTCTGCTCATCTCGGAAACTTACTATTCTCACCGCGAGCCAGCGGCAGCGCCCAGCTGCCCCCGCCCCCTCGCTTCCTGCTCTGCACAGTGTGCCCCAGTGTTTGAATGGGTGGCTGACTGTCCCTGCTGAGCCCGGCCTGCTCTGCTCATCTCGGAAACTTACTATTCTCACCGCGAGCCAGCGGCAGCGCACAGCTGCCCCCGCCCCCTCGCTTCCTGCTCTGCACAGTGTGCCCCAGTGTTTGAATGGGTGGCTGACTGTCCCTGCTGAGCCCGGCCTGCTCTGCTCATCTCGGAAACTTACTATTCTCACCGCGAGCCAGCGGCAGCGCACAGCTGCCCCCGCCCCCTCGCTTCCTGCTCTGCACAGTGTGCCCCAGTGTTTGAATGGGTGGCTGACTGTCCCTGCTGAGCCCGGCCTGCTCTGCTCATCTCGGAAACTTACTATTCTCACCGCGAGCCAGCGGCAGCGCACAGCTGCCCCCGCCCCCTCGCTTCCTGCTCTGCACAGTGTGCCCCAGTGTTTGAATGGGTGGCTGACTGTCCCTGCTGAGCCCGGCCTGCTCTGCTCATCTCGGAAACTTACTATTCTCACCGCGAGCCAGCGGCAGCGCACAGCTGCCCCCGCCCCCTCGCTTCCTGCTCTGCACAGTGTGCCCCAGTGTTTGAATGGGTGGCTGACTGTCCCTGCTGAGCCCGGCCTGCTCTGCTCATCTCGGAAACTTACTATTCTCACCGCGAGCCAGCGGCAGCGCACAGCTGCCCCCGCCCCCTCGCTTCCTGCTCTGCACAGTGTGCCCCAGTGTTTGAATGGGTGGCTGACTGTCCCTGCTGAGCCCGGCCTGCTCTGCTCATCTCGGAAACTTACTATTCTCACCGCGAGCCAGCGGCAGCGCACAGCTGCCCCCGCCCCCTCGCTTCCTGCTCTGCACAGTGTGCCCCAGTGTTTGAATGGGTGGCTGACTGTCCCTGCTGAGCCCGGCCTGCTCTGCTCATCTCGGAAACTTACTATTCTCACCGCGAGCCAGCGGCAGCGCACAGCTGCCCCCGCCCCCTCGCTTCCTGCTCTGCACAGTGTGCCCCAGTGTTTGAATGGGTGGCTGACTGTCCCTGCTGAGCCCGGCCTGCTCTGCTCATCTCGGAAACTTACTATTCTCACCGCGAGCCAGCGGCAGCGCACAGCTGCCCCCGCCCCCTCGCTTCCTGCTCTGCACAGTGTGCCCCAGTGTTTGAATGGGTGGCTGACTGTCCCTGCTGAGCCCGGCCTGCTCTGCTCATCTCGGAAACTTACTATTCTCACCGCGAGCCAGCGGCAGCGCACAGCTGCCCCCGCCCCCTCGCTTCCTGCTCTGCACAGTGTGCCCCAGTGTTTGAATGGGTGGCTGACTGTCCCTGCTGAGCCCGGCCTGCTCTGCTCATCTCGGAAACTTACTATTCTCACCGCGAGCCAGCGGCAGCGCACAGCTGCCCCCGCCCCCTCGCTTCCTGCTCTGCACAGTGTGCCCCAGTGTTTGAATGGGTGGCTGACTGTCCCTGCTGAGCCCGGCCTGCTCTGCTCATCTCGGAAACTTACTATTCTCACCGCGAGCCAGCGGCAGCGCACAGCTGCCCCCGCCCCCTCGCTTCCTGCTCTGCACAGTGTGCCCCAGTGTTTGAATGGGTGGCTGACTGTCCCTGCTGAGCCCGGCCTGCTCTGCTCATCTCGGAAACTTACTATTCTCACCGCGAGCCAGCGGCAGCGCACAGCTGCCCCCGCCCCCTCGCTTCCTGCTCTGCACAGTGTGCCCCAGTGTTTGAATGGGTGGCTGACTGTCCCTGCTGAGCCCGGCCTGCTCTGCTCATCTCGGAAACTTACTATTCTCACCGCGAGCCAGCGGCAGCGCACAGCTGCCCCCGCCCCCTCGCTTCCTGCTCTGCACAGTGTGCCCCAGTGTTTGAATGGGTGGCTGACTGTCCCTGCTGAGCCCGGCCTGCTCTGCTCATCTCGGAAACTTACTATTCTCACCGCGAGCCAGCGGCAGCGCACAGCTGCCCCCGCCCCCTCGCTTCCTGCTCTGCACAGTGTGCCCCAGTGTTTGAATGGGTGGCTGACTGTCCCTGCTGAGCCCGGCCTGCTCTGCTCATCTCGGAAACTTACTATTCTCACCGCGAGCCAGCGGCAGCGCACAGCTGCCCCCGCCCCCTCGCTTCCTGCTCTGCACAGTGTGCCCCAGTGTTTGAATGGGTGGCTGACTGTCCCTGCTGAGCCCGGCCTGCTCTGCTCATCTCGGAAACTTACTATTCTCACCGCGAGCCAGCGGCAGCGCACAGCTGCCCCCGCCCCCTCGCTTCCTGCTCTGCACAGTGTGCCCCAGTGTTTGAATGGGTGGCTGACTGTCCCTGCTGAGCCCGGCCTGCTCTGCTCATCTCGGAAACTTACTATTCTCACCGCGAGCCAGCGGCAGCGCACAGCTGCCCCCGCCCCCTCGCTTCCTGCTCTGCACAGTGTGCCCCAGTGTTTGAATGGGTGGCTGACTGTCCCTGCTGAGCCCGGCCTGCTCTGCTCATCTCGGAAACTTACTATTCTCACCGCGAGCCAGCGGCAGCGCACAGCTGCCCCCGCCCCCTCGCTTCCTGCTCTGCACAGTGTGCCCCAGTGTTTGAATGGGTGGCTGACTGTCCCTGCTGAGCCCGGCCTGCTCTGCTCATCTCGGAAACTTACTATTCTCACCGCGAGCCAGCGGCAGCGCACAGCTGCCCCCGCCCCCTCGCTTCCTGCTCTGCACAGTGTGCCCCAGTGTTTGAATGGGTGGCTGACTGTCCCTGCTGAGCCCGGCCTGCTCTGCTCATCTCGGAAACTTACTATTCTCACCGCGAGCCAGCGGCAGCGCACAGCTGCCCCCGCCCCCTCGCTTCCTGCTCTGCACAGTGTGCCCCAGTGTTTGAATGGGTGGCTGACTGTCCCTGCTGAGCCCGGCCTGCTCTGCTCATCTCGGAAACTTACTATTCTCACCGCGAGCCAGCGGCAGCGCACAGCTGCCCCCGCCCCCTCGCTTCCTGCTCTGCACAGTGTGCCCCAGTGTTTGAATGGGTGGCTGACTGTCCCTGCTGAGCCCGGCCTGCTCTGCTCATCTCGGAAACTTACTATTCTCACCGCGAGCCAGCGGCAGCGCACAGCTGCCCCCGCCCCCTCGCTTCCTGCTCTGCACAGTGTGCCCCAGTGTTTGAATGGGTGGCTGACTGTCCCTGCTGAGCCCGGCCTGCTCTGCTCATCTCGGAAACTTACTATTCTCACCGCGAGCCAGCGGCAGCGCACAGCTGCCCCCGCCCCCTCGCTTCCTGCTCTGCACAGTGTGCCCCAGTGTTTGAATGGGTGGCTGACTGTCCCTGCTGAGCCCGGCCTGCTCTGCTCATCTCGGAAACTTACTATTCTCACCGCGAGCCAGCGGCAGCGCACAGCTGCCCCCGCCCCCTCGCTTCCTGCTCTGCACAGTGTGCCCCAGTGTTTGAATGGGTGGCTGACTGTCCCTGCTGAGCCCGGCCTGCTCTGCTCATCTCGGAAACTTACTATTCTCACCGCGAGCCAGCGGCAGCGCACAGCTGCCCCCGCCCCCTCGCTTCCTGCTCTGCACAGTGTGCCCCAGTGTTTGAATGGGTGGCTGACTGTCCCTGCTGAGCCCGGCCTGCTCTGCTCATCTCGGAAACTTACTATTCTCACCGCGAGCCAGCGGCAGCGCACAGCTGCCCCCGCCCCCTCGCTTCCTGCTCTGCACAGTGTGCCCCAGTGTTTGAATGGGTGGCTGACTGTCCCTGCTGAGCCCGGCCTGCTCTGCTCATCTCGGAAACTTACTATTCTCACCGCGAGCCAGCGGCAGCGCACAGCTGCCCCCGCCCCCTCGCTTCCTGCTCTGCACAGTGTGCCCCAGTGTTTGAATGGGTGGCTGACTGTCCCTGCTGAGCCCGGCCTGCTCTGCTCATCTCGGAAACTTACTATTCTCACCGCGAGCCAGCGGCAGCGCACAGCTGCCCCCGCCCCCTCGCTTCCTGCTCTGCACAGTGTGCCCCAGTGTTTGAATGGGTGGCTGACTGTCCCTGCTGAGCCCGGCCTGCTCTGCTCATCTCGGAAACTTACTATTCTCACCGCGAGCCAGCGGCAGCGCACAGCTGCCCCCGCCCCCTCGCTTCCTGCTCTGCACAGTGTGCCCCAGTGTTTGAATGGGTGGCTGACTGTCCCTGCTGAGCCCGGCCTGCTCTGCTCATCTCGGAAACTTACTATTCTCACCGCGAGCCAGCGGCAGCGCACAGCTGCCCCCGCCCCCTCGCTTCCTGCTCTGCACAGTGTGCCCCAGTGTTTGAATGGGTGGCTGACTGTCCCTGCTGAGCCCGGCCTGCTCTGCTCATCTCGGAAACTTACTATTCTCACCGCGAGCCAGCGGCAGCGCACAGCTGCCCCCGCCCCCTCGCTTCCTGCTCTGCACAGTGTGCCCCAGTGTTTGAATGGGTGGCTGACTGTCCCTGCTGAGCCCGGCCTGCTCTGCTCATCTCGGAAACTTACTATTCTCACCGCGAGCCAGCGGCAGCGCACAGCTGCCCCCGCCCCCTCGCTTCCTGCTCTGCACAGTGTGCCCCAGTGTTTGAATGGGTGGCTGACTGTCCCTGCTGAGCCCGGCCTGCTCTGCTCATCTCGGAAACTTACTATTCTCACCGCGAGCCAGCGGCAGCGCACAGCTGCCCCCGCCCCCTCGCTTCCTGCTCTGCACAGTGTGCCCCAGTGTTTGAATGGGTGGCTGACTGTCCCTGCTGAGCCCGGCCTGCTCTGCTCATCTCGGAAACTTACTATTCTCACCGCGAGCCAGCGGCAGCGCACAGCTGCCCCCGCCCCCTCGCTTCCTGCTCTGCACAGTGTGCCCCAGTGTTTGAATGGGTGGCTGACTGTCCCTGCTGAGCCCGGCCTGCTCTGCTCATCTCGGAAACTTACTATTCTCACCGCGAGCCAGCGGCAGCGCACAGCTGCCCCCGCCCCCTCGCTTCCTGCTCTGCACAGTGTGCCCCAGTGTTTGAATGGGTGGCTGACTGTCCCTGCTGAGCCCGGCCTGCTCTGCTCATCTCGGAAACTTACTATTCTCACCGCGAGCCAGCGGCAGCGCACAGCTGCCCCCGCCCCCTCGCTTCCTGCTCTGCACAGTGTGCCCCAGTGTTTGAATGGGTGGCTGACTGTCCCTGCTGAGCCCGGCCTGCTCTGCTCATCTCGGAAACTTACTATTCTCACCGCGAGCCAGCGGCAGCGCACAGCTGCCCCCGCCCCCTCGCTTCCTGCTCTGCACAGTGTGCCCCAGTGTTTGAATGGGTGGCTGACTGTCCCTGCTGAGCCCGGCCTGCTCTGCTCATCTCGGAAACTTACTATTCTCACCGCGAGCCAGCGGCAGCGCACAGCTGCCCCCGCCCCCTCGCTTCCTGCTCTGCACAGTGTGCCCCAGTGTTTGAATGGGTGGCTGACTGTCCCTGCTGAGCCCGGCCTGCTCTGCTCATCTCGGAAACTTACTATTCTCACCGCGAGCCAGCGGCAGCGCACAGCTGCCCCCGCCCCCTCGCTTCCTGCTCTGCACAGTGTGCCCCAGTGTTTGAATGGGTGGCTGACTGTCCCTGCTGAGCCCGGCCTGCTCTGCTCATCTCGGAAACTTACTATTCTCACCGCGAGCCAGCGGCAGCGCACAGCTGCCCCCGCCCCCTCGCTTCCTGCTCTGCACAGTGTGCCCCAGTGTTTGAATGGGTGGCTGACTGTCCCTGCTGAGCCCGGCCTGCTCTGCTCATCTCGGAAACTTACTATTCTCACCGCGAGCCAGCGGCAGCGCACAGCTGCCCCCGCCCCCTCGCTTCCTGCTCTGCACAGTGTGCCCCAGTGTTTGAATGGGTGGCTGACTGTCCCTGCTGAGCCCGGCCTGCTCTGCTCATCTCGGAAACTTACTATTCTCACCGCGAGCCAGCGGCAGCGCACAGCTGCCCCCGCCCCCTCGCTTCCTGCTCTGCACAGTGTGCCCCAGTGTTTGAATGGGTGGCTGACTGTCCCTGCTGAGCCCGGCCTGCTCTGCTCATCTCGGAAACTTACTATTCTCACCGCGAGCCAGCGGCAGCGCACAGCTGCCCCCGCCCCCTCGCTTCCTGCTCTGCACAGTGTGCCCCAGTGTTTGAATGGGTGGCTGACTGTCCCTGCTGAGCCCGGCCTGCTCTGCTCATCTCGGAAACTTACTATTCTCACCGCGAGCCAGCGGCAGCGCACAGCTGCCCCCGCCCCCTCGCTTCCTGCTCTGCACAGTGTGCCCCAGTGTTTGAATGGGTGGCTGACTGTCCCTGCTGAGCCCGGCCTGCTCTGCTCATCTCGGAAACTTACTATTCTCACCGCGAGCCAGCGGCAGCGCACAGCTGCCCCCGCCCCCTCGCTTCCTGCTCTGCACAGTGTGCCCCAGTGTTTGAATGGGTGGCTGACTGTCCCTGCTGAGCCCGGCCTGCTCTGCTCATCTCGGAAACTTACTATTCTCACCGCGAGCCAGCGGCAGCGCACAGCTGCCCCCGCCCCCTCGCTTCCTGCTCTGCACAGTGTGCCCCAGTGTTTGAATGGGTGGCTGACTGTCCCTGCTGAGCCCGGCCTGCTCTGCTCATCTCGGAAACTTACTATTCTCACCGCGAGCCAGCGGCAGCGCACAGCTGCCCCCGCCCCCTCGCTTCCTGCTCTGCACAGTGTGCCCCAGTGTTTGAATGGGTGGCTGACTGTCCCTGCTGAGCCCGGCCTGCTCTGCTCATCTCGGAAACTTACTATTCTCACCGCGAGCCAGCGGCAGCGCACAGCTGCCCCCGCCCCCTCGCTTCCTGCTCTGCACAGTGTGCCCCAGTGTTTGAATGGGTGGCTGACTGTCCCTGCTGAGCCCGGCCTGCTCTGCTCATCTCGGAAACTTACTATTCTCACCGCGAGCCAGCGGCAGCGCACAGCTGCCCCCGCCCCCTCGCTTCCTGCTCTGCACAGTGTGCCCCAGTGTTTGAATGGGTGGCTGACTGTCCCTGCTGAGCCCGGCCTGCTCTGCTCATCTCGGAAACTTACTATTCTCACCGCGAGCCAGCGGCAGCGCACAGCTGCCCCCGCCCCCTCGCTTCCTGCTCTGCACAGTGTGCCCCAGTGTTTGAATGGGTGGCTGACTGTCCCTGCTGAGCCCGGCCTGCTCTGCTCATCTCGGAAACTTACTATTCTCACCGCGAGCCAGCGGCAGCGCACAGCTGCCCCCGCCCCCTCGCTTCCTGCTCTGCACAGTGTGCCCCAGTGTTTGAATGGGTGGCTGACTGTCCCTGCTGAGCCCGGCCTGCTCTGCTCATCTCGGAAACTTACTATTCTCACCGCGAGCCAGCGGCAGCGCACAGCTGCCCCCGCCCCCTCGCTTCCTGCTCTGCACAGTGTGCCCCAGTGTTTGAATGGGTGGCTGACTGTCCCTGCTGAGCCCGGCCTGCTCTGCTCATCTCGGAAACTTACTATTCTCACCGCGAGCCAGCGGCAGCGCACAGCTGCCCCCGCCCCCTCGCTTCCTGCTCTGCACAGTGTGCCCCAGTGTTTGAATGGGTGGCTGACTGTCCCTGCTGAGCCCGGCCTGCTCTGCTCATCTCGGAAACTTACTATTCTCACCGCGAGCCAGCGGCAGCGCACAGCTGCCCCCGCCCCCTCGCTTCCTGCTCTGCACAGTGTGCCCCAGTGTTTGAATGGGTGGCTGACTGTCCCTGCTGAGCCCGGCCTGCTCTGCTCATCTCGGAAACTTACTATTCTCACCGCGAGCCAGCGGCAGCGCACAGCTGCCCCCGCCCCCTCGCTTCCTGCTCTGCACAGTGTGCCCCAGTGTTTGAATGGGTGGCTGACTGTCCCTGCTGAGCCCGGCCTGCTCTGCTCATCTCGGAAACTTACTATTCTCACCGCGAGCCAGCGGCAGCGCACAGCTGCCCCCGCCCCCTCGCTTCCTGCTCTGCACAGTGTGCCCCAGTGTTTGAATGGGTGGCTGACTGTCCCTGCTGAGCCCGGCCTGCTCTGCTCATCTCGGAAACTTACTATTCTCACCGCGAGCCAGCGGCAGCGCACAGCTGCCCCCGCCCCCTCGCTTCCTGCTCTGCACAGTGTGCCCCAGTGTTTGAATGGGTGGCTGACTGTCCCTGCTGAGCCCGGCCTGCTCTGCTCATCTCGGAAACTTACTATTCTCACCGCGAGCCAGCGGCAGCGCACAGCTGCCCCCGCCCCCTCGCTTCCTGCTCTGCACAGTGTGCCCCAGTGTTTGAATGGGTGGCTGACTGTCCCTGCTGAGCCCGGCCTGCTCTGCTCATCTCGGAAACTTACTATTCTCACCGCGAGCCAGCGGCAGCGCACAGCTGCCCCCGCCCCCTCGCTTCCTGCTCTGCACAGTGTGCCCCAGTGTTTGAATGGGTGGCTGACTGTCCCTGCTGAGCCCGGCCTGCTCTGCTCATCTCGGAAACTTACTATTCTCACCGCGAGCCAGCGGCAGCGCACAGCTGCCCCCGCCCCCTCGCTTCCTGCTCTGCACAGTGTGCCCCAGTGTTTGAATGGGTGGCTGACTGTCCCTGCTGAGCCCGGCCTGCTCTGCTCATCTCGGAAACTTACTATTCTCACCGCGAGCCAGCGGCAGCGCACAGCTGCCCCCGCCCCCTCGCTTCCTGCTCTGCACAGTGTGCCCCAGTGTTTGAATGGGTGGCTGACTGTCCCTGCTGAGCCCGGCCTGCTCTGCTCATCTCGGAAACTTACTATTCTCACCGCGAGCCAGCGGCAGCGCACAGCTGCCCCCGCCCCCTCGCTTCCTGCTCTGCACAGTGTGCCCCAGTGTTTGAATGGGTGGCTGACTGTCCCTGCTGAGCCCGGCCTGCTCTGCTCATCTCGGAAACTTACTATTCTCACCGCGAGCCAGCGGCAGCGCACAGCTGCCCCCGCCCCCTCGCTTCCTGCTCTGCACAGTGTGCCCCAGTGTTTGAATGGGTGGCTGACTGTCCCTGCTGAGCCCGGCCTGCTCTGCTCATCTCGGAAACTTACTATTCTCACCGCGAGCCAGCGGCAGCGCACAGCTGCCCCCGCCCCCTCGCTTCCTGCTCTGCACAGTGTGCCCCAGTGTTTGAATGGGTGGCTGACTGTCCCTGCTGAGCCCGGCCTGCTCTGCTCATCTCGGAAACTTACTATTCTCACCGCGAGCCAGCGGCAGCGCACAGCTGCCCCCGCCCCCTCGCTTCCTGCTCTGCACAGTGTGCCCCAGTGTTTGAATGGGTGGCTGACTGTCCCTGCTGAGCCCGGCCTGCTCTGCTCATCTCGGAAACTTACTATTCTCACCGCGAGCCAGCGGCAGCGCACAGCTGCCCCCGCCCCCTCGCTTCCTGCTCTGCACAGTGTGCCCCAGTGTTTGAATGGGTGGCTGACTGTCCCTGCTGAGCCCGGCCTGCTCTGCTCATCTCGGAAACTTACTATTCTCACCGCGAGCCAGCGGCAGCGCACAGCTGCCCCCGCCCCCTCGCTTCCTGCTCTGCACAGTGTGCCCCAGTGTTTGAATGGGTGGCTGACTGTCCCTGCTGAGCCCGGCCTGCTCTGCTCATCTCGGAAACTTACTATTCTCACCGCGAGCCAGCGGCAGCGCACAGCTGCCCCCGCCCCCTCGCTTCCTGCTCTGCACAGTGTGCCCCAGTGTTTGAATGGGTGGCTGACTGTCCCTGCTGAGCCCGGCCTGCTCTGCTCATCTCGGAAACTTACTATTCTCACCGCGAGCCAGCGGCAGCGCACAGCTGCCCCCGCCCCCTCGCTTCCTGCTCTGCACAGTGTGCCCCAGTGTTTGAATGGGTGGCTGACTGTCCCTGCTGAGCCCGGCCTGCTCTGCTCATCTCGGAAACTTACTATTCTCACCGCGAGCCAGCGGCAGCGCACAGCTGCCCCCGCCCCCTCGCTTCCTGCTCTGCACAGTGTGCCCCAGTGTTTGAATGGGTGGCTGACTGTCCCTGCTGAGCCCGGCCTGCTCTGCTCATCTCGGAAACTTACTATTCTCACCGCGAGCCAGCGGCAGCGCACAGCTGCCCCCGCCCCCTCGCTTCCTGCTCTGCACAGTGTGCCCCAGTGTTTGAATGGGTGGCTGACTGTCCCTGCTGAGCCCGGCCTGCTCTGCTCATCTCGGAAACTTACTATTCTCACCGCGAGCCAGCGGCAGCGCACAGCTGCCCCCGCCCCCTCGCTTCCTGCTCTGCACAGTGTGCCCCAGTGTTTGAATGGGTGGCTGACTGTCCCTGCTGAGCCCGGCCTGCTCTGCTCATCTCGGAAACTTACTATTCTCACCGCGAGCCAGCGGCAGCGCACAGCTGCCCCCGCCCCCTCGCTTCCTGCTCTGCACAGTGTGCCCCAGTGTTTGAATGGGTGGCTGACTGTCCCTGCTGAGCCCGGCCTGCTCTGCTCATCTCGGAAACTTACTATTCTCACCGCGAGCCAGCGGCAGCGCACAGCTGCCCCCGCCCCCTCGCTTCCTGCTCTGCACAGTGTGCCCCAGTGTTTGAATGGGTGGCTGACTGTCCCTGCTGAGCCCGGCCTGCTCTGCTCATCTCGGAAACTTACTATTCTCACCGCGAGCCAGCGGCAGCGCACAGCTGCCCCCGCCCCCTCGCTTCCTGCTCTGCACAGTGTGCCCCAGTGTTTGAATGGGTGGCTGACTGTCCCTGCTGAGCCCGGCCTGCTCTGCTCATCTCGGAAACTTACTATTCTCACCGCGAGCCAGCGGCAGCGCACAGCTGCCCCCGCCCCCTCGCTTCCTGCTCTGCACAGTGTGCCCCAGTGTTTGAATGGGTGGCTGACTGTCCCTGCTGAGCCCGGCCTGCTCTGCTCATCTCGGAAACTTACTATTCTCACCGCGAGCCAGCGGCAGCGCACAGCTGCCCCCGCCCCCTCGCTTCCTGCTCTGCACAGTGTGCCCCAGTGTTTGAATGGGTGGCTGACTGTCCCTGCTGAGCCCGGCCTGCTCTGCTCATCTCGGAAACTTACTATTCTCACCGCGAGCCAGCGGCAGCGCACAGCTGCCCCCGCCCCCTCGCTTCCTGCTCTGCACAGTGTGCCCCAGTGTTTGAATGGGTGGCTGACTGTCCCTGCTGAGCCCGGCCTGCTCTGCTCATCTCGGAAACTTACTATTCTCACCGCGAGCCAGCGGCAGCGCACAGCTGCCCCCGCCCCCTCGCTTCCTGCTCTGCACAGTGTGCCCCAGTGTTTGAATGGGTGGCTGACTGTCCCTGCTGAGCCCGGCCTGCTCTGCTCATCTCGGAAACTTACTATTCTCACCGCGAGCCAGCGGCAGCGCACAGCTGCCCCCGCCCCCTCGCTTCCTGCTCTGCACAGTGTGCCCCAGTGTTTGAATGGGTGGCTGACTGTCCCTGCTGAGCCCGGCCTGCTCTGCTCATCTCGGAAACTTACTATTCTCACCGCGAGCCAGCGGCAGCGCACAGCTGCCCCCGCCCCCTCGCTTCCTGCTCTGCACAGTGTGCCCCAGTGTTTGAATGGGTGGCTGACTGTCCCTGCTGAGCCCGGCCTGCTCTGCTCATCTCGGAAACTTACTATTCTCACCGCGAGCCAGCGGCAGCGCACAGCTGCCCCCGCCCCCTCGCTTCCTGCTCTGCACAGTGTGCCCCAGTGTTTGAATGGGTGGCTGACTGTCCCTGCTGAGCCCGGCCTGCTCTGCTCATCTCGGAAACTTACTATTCTCACCGCGAGCCAGCGGCAGCGCACAGCTGCCCCCGCCCCCTCGCTTCCTGCTCTGCACAGTGTGCCCCAGTGTTTGAATGGGTGGCTGACTGTCCCTGCTGAGCCCGGCCTGCTCTGCTCATCTCGGAAACTTACTATTCTCACCGCGAGCCAGCGGCAGCGCACAGCTGCCCCCGCCCCCTCGCTTCCTGCTCTGCACAGTGTGCCCCAGTGTTTGAATGGGTGGCTGACTGTCCCTGCTGAGCCCGGCCTGCTCTGCTCATCTCGGAAACTTACTATTCTCACCGCGAGCCAGCGGCAGCGCACAGCTGCCCCCGCCCCCTCGCTTCCTGCTCTGCACAGTGTGCCCCAGTGTTTGAATGGGTGGCTGACTGTCCCTGCTGAGCCCGGCCTGCTCTGCTCATCTCGGAAACTTACTATTCTCACCGCGAGCCAGCGGCAGCGCACAGCTGCCCCCGCCCCCTCGCTTCCTGCTCTGCACAGTGTGCCCCAGTGTTTGAATGGGTGGCTGACTGTCCCTGCTGAGCCCGGCCTGCTCTGCTCATCTCGGAAACTTACTATTCTCACCGCGAGCCAGCGGCAGCGCACAGCTGCCCCCGCCCCCTCGCTTCCTGCTCTGCACAGTGTGCCCCAGTGTTTGAATGGGTGGCTGACTGTCCCTGCTGAGCCCGGCCTGCTCTGCTCATCTCGGAAACTTACTATTCTCACCGCGAGCCAGCGGCAGCGCACAGCTGCCCCCGCCCCCTCGCTTCCTGCTCTGCACAGTGTGCCCCAGTGTTTGAATGGGTGGCTGACTGTCCCTGCTGAGCCCGGCCTGCTCTGCTCATCTCGGAAACTTACTATTCTCACCGCGAGCCAGCGGCAGCGCACAGCTGCCCCCGCCCCCTCGCTTCCTGCTCTGCACAGTGTGCCCCAGTGTTTGAATGGGTGGCTGACTGTCCCTGCTGAGCCCGGCCTGCTCTGCTCATCTCGGAAACTTACTATTCTCACCGCGAGCCAGCGGCAGCGCACAGCTGCCCCCGCCCCCTCGCTTCCTGCTCTGCACAGTGTGCCCCAGTGTTTGAATGGGTGGCTGACTGTCCCTGCTGAGCCCGGCCTGCTCTGCTCATCTCGGAAACTTACTATTCTCACCGCGAGCCAGCGGCAGCGCACAGCTGCCCCCGCCCCCTCGCTTCCTGCTCTGCACAGTGTGCCCCAGTGTTTGAATGGGTGGCTGACTGTCCCTGCTGAGCCCGGCCTGCTCTGCTCATCTCGGAAACTTACTATTCTCACCGCGAGCCAGCGGCAGCGCACAGCTGCCCCCGCCCCCTCGCTTCCTGCTCTGCACAGTGTGCCCCAGTGTTTGAATGGGTGGCTGACTGTCCCTGCTGAGCCCGGCCTGCTCTGCTCATCTCGGAAACTTACTATTCTCACCGCGAGCCAGCGGCAGCGCACAGCTGCCCCCGCCCCCTCGCTTCCTGCTCTGCACAGTGTGCCCCAGTGTTTGAATGGGTGGCTGACTGTCCCTGCTGAGCCCGGCCTGCTCTGCTCATCTCGGAAACTTACTATTCTCACCGCGAGCCAGCGGCAGCGCACAGCTGCCCCCGCCCCTCGCTTCCTGCTCTGCACAGTGTGCCCCAGTGTTTGAATGGGTGGCTGACTGTCCCTGCTGAGCCCGGCCTGCTCTGCTCATCTCGGAAACTTACTATTCTCACCGCGAGCCAGCGGCAGCGCACAGCTGCCCCCGCCCCCTCGCTTCCTGCTCTGCACAGTGTGCCCCAGTGTTTGAATGGGTGGCTGACTGTCCCTGCTGAGCCCGGCCTGCTCTGCTCATCTCGGAAACTTACTATTCTCACCGCGAGCCAGCGGCAGCGCACAGCTGCCCCCGCCCCCTCGCTTCCTGCTCTGCACAGTGTGCCCCAGTGTTTGAATGGGTGGCTGACTGTCCCTGCTGAGCCCGGCCTGCTCTGCTCATCTCGGAAACTTACTATTCTCACCGCGAGCCAGCGGCAGCGCACAGCTGCCCCCGCCCCCTCGCTTCCTGCTCTGCACAGTGTGCCCCAGTGTTTGAATGGGTGGCTGACTGTCCCTGCTGAGCCCGGCCTGCTCTGCTCATCTCGGAAACTTACTATTCTCACCGCGAGCCAGCGGCAGCGCACAGCTGCCCCCGCCCCCTCGCTTCCTGCTCTGCACAGTGTGCCCCAGTGTTTGAATGGGTGGCTGACTGTCCCTGCTGAGCCCGGCCTGCTCTGCTCATCTCGGAAACTTACTATTCTCACCGCGAGCCAGCGGCAGCGCACAGCTGCCCCCGCCCCCTCGCTTCCTGCTCTGCACAGTGTGCCCCAGTGTTTGAATGGGTGGCTGACTGTCCCTGCTGAGCCCGGCCTGCTCTGCTCATCTCGGAAACTTACTATTCTCACCGCGAGCCAGCGGCAGCGCACAGCTGCCCCCGCCCCCTCGCTTCCTGCTCTGCACAGTGTGCCCCAGTGTTTGAATGGGTGGCTGACTGTCCCTGCTGAGCCCGGCCTGCTCTGCTCATCTCGGAAACTTACTATTCTCACCGCGAGCCAGCGGCAGCGCACAGCTGCCCCCGCCCCCTCGCTTCCTGCTCTGCACAGTGTGCCCCAGTGTTTGAATGGGTGGCTGACTGTCCCTGCTGAGCCCGGCCTGCTCTGCTCATCTCGGAAACTTACTATTCTCACCGCGAGCCAGCGGCAGCGCACAGCTGCCCCCGCCCCCTCGCTTCCTGCTCTGCACAGTGTGCCCCAGTGTTTGAATGGGTGGCTGACTGTCCCTGCTGAGCCCGGCCTGCTCTGCTCATCTCGGAAACTTACTATTCTCACCGCGAGCCAGCGGCAGCGCACAGCTGCCCCCGCCCCCTCGCTTCCTGCTCTGCACAGTGTGCCCCAGTGTTTGAATGGGTGGCTGACTGTCCCTGCTGAGCCCGGCCTGCTCTGCTCATCTCGGAAACTTACTATTCTCACCGCGAGCCAGCGGCAGCGCACAGCTGCCCCCGCCCCCTCGCTTCCTGCTCTGCACAGTGTGCCCCAGTGTTTGAATGGGTGGCTGACTGTCCCTGCTGAGCCCGGCCTGCTCTGCTCATCTCGGAAACTTACTATTCTCACCGCGAGCCAGCGGCAGCGCACAGCTGCCCCCGCCCCCTCGCTTCCTGCTCTGCACAGTGTGCCCCAGTGTTTGAATGGGTGGCTGACTGTCCCTGCTGAGCCCGGCCTGCTCTGCTCATCTCGGAAACTTACTATTCTCACCGCGAGCCAGCGGCAGCGCACAGCTGCCCCCGCCCCTCGCTTCCTGCTCTGCACAGTGTGCCCCAGTGTTTGAATGGGTGGCTGACTGTCCCTGCTGAGCCCGGCCTGCTCTGCTCATCTCGGAAACTTACTATTCTCACCGCGAGCCAGCGGCAGCGCACAGCTGCCCCCGCCCCCTCGCTTCCTGCTCTGCACAGTGTGCCCCAGTGTTTGAATGGGTGGCTGACTGTCCCTGCTGAGCCCGGCCTGCTCTGCTCATCTCGGAAACTTACTATTCTCACCGCGAGCCAGCGGCAGCGCACAGCTGCCCCCGCCCCCTCGCTTCCTGCTCTGCACAGTGTGCCCCAGTGTTTGAATGGGTGGCTGACTGTCCCTGCTGAGCCCGGCCTGCTCTGCTCATCTCGGAAACTTACTATTCTCACCGCGAGCCAGCGGCAGCGCACAGCTGCCCCCGCCCCCTCGCTTCCTGCTCTGCACAGTGTGCCCCAGTGTTTGAATGGGTGGCTGACTGTCCCTGCTGAGCCCGGCCTGCTCTGCTCATCTCGGAAACTTACTATTCTCACCGCGAGCCAGCGGCAGCGCACAGCTGCCCCCGCCCCCTCGCTTCCTGCTCTGCACAGTGTGCCCCAGTGTTTGAATGGGTGGCTGACTGTCCCTGCTGAGCC
Organism: Caranx melampygus; assembly: GCA_019059645.1. NCBI lineage: Eukaryota > Metazoa > Chordata > Actinopteri > Carangiformes > Carangidae > Caranx > Caranx melampygus. The sequence goes on from JAFELL010001523.1 coordinate 49,812, forward strand.
CGGCCTGCTCTGCTCATCTCGGAAACTTACTATTCTCACCGCGAGCCAGCGGCAGCGCACAGCTGCCCCCGCCCCCTCGCTTCCTGCTCTGCACAGTGTGCCCCAGTGTTTGAATGGGTGGCTGACTGTCCCTGCTGAGCCCGGCCTGCTCTGCTCATCTCGGAAACTTACTATTCTCACCGCGAGCCAGCGGCAGCGCACAGCTGCCCCCGCCCCCTCGCTTCCTGCTCTGCACAGTGTGCCCCAGTGTTTGAATGGGTGGCTGACTGTCCCTGCTGAGCCCGGCCTGCTCTGCTCATCTCGGAAACTTACTATTCTCACCGCGAGCCAGCGGCAGCGCACAGCTGCCCCCGCCCCCTCGCTTCCTGCTCTGCACAGTGTGCCCCAGTGTTTGAATGGGTGGCTGACTGTCCCTGCTGAGCCCGGCCTGCTCTGCTCATCTCGGAAACTTACTATTCTCACCGCGAGCCAGCGGCAGCGCACAGCTGCCCCCGCCCCCTCGCTTCCTGCTCTGCACAGTGTGCCCCAGTGTTTGAATGGGTGGCTGACTGTCCCTGCTGAGCCCGGCCTGCTCTGCTCATCTCGGAAACTTACTATTCTCACCGCGAGCCAGCGGCAGCGCACAGCTGCCCCCGCCCCCTCGCTTCCTGCTCTGCACAGTGTGCCCCAGTGTTTGAATGGGTGGCTGACTGTCCCTGCTGAGCCCGGCCTGCTCTGCTCATCTCGGAAACTTACTATTCTCACCGCGAGCCAGCGGCAGCGCACAGCTGCCCCCGCCCCCTCGCTTCCTGCTCTGCACAGTGTGCCCCAGTGTTTGAATGGGTGGCTGACTGTCCCTGCTGAGCCCGGCCTGCTCTGCTCATCTCGGAAACTTACTATTCTCACCGCGAGCCAGCGGCAGCGCACAGCTGCCCCCGCCCCCTCGCTTCCTGCTCTGCACAGTGTGCCCCAGTGTTTGAATGGGTGGCTGACTGTCCCTGCTGAGCCCGGCCTGCTCTGCTCATCTCGGAAACTTACTATTCTCACCGCGAGCCAGCGGCAGCGCACAGCTGCCCCCGCCCCCTCGCTTCCTGCTCTGCACAGTGTGCCCCAGTGTTTGAATGGGTGGCTGACTGTCCCTGCTGAGCCCGGCCTGCTCTGCTCATCTCGGAAACTTACTATTCTCACCGCGAGCCAGCGGCAGCGCACAGCTGCCCCCGCCCCCTCGCTTCCTGCTCTGCACAGTGTGCCCCAGTGTTTGAATGGGTGGCTGACTGTCCCTGCTGAGCCCGGCCTGCTCTGCTCATCTCGGAAACTTACTATTCTCACCGCGAGCCAGCGGCAGCGCACAGCTGCCCCCGCAGTGGCTACGGTTTCGATCGCCGCGGTCCGGCTCCCCGTAGCTATCACAGCGGCCAGCTGGCCAGCTGGCTGATAGGAGTGTGTGTGTGGGTGACTGAGCATGCGCGGCCGAGGGTCCCCCACTGTCCCCACTGAGCATGCGCGGCCGAGGGTCCCACTGTCCAGAGGGCTGGGTTAGCCCGGCTACGGTGTTGATGACCGCGGTCCGGCTCCCCGTAGCTATCACAGCGGCCAGCTGGCCAGCTGGCTGATAGGAGTGTGTGTGTGGGTGACTGAGCATGCGCGGACGAGGGTCCCACTGTCCAGAGGGCTGGGTTAGCCCGTTACGGTGTTGATGACTGTGTTGATGACTCTGACTGTCCAGAGGGCTGGGTTAGCCTGGCCACGTGTTGATGACCGCGGTCCGGCTTCCCGTAGCCATCACAGCGGCCAGCTGGCCAGCTGGCTGATGGGAGTGTGTGTGTGGGTGACTGAGCATGCGCGTCCGAGGGTCCCACTGTCCAGAGGGCTGGGTTAGCCTGGCTAAGGTTTTGCCACCGCGGACCACGGGTCGGCACGGCTCCCCGTAGCTATGACAGCGGTAAGCTGCCAGCTGGTTGATATGAGTGTGTGTGTGTGACTGAGCATGCGCGGCTCCAAGCAACTGCCTGGCTCGCCTGTCCGCAAGCCCCGCCCCTGTGTGGGTAAATGAGTGGGAGTGGGTCCCTGAGTCTGTCTGTCCACTGCTCAGCTGGCTCTAACCGCGACGTCGGCCAGCTGTCCCCGCCCGTTGCTTCCTGGTGACCGCGATGGGGCTGCCTGCCAGAAAGTTTTTCGGCGTATGCGCATGGATGTATTATATGAACTGGATGCCGACCGCGATCGAAAATGGCCGCCGTTGATTTCAATTGGAGTTGCTCGCCTGGCGCAAACGCCGAAAAAGTTTCTGACTTCCGCATTTACTTCCGCGTTATGGGCCCACTGAATATGCGCAGTAGAGTCACCCCCCATGATGATTTGGGCCCCTCCCATCAAGCCTCTGGGCAATGAGAACGCGCGTTTTAGTTTTGGCGCGCGCGTTCATGAATGCTCCGCTAGCGGATTTAAAGAACGAGTTTAAGACTTTTACAAGACTCACATGGGCTTGAAAACAAAGATAATGGTTGAAAAAGTAAGACGGTGTGATTGTAGGTTTATTATGTTCATTGATACGATCTCTCGTTCTGATTATTAGTGTTATTTATTTACGATCTTACACTGAAAACAAGTTGATTCGAATCTGTAGAGCTTAAATCACAATGGGCAGTAAATTACAATCAACTGTCTTTTGTGCATTTTTAATGAGAAATTAATGTTAAACATGACAGATTAGCTCAGAACACCTCAGATTATGTTATCATGAGGGCTTACTCTTTTACCTTTTAATATTGAAGAGTACATTTACTCTACACATAATTTCTTTGCTGCACAGATCTACAGTTGTATCTACAGGATGCTGGTGGTGGTGTTATAAACTCAGACACATGTGGTTTGTTTTTGTAAGACATACAGTGTGTTTTAGGAAAATTACAGCTCTTTGAATTTCATTTACTTACAGTCAGAAAAAAGCATCTTCCTTGTCTTTACTGCGTGTGTTTATAGGTAGTTTCATCATCATCATTAAGCCTTCAGGTGGCTGTGACTCTTTGTTATTAAACAGTTTAACCTTACAGTATTTCCACAACACGTAGGACGTCAGTGTCCACTCATGCAGCTGTTACACAACCAGGTATTTCAGTATATACATAAATGCCCCAGACACTGCTGCAGATATTGGATTCAGGGGGAAAACAGTCACAAGAATGTTTTTCAAATAATTTCGTAATGAATGTAAGTGAACATTTAGCGTAGCATACTGTACACTGAACACACACTGACCACGTGCTGAGGAGGAGAGACGATGGTGAGGACGTCCAGGACGGTCCTTCTCCTCAGGCCGGGTGGAAGACAGGGAGCAGGCTGCACCATCTCAGGCCACAAACACCGACCCATGGAGGCCAAGTCTCAGTTTACATTTTACCACCGAGGAATATTAAGCCGTACAATAAATTAACGTGGACGTTGTGAACCGAGGAACAGGTGTTGAACATCAGCCGCGATGAGACACTGCTGACACACACATAAACAGACAGCATGAATGACTTACCAAGTTAAAATTGTTGAAAAATTTAGGATGGTTTAGTGAGTCAACAGTTTAATGAGTTTAACAGGAGCAGTCGTGTAAAATCGGCCGATGTCACATTAGTAAATCCAGTTATTACGATGCGATCTTATCAATGAAAACGTTACATTTAAGAATACGAGCTGACAAGAGACTGACAACAGACATTAAACATCATAAAGTTACATTAACTCCATGTGTCCAAATGAAAACTCATCTCTGAGTCGTTTTTTCACTTTTCTGACTGAGTTCTGTGCCGAACAGAGTCCTCGTTAAGTTTCAGCCATCCTCGTTCCCGAGACACAACACGACCGCGCTTTGGGAGTGCCCGCGCACAGCTGTGACGTCACCATGGGAAAAGAGACTTTTCTAGGGCTTTTCTGGCCTTTTGAAAACTTTTTAATGGATGAAAAGTGCATGACTTAAAAATATTCAATAGAAAGATCAGTAATTAACGGTGGTTACAGCTGGAGGTGTCCTGTGAACAGTTTGACAGCCGTCTCTTTTACTATTGCGCTCTATGGGAATTGGGTGGGTATTCAGTTCTTATAATAGATCCATGGAAAAACCGAACACTTAATGTCGACCATCTTTATCCTCGGTACGAAACTACACGTGACGCCTCACGTGGTACAGCCGTGACGCCGCAGCTAAACTTACTGATGGAGATAAATCCGATAGACGCTTCCACCCCCGCCTCCCAACCCCCTCCGAAATCGCTGAAGTGGTTCGGTCCATAAAGCCCGGCAAAATTAGGCCGGAAAGGAAGAACGCGGGAGAGCGGAAACAGACCAGGTCAAAAACAAGACAGCGCTGGAAGGTGATTCGGCCAAATTCGAGATGAATAACAGACATGTTTTCACAAACTGCTCACCGGTCGAACCACAGGTAAAGACACACAATGATGACGCAAAAAAGTAAAAGCACCTGTGTGTAGACAAACATCTTTTTATTAAATGCATATTGTAACAAGCTTCCCAATCCCCTGCAGACCGAGGACCCAGACATGAGCCATGAAGAGGACAGGTGGAGGTGGAGGACAGGTGGAGAAGACAGGTGAGGAGACAGGGAGAGAGGACAATGGCAGAAATAAGAATTAATAACCCATACACAGAAAACTCATGAAAAAATAACTTGGAGTTGAACATTGTTGAAAATCGGATTCACTCCGTCCCTGATGTGAAGCCGGAGTTGGAGTGAACGTGCTGAAGCATGCAGAGGTTACCTAACAGCCGAGTGTTTCAGCTGCTCCTCAGCCTTTCATGTCATCTCAACACCTACCTGTCAGCTCACACAAATCCCTGACAGCAAAGGTTGAGACTAAGAGTGGAGCTGTGTTCATATTTATGTGCTGTTGTAAAGGTGAGTTCAGCTTATACCTCTCTCACTATATCCACTCTGACTGAGGAATCCTCGAGGGCTTAAAGACCACGGCTGTGGGTAATGAGCGTTACTTAACCTTGTGTTAGCGGGCCGGGAGTTAGAGGTCACAAGGTCACTCAGGTGACATTGTCCAGACAGCTGGAGGGTGGAGGGTGGTTATGGGTGGAAGACACGTCAGAGGTGAAGAGAAAAAATTCATTGTGTCTTGAACATCCATCGTCACTGCTGAGATGTTACGGTTTACAGTCATGTCAGATTTTCTTCACATGCTCTAAACTATAGCTGCTCTTCAGTGGCCGCTATGTTGCATGTCAACAAAAGCTGTGAGATGTCACTTCACTTCAACGGCTTCTTCTCCAGACAGATCTGCAAAGTGACAGGAAACTGCAGGCAGGCTCATCCGGCCTATAGATTACGGGCCCCTGGACACAGATGCCTCAAAGGCCCCTTGTCCTCTAAGGTTCACATGGGACAGTAACTCAAAGCTGTTACAGTCCAACACTGAGCGGCACCTTTGCCAGGATGTGAAGAATTAGCTGCTCAGCTTTCCATCATCCATCCATCCATCCATCCATCTCCACCTCCTTCTCATGACTGACTCAGACTGTGTCCTCCTCACCGTTTACCAAACTGCTGAGAGTCAGAAGATTTTTATTAAAAATAGACAGAACATGTGGTTTTGGTGTTCCACAAGTTCAAAACAGGCCCAGAGCGCCTCAGTATAAAGGCTTCACTGTGAACCCATGGAGATCATCTGCTGCTCCACACAAACCTCACAAACCTGCTGTGTCTCGTGAGCAGGGGGATAAAAATGTTCAGATTCACACTCTTCAGTCCACTCCTGGTCCTGGTCCTGGTCCTGGTCCTGGTCCTGGGGTGGATCAGGAGGTGTCAGGTTAACTGCTCTCCTGTCAGTCAGCAGCAGGGGGCGCTAAATCCCAAATAAAAAAAATCACAGATATGTGCTAACCATGCAGGGCCCCGGGGCCGGGACCGGCTGGGGTCAGGGGTCATTCTATGTGCTGACTAAGTTAAAGGCTAAACCAGACACACAGACACACACAGGCTCGGTGTTGTTAACCTGCAGCTGGAACGTCCGCTCAGTATGTGATGTCACACTCTGTAACTCTGACATCAAGACAAATGTTGGACGACAAAACAGAGTCTGAGAAAAAAGTCTGGTCCAGCTCTTAGCTACGTGCTGAAGTCTGGTTCTGTCAAAGGAGACTTCTTCCTGCCCACCATCACCAGGTGCATCATGGGAACTATTGGTTTGTGATGTTGTAAAATCAAAGTGAGTGGAATAATGCTGTTGTGGGCGTGGCTTCTTGAAGTGAGATATAAGATGCATTTAGCAGCTGCTCTGGATCTTTCAGTCTCATCACCTGGTCTTCATCCGCAGACTGTTCACCTGAGGTGATCTCTACTTCAGTCTCTCTTTGTCTTTTCCTTCGATCAGCTCAGCTCTCACCTGCGGACTCCCCCCGCACTGTGACCCGCTCAGCTCCGTGTGTCAGCAGGAGGAGTCCGAGAGACGGAGGAGGAGGAGGGAGTGGTGCTGGAGCGGAGGTGGAGCTTCAGGATTATTGTCCACCGGTCTGAGTGAGTGACTGAGAGAGAGCGTCTCCAAAGTTTCGCCGGCCTCTCGTGAGTTCGCCCCCGGTGTCTGTTGTTGTTGTCGTCCAACCCAAACCAGCGACCACCGAACCAGGAGGTGACGCACAGAGGCGCAGCGCTCACTCAGGAGGCTGGAGGAGCTCCAGGAGGACCAGGACACAAACTTTCTTCTTTTTTAACCACAGGTCCCGGCGTCTGAAGCCCATGAGACAAAAGAGTCAGTCCGCCGCTGTAGCTGCGCGCTGAGCCGAGCCGAGCCGAGCCGAGCCGCCGTCCTCCTCCGTCCTGCAGACCAGACGCTCAGGGAGGAAGACCATGGTCTGAAAACTCCGGGAGCTGCTCGGTTTCTCTTCTTTTCTAACTTTGGGAACTTGGGATCAAACTATCAACACATGAGTGGGATCGACCGGACGCGCGGTTTGCACACAGTCAGTCCCCGGGGATTAAAGTAACGAGGGCGATGGATAATTTCTTCACAGAGGTAAGAAGTGTCAGCGCCCTGCTTCATCTGCTGCACCCACACCAACATGAACACACTGAAACACAGTGGAGAGCTGAGTGGTGCTGGTCGTCGCTGACTCAGGCTGCAGCATCCTGCACTGAACCCAGCAGAAACTCCAGTTAAACTTATTATAAGAGGCTCCAATAAAACACAGGGAGGTCAGCATCAGCTCAGTGGGACTGAAACATGACGGTGGTTATATGTGAGTGAGGGTGCCATTAAGGTCTGCTAACTGATGCCACACACACACACTCACTCTGAGCCCCTGTAGGTGTAGTATCCCAGGCTCTGTGCTGGTCAGACTTGGGGGTTGTGGACGAGCTCCCAGTGGATCTGTGGTATTTCCGCACCTCTTTTCTCGTTTCCTCCAAGAAGAAGAAAAAGGAGGAGGTAAAGAAAAAAAAGTCCTGTAAAGCTATTAATAGCAGTCTGAACCTGCAGCCCACTGTGTGTGTGTGTGTGTGTGTGTGTAGGGGTGGGGGCTTGACTGGCCAGCCCCAGCAGACAGCCGCCTGTTGAATGGATGTCCAGGTCTGGTTCTTGTCTGGTCTTGGACTTTGTGGAGCTGCAGCAGCTTCGGCTCACAGCTCCCTGAGTGTTTTGAAAGCTGTTTTAAGTCAGTTGGTAATAATCATCTTCATTTTTGTGCAGGAATCATTTTATTAAGACTGTGGTGGGGAAATGTTCTGGATGCTGAGCTGCAGTTTTCTACTCTGTGAAGCTGTATGCAACTTAACTTTAAGTTATCTTCAGATTTTTGCTCGTTGTGAGGCAGGAAGTGGAATTCATCCTCCAAAACGTTCTCTATTTTCTTTCTTTACACATTTCAACATTGTTATTCATCGTGTTGAAAACTCCCTGTAAAGAGAGAAGGAACAGTTTGAACACCTCAGCCCTGATGGTTGGGCTCCGACAGGTGTGCCAGCAGGTGATCCAGGTTCAGGTGTGTGTGTGCAGTCATGTAAATCTGTCACCAGTTGTGACTCAGGGCTCATGAACACTCATTGTGGTTGATGTACGACACCAGTGTAGCCACGCCTCTCTCTCTGTGTGTGTGATGACGTCGGCCAGGTAACACCTGAGTCATTACAGTGTGTGTGCATGTGTGTGCATCTGAATCGTTCTGCTTCCTGCTCTCTCATTGGTGCTCAGGCATTTTTAAAAACTCCAGCAAAGGAGAGGTCAAAGGTCAGGAGGCTCACAGGAGCCTGTGTGAGTGTCCAGGCTGAGTAAAACAAACACTGTGAGCTTTAAGAGGAGGTATTTTCTCTCTCTCTCGCTCTGTTCCCCTGCAGCAGAAGTTGTTTCGGTCTCATGACGACGCAAGTGTTCGGTACATCTGGCAGAGAGAGGGAGAGGGGGTAGGGGCTGGGGGTGGGGGGTGGGTGGGGTATTAGTGAGTGCCAGGAGCAGGCAGGCGTGCACAATAGTCTCAAATATCGGCCTGCCTGCCTTTATATCTGCCAGCTAATCGCAGCTGAAACAAAGAGCCCAGTCTTTAAGGAAAAGGGCATTTGACGAGGAAGTGCAGCAGCTTCCAGCGGCCAGCACACTGTGAGCAGGAGGAATGTGTGGGGGGGGGGTGAGGAAACCGGAGCATTTCATATTTATAGTGAGGACGGTTCAGATGAGGATGGAGCCACGCTGAGCTGCCGAGGGTCAAGAGACAAAGACAGCCTGTTGATGAAAAGGCCATCGGACCTTTAACCGCCCTTTTATTGTGAAAAACCCCGCTAAGCTTCCTGGTTCACTCCTTCAGTCAATTTACTGTGTGAGGACGCAGCTCCTCCTCAACTGAGACTCACAAAGCATCATGGGAACTTCTTCAATTTGATAACTACTGCTTTGTTTTCTTTTTTACGTTTAGATTCAACCTGTGTTTGTGTTTTTATTATTACAGTTTGAACTTATTCTTAAAACCAGCAGTTTACAATATAATTTAATCCCAGTGTTTGAGTCATTATTACTTTTTTCCCTTAAATTTCAAGTGTAAAATCAACTTTTGAAACTTAATCTTTGTTTAAAGAAAAATGAATTTAGGTTTAATCTGTCATTTTTAACAGTTTGACTGCAGTGCAGATGTTCCTGACTGATGCTGTCATCCAGATGTTTTGGTGATCTTGTGGTTTTGCAGAAGTTCGTCGGCTCCGAGTTTCTTCTTCCTCAGGTTTCAGGTTCGAACACAGCAGCAGGTCCCAGGGATCGTGGGGAATAATTTACCTTAATGACTGCTGACGCACTGTGGATCGAGCAGATTGAGTTTCAGGCGTCACAACAGTTTAACCTACAAACTGAAGCAGAGTGTGGCCAGTGTAAACAGAGCTGGTGTCAAACACAACGCTGGTGAAGGAAGGTGTTATTTTCAGCACTGGTCGTCAGAGGAGAAACCTCTGTGTGAACGGTCAGAGGTCAGAGGTCAGAGACGGCAGCGTTGTGTTGCTGTGGTGTTACCTGAGCGTCACAGTGGAGAGAGGACATCGTGGATGTGTCGGTGACAGTGACACAGGAGTTTTCTCCTCTAATTACTGAGCAGCAGCCAAAACAGTCTGGACCAGGGAGAGTCCAGCAGCAGCAGCTATAAATAGAGTCTGAGTGCAGCCTCTCACCACTCTGGCGTTTTCTTCCACACTGAATGAGTCGCTCACTGTTCGTCCTGTTTCAGACTCTGGATGTAAACTGCTGCAACAGCTGGTTCTCTCCAACATGTAGCAGCTCAAAGTCAACATTAAACACAGACCAATCATCTCTTCTTATGCGATGCAGCTTCCTCCTTTATCTCTCTCACACACACACACACACACACACACACACACATTTCAAAAACCCCTCTTAGTTGGGCTTCTCAAACACTGCCGGTCTCCAGCTGCTGCAGGCAGGATGAGACAGGTTTCTCCCAGGTTTCACTCTGACACCCTGAAGGCACCAGGAGAGAGACAGTGATCCTGGTCGGCAGGCGTCTCTGATTGGCTGATTTCCAGTTTTTTGTTATAACCAGGGAGCAGTGGTTCAGTTCATGCTTCGAGGCAGCAGAGACCAGCAGTGTGTTCAGAAGGTGGAGTGTGTGTGTGTGTGTGAGAGAGTGTGTGAGTGTGTTGACACAGCCGAGTCGGTCCGTTGAGCCCCTCAGACGGTTACAGGGTTTGTTTTTATTTGAACTGGTGGGTGGGCGTGGTGCCAGGCTGAGCTCCACCTGTCCACCAATCAGACGGCAGTGCTGCCTCAGGTGTGTGTGTGTGTGTGTGTGCTGGGGCGGAGGGGGTTTTCACAGTGATCACAGCGTCAGTCAGGTTCACAACACAGACACAGCTTCTGTTGGGCTGATCAGCTTTTATGTTCCTGAGCAAACAAGAGGGAGGGAATCAGGAGGGTTGAATCTTCTTCTTCTTCTTCTTCTTCTGTGCGTCTGCTCTGTGTTGTTTGGTTGCGTTGTGTATTAGTGGATCTGGAGCCTGCTGACTGATATGATCAGTAGTTTTATCTCTTGTTCCACACACGGTGGAGTGAAGCAGGAAGCGGCCGCTTGTTGCTCCCATGGAACCAGAATGTACATACATTTGCATAGAACTGGCATCGATGTGTGTGATCTGAACAGTGACACTCAGATTTATAGGTCTGACTGTGTCTGACGATGACGCCTTTGATTCCAGGTTAATACTTGAGTTATCAAACCCACTGGCTCAGGGTTCAGAGAGCAGCAGGGCAGAGACGAGCTGTGAGAGCGTTTCCTCTGAACTCCCAGATGTTGCAGTCGTGACCAGGAGGCCTCAGCCCTCCTCTGTGTCACTGTGCATCGTCTCAGTGGATCAGAGGGTTTGCAGGTTTGAGAGGAGGGAGCTGTGTGATTTAATCCGTCCAGCATGAGCCCGGCAGAATCCGACGGTGGCTCTCTCTCGTTAACCTGAGCGCTACAGAGCCTCAGAGTCTCTGCTCCTCCCATGAGCCTCTGCTGCCTGCGTTTCTCATTAAAGCCATAAAAAGTAAGAGGCCAATCATAGACGTTAATAGACTCCCCACAACAAACAGAGGCCCTGCTCCGTTTGAACCACGGACCAGTTCATGCTCTTTCCCTCCCTCGTCTTGTTCTAAAGCTGAAACCCGACACCTGTGGAGCGAGTTGAAGGAATTTAAACAGCTTGCAGATTTGTCTTTTTGTGCTCTGCAGACACCCCCCCAACCTAACCTCTAAACCCCCCCCCCCATCCTGGTCGTCCTCTCCGGACAACTGTGTCAGACGTCCAGCTGGATTCCTGCTCAGTCTGCAGGTTCTGGTATGAGGTCACTTGACAAAGCGACCAATCAGAGGCTGAGGAATCTCAGAGGCAAACAACTGTCATGTGTCTCCTGTTTGTCCTCATCACCAGATCCAATAATGTGGCTAAAAGCAGGAGGACGAGCTCCATGTTGGAGTCAGTCAGCAGTGGACAAAGGAACTTTTAACTCCACTTCCTTCCTGTGGCTTTCAACCAAATATCATGACCCTCCTCAGGGGGGTCATCTGAGACCACGTCTTTGGACCAAACACAAACTGTTGACGCAAAACTGAATGAACAGTTTTCTATGAAATAGAAATGTCCCTCAGCACCGTCCATTTACTTCTGGCCTCTGAAACCTCTGTGTTGGTTTTTCAGTTTCTGCTCCAGAGTCTCGTATGTGGAGCTGGTGTCTCATTCTCACGTCATTTTAATGTGGTGTGAAAAAAGAGCTGCTGGCTCCGTCCGCTGCTGCTGAAATAAAAACACCTAGTGGAGGAGGCAGACAGTCTGGACCGAGCCGAGCCGCCTGCACTCCGTCTTAAACCGGTTTCACCGCTGTCAAACCGACCGTATACGGGGCAAGGGCAACTGTGACTGTGGGAAATCAACAAGATCCCAGGGCAGGGCTGCAGCTCCAGACCCGCGGCCCAGACAGGAACCTCTTTATTTTTATTTCCTGCTTCGCCTGCAGTCGCGAGCACGTTTTAATTTGTCGTCTTAATGAGCAGCAGAGCGAGCGGGTCGGGA